>OY821517.1:280380798-280980798 GCA_963682025.1 Cordilura impudica | reverse complement strand
GTTGAAATGTTAATGCCCGTCTTAGCCATTTGTTTGCAGATTTTAGATGTTTTTGACGTGCTTACATTTAAATTTGTAACAAGTGATGCAACTTCTTTAAAAGAAACATTGAAATCATTTTAATTTTCATCCTCGAATATATGTATGTGTAATCAATTTCATAATTGTCATCTTGATCGTAATGGGATAGTGTTACTGAATCAGAGCCGCGCATTACATATTCAACGTTACTTGTTTCGGACTGCCATTCAAAATTTTTGGTCATATAAAAATCTCTGTTGAAACTGTAAGCTTTAGGTCTTTTTAAACAGTTTTGATAACTTTCGACTAAGATTTTTGCTTTACGTTCTATAGTTGTTATCTTTATTTTCAGAAATTGGAGCTTATTCAACAAATCGAACAATTCTTTTGAAATGGTTTTCATATTCCCCTTTTAGACTAGTCTGATGCCGCTAATCATATAAATATGCCAACAATAAATATTCGCTCGGGGATTTTGTTTAATTTTATTCAAATCAATTAAAATTTGTGCCCCAGAGTTTGCAATTTTTCTGCACAGCTTTATTACTTTCTTGTATGGCATTATATTGAATTCGTGTGACTCAAACAGTGACTGAAACAGTATTAAAAAACACTAAACGTTTATTAAAATATTTATTGTAAACGACAAAAAATGCATGTGCTCCTAAGTTAAAAGTATTTTTTCAATTTATTCTTTAAAAAGAAACAAGTGTACTTTAGGGCCGACGCACAGTGGACCATTTGACGAGAAGGCGGTAAAAAAACTGCAACTTTTGATTGGATTGGAATCTTGATATGCGGTTTTTTTTCGTTTGGTAGGTGAGACTTTAGCCTTTAAGTTTTGCTACAAAACGTAATTCTCGACCGAAAATATAAAAGTTACGGAGGGTTTAAAACACATTTTCATTTGAAGTTGAATTTTAGTACAAAAGTGAAGTGTTAAAAGGTAAAAAAAAGGTTTTTTTTAATATAATGTCTTATTTTTTCAGTTAATTTTACAACTAATACTTTTTAACATTTTTTTAAGTTAATTTTTTAAGAAAATGCCAAACTTTGGACCCCGTAAACTTTTTAGTCCTAATGTGCTCAAATTTTTTTTATTGTTTTTTTAAATATTTCTATATCAATTTTTATTGTAAATTTACGAAATATATAAATTTTTAAATCAAGAAAATTTTTAACTATATAAAAAAAGTATAACTTCTTGTTAGTGTAATGAAAAAGTACTTTAAATCAACCAAATTTAGTAAAAATTTCTTATAAATAGCCTTGATTTTCATCTTCTAGAAGTTGTTTAGCTTCTTCGTCTAATTCAATAGAGGTAGTTTTCCATTTTTGACGAATGTTGGACATATATGGATCTGAAGTGCACAACAAAATAGTAATAAGGTCTTCATTAGTACAACATCTGGACATTTTCCTTGTGTTGTGCTCGCGAAAGAATCTGTAGTCTTTGTTCCTTTTTTCTTGCGTTTCTTCAGATAGATCTCCTATTGGTAGCATATTGTTTTGAATTATTTGTTCCCCATGGTACAAAATTTTATGAACTGTGGATGGCATATATCTCCAAGAGTATTTTTCATTATAAAGTATAGCTATTTTATTGGCGTACTCTCCAAATTTTTTTGCATTTATCTTTGTGCTGCATGCTAGAACTTGTAATATGATTTTGCATCGTCTTATTAATTCATGATCTACACCTGTGATAGATGCTGCAGTTTCCGGATCGGAAAAAAATCTCCTTGCAGTATTTCCATTTGTGTTTCCTTTCCCTTGTTTTGGTTGGTCGATTACGAGGCCTAGCTGTAGATATTTTTGTTGAATTTGTTTTTTTTTTGCTGTCTTTTTTCTTAATTTTCTTTGTTTTTCTCACTGTTTCGCCAAACGGACCAAATTCCAAATCATAACCCAATTTAAGAATATGCTAAATGAAACGTATTTTAGCATGAAGAAGGGACATTCCAAATTCGTAGGCTTCCTTAAAATTATCGTCTTCTGGTGGGGGTTGGCTTAATTGACTTGATGTCTTTTGGCATATAATGCAGCTTGACGTTGAATTCGTTCCAGTTAAAGCTTGTGCAACTTTTCCATCAATCATTGTGAGACACATTTTAGAATGTACTTCAATGTCTTTGTCATCAAATTTAAATATTACTGGTTGAAGTTCCTTAATTTGATCTTTTATTTTTAGAACTTCTTCAGTTATGACATCTTTGGTTTCCTTTTTGAATGCAAATTTTATTGGTCTGCAATACTCTGTTGAAGAAGGAATTTCGTTTTTCCATATATCAATTTCTGTTGCTCTACTAGTTGACGGCTCTAAGACGCTATACCTTTTTGTTAAGCGCAATGGAACGAAATATACCATAAATAAATTAGCATCTGATGAATTTTCGGCATTAAATTGCTTGTATTGTTTCTGACCAGAGGATCCATCACATCCCCATTTAGAAATTAAAGTAATGCTGCCATTACCAATTTTTTTTAAATGATCAGTATCAAGAGTATTTAGCAATCGTTCTGCAGTATGTTCAAGGAGAGCTTGCAATTTTATTTCTGCTGATGTTGAAGTGATACTAACAGCAGATTGTGAAGGTAAGCATTCTTTTTTGGCAGAAACTAAATCTCGATAATCTGGAAAAATCCCATAATTCTTTTCATTGATTCGCTTCCGCAATTCCTTATATTGATTTTTGGTCAATTTCAAATCCAAAAATAGGGCGAACGCTTCTTCCGGCGTAAATTTCTTATCTTCAATTGGTGTAGGAATGCTTTTCAAAATCCTCTTTGTGCGCCTTGGGCTCGCTTCTACTATTTTTTCAATTATTTCAATTTTATTTTTTTTAATTTGGGTTGGTTGAATTTGGTGCAAAAATGAATCCTTAATAATTCTTTGAGAAATTTCTTCATTGATATTCTCCAGCTTGCACCTTCGAGATCTTTCACTACATCCGTCAATTGGTTTTTGCTGGTCGACCCTTTTTTCCACTTTCGTTGGCAGTTGTAGATGCACTCTCAAAAATAAGTTAATTTATTAACCAGTCTTGGTAACGTTTGTACTTCTTTGCCTTGCTATGAGAGCATTCAATGTACCGTCTTTTCAAATTCGATGCAAAATTAGTAATTTTTCCTTTGTGCATTTCAATATCTTCTATGTTACAATTCTTAAAGAAGGCGTTGCTCACTATGTGCAAAATTACATCGTCTACATCATTTCATTGAAAATAAATATCTGCCAGATATCTGTAACAGTACTTAGCCATTGCACAAATTGGAATGAATAATAATTGTGGAAACATTATTATAAATACTCTTTCTTGCAATTATGTAAAATAAAAATTTTTATCTTTTTTTACCACTTTTAGAAGCATAAAGAACCCACACCCTAACCCCTTTTAAAAGGTGAAGCATACCTGCTCATATCTTAAAGGGCTATGTCACAATAGTTTTTTTTTACCATTTGCAAATTTTTATCTTTTATTACCATCTCAACCCTTTTTTATAAGTATATAACAACTCCTGACAACTCTATCGACACGCAAAAAATTACACCGCGGTGCACCGGTACGACCAACTTTTGTATTCATAACACTCAGACGGACGGACGGACATCGTTTAATCGACTCAGAAAGTGTTTTTGAGTCGATCCGTATAATAAAAGATGGATAAAGGCCCAATATTTTTGGCAGTTACAAACATCACCTTAAACTTAATATATCCCAACCACATAGTGGACAACTTTTGTATTCATAAATTTTGCAGAAAATATCTAACCTTGGGTCAGAAAAATTGTTCTGGTGCACACGGGCGGAAACAGGCGGGTGCATAATGGGGTATAGTAGTATAGGAGTGGGTTCGGACTATAGAAGAGTGCAAGAGATTTTCTGACTGCTTTTGACTGGCAGGAGTTATGCTTTATTAGGTAGGAGATTTTCGGAAAATTTTGACCTTTCTTAACATTTTTTTTTTTTTAATTTCGGAATGACTCAGTGATTATTATGCATTTTGAACGTTAATAGTATGGAAACCACAAAATTATACAAAATTTATTTCACTTCAAAATCTTTTAAATCAAAAAAGATAGAGTCATTCAAAAATAAAAATTTACAAAGAAATTTTTAATTTTAGCAAAATACTGAGAAACCCCATTTTTGAAGACCCTGTTCGTTATGATATAGTCGAGATAGAGTTGCAATTTTTTGGCTCCCGAGGTTTACTAGTACTTAGTTTCAAATGAATAACATAACTTTAAAATCGGTAACAAAAAAAAAAATCATTTTTGGCCGCCTTCTCAAAATATGGTCCACTGTGCGACGGCCCAATTTTATTTATTTTCTTTTTGGTTGGGGTTTTTGTAGTGATTTTAGCAAAATATTTTTTTTCGGTCGAGCCGATTAATATTTTGACAACCTAACCCTTTCAGGACCTTATATATTTCGGATTTTACCTACAATTTTAAGTTTTTGTAAAAATATATTAATATTTCTAAGGTAAATCGATAGAATATTAAATATCTTACTAAGTTTTTTTTTGGTATATTAATCCATTATATAGTCAGTACTGATGGATATATAGTTGATGGATCATAGTTAACTGATAACACTTGATGAACATACCCATCACAGGTGACGAGTATTCATGTTATAATGAAACACAATTTATTATTTTTTATTTATTTTTTATTTATTTATTTATTTATATTTATCCGGTATTCGGTAGAATAATAAAAACTAAGTAAGAATATTACGGTCTAGACCGATTATACGATACCCTATGCCATGATCTAGAGACCATATCTCTTCGCCCCAACTAACTGGATATAGAAAATAAGCATAAGCTAAATTTAGGTGGCATTCTTTTTAATTTTCTTGGCTGCAGATATGAAAAAGTTCAGGGGACTAGGTTGAAAAATGGACCGACTCCGACCATATTTAGCAAGGGCACTTACTTATATTTTAAAAAAATATATTCAAACCAAATTTGAGAAAATTCTGTGGAATATTTTTGTTTTTCGATAGATTTAAGTGAATATAGGGTAGCAGCTCTATATGGGGCCTATGACTAACAACTGTACTATAGGAATTATTTTTGAGCTACTGATTAATGGATATAAGAAACACATAAAAACCCAATTTGACTGAGATCTATATGATAATTTGGATCTTATGGCATAGGGGTAATTTTTATGGGGACTAGGTCTGAACATTGACTGAATTCCATCAATTGTAATAGCGTTCATACTATGGCCGATGAAAGTTTATATACCATATGTTGTAACAATGTATTCATATTTGCGACCTGCACTTTGATTACAAGGTTTACATGAACACACAGACGGACGGACGGACACACATCGCTAAATCGATTCAGAAAGTGATTCTGAGTCGATCGGTATAATAAAAGTTGGGTTTACGTCAAATATTTTTGGCAGTTGCAAACAGCCGCACAGTCATTATATCCAAGCCACATAATGGTATAGGGTATAAAAAATAAGAATTAAAAAACAAAAATTTAAAATCAAACAAAATCAAATTAAAACAAGTAAGAAAATTATAGTCGGTCTAGACCGACTATACGATACCCTATACCATGTGCTTAGAGACCCTATCTCTTAGGCCCAACTAATTGGATATAGAAAATAAGCATAAACCAATTTTGAGTGGCATTTTTATTAATTTTTTTGGCTGCAGATATGAAAAAGTTCATATCGGATGCTATGTCTATATGGCGACGCGGTCCAAAAATGGACCGATCCTGACCATGGTTGGTTACGTCTCTTGTATTTTGCGAAAATATATACAAACAAAATTTCAGATGAATCAGTGCAATAGACGGACGGACGGACGGACGGACGGACATTGTTAAATCAACTCAAAAAGTGATTCTAAGTCGATAGGTATAATTAAAGATGGGTCTAGGTCAAATACTTTTGTTTGTTACAAACAGCAGCACAAAGTCATTATACCCAAACCACATAGTGGTATAGGGTATAATTAGACTTGCCCCACGCTGCAAAAAAATTTTATCAGCGCTGAGTAAATTGACTAATATCAATAGAAATTTACGGTAATGCGCATTATTTAAATCAATAGGTTCTTAAAGAAAACAATTTAGTATAACAATTATATATAAAAAATTTATATTAAAACTTACCTTTTTAATGTTGCGAATTAACAATTTCGACCAAAACTGATATACTGTTCTCCAATTGGATAGTATGATTTGTGATCTGGAGACAGAAATTTCGAAAATAGTTCATACTTGTTCTACTGTAGTTTTGGAAAAATTTAGCTTCATTTGAAAAATTGATGAGTAAATGATGTATCCAATCCAGTACTGCTTTGTACAGAACTGTGTGGAAGATATTGTGATAACGCAAGGGAACAATGGTTCTGTTGATTAAGAACTGAATATTGTTTTTAAGGTTATTTGGGACGCTGAAGCCAAATCTGCCCTTGGGTTTTTTCTATCAGCTCGACTTTTCGAGATATACCGTTATGTTCAAAATTAAGGCACTTCCGCTACATATATTGGAATAACTTGAAAACGGTTCACCATATTAAATTAAAAAAAAAATCCGAAACTCTCAAACAATATTCTGTTAAAGCCGTGCTTACTTTGTTTTTAAATTTTCCAAGTAGTTTTAGAGATATCGTTCAAGTTTTGAAAAAAAAATTAAAATTTTTAAAAAAAAAAACATTTTTTTTGTTTTTAAAAATTCCTAAAAAATAAAAATGGGACAAAAATCACAGTAGTGGTCTACGAACAGTTAGTTAAATATATTTCGAATAAAATGAGCTTTATTTCATTGCAATCGGTGCACAACTTTTGATTTTGTTCACGATTTACTGAATTGATATAAATCGCGATTTCCATACAAAAATAACATTTTCTAATGTGTAAGTGTTTGTATGTAATAAGTTAGTTTTTTATGATTCTAAGAAATAAAAAATTAAGTAATAAAATAAGATTATTTCATTTTTATGGTCAGCTATACTTTTTAATTTAACACAAAAAGAGAATTTTAAAGAAACATAAAAAATTTTAATACACAAATATTACAATGTAATTACAGCTCATCGAAAAATTTTATTTTATAAGATTTTCTTAAATAACCTTGTTTAGAGGGATTTGTTTTAATGCTCCAGCAATAGTCCGCCATCATATGCTTATCCCAGTGACCCTGGTACCGCTCCTCTATAGTGCGGATATCTTGATGGAAACGTTCACCTTGTTCTTCACTGAAGTCTCCAAGATTTTCAGGGAAACAATCCAAATGACTGTGTAGGTAGTGCACCTTAATGCTCATATTACAACCAAGCTGCTTGAAATGTGACAACATGTTATCCACGTGGTCCGAATAGTGCTCACCCTTTTTGTTTCCCAGGAAATTGCGCACTATCCAAAAAAATTCATTCCAAGCATTTCTTTCAATATCTGTCATGGAATTACTAAAATTTTCATCATTGATTAATTTTTTGATTTGAGGGCCATCAAAAATGCCAGCTTTCAGTTTCTCCGAACTCAAATTGTTGAACTTTTTACTGATATATCTAAAAAAATCACCGTCCTTGTTGAGAGCTTTGACAAATTGTTTCATAAGTCCTAGCTTGATATGGAGAGGTGGCAGTATTATGCGATCCCTGGGCACAAGTGGTTGATTAACTATATTGTGGTTTCCTGGAACCATAGCTTCCCTCGAAGGCCAGTCTTTCTTACTCCAAATGAAACACGGATATTTTGTGTAGCCACCTTGTTGGCCTAGAAGAAAATTCACCATTTTTAGATCCACACAAATTAGCCAGCGGTGTTCGTTGTACTTTATTTTATTTATAACTGAGGCAATTGTAGAATATTCTTCTTTAGCTTTAGTTGAATGTGCAATGGGCAACGAACCCAATTTATTACCGTTATGCAGAAGTACACATTTTAGGCTGCGTTTAGAAGAATCTATAAATAGTCGCCAGTCATTTGGATCATACTCCTCTAATCCCATCGCTGTTACTAAACCAGGAACATCTGAACAATAAACAAATTCATCGTCTTCGGAAAAGAATGGAAGTAAGTTTTTTTCTCTGTTAAGGTAGTATGAAATTGTTGTTCCTTGGGTTAACAGATTTTTTTGCTTTAATCGAGAAGCAAGAATTTCAGATGCTTTTTTAGAAAGTCCAAGGTCTCTCACTGAATCACTAAGCTCCTCCTGATTAAATTGCTCGCGTTCAGAAGAAATATCTAAATGCAAGTCATCTGATCCAAATTCAGAAATTGGTGAAGGAACATTTTGTCGTAAGTCGTGGAAATTGTGTGTAGATGTAGATGGTTGTGGTTCTGAATCCTCACTAGAGTACAGGACTGGCTGGGTAATAGACAACACGTTAGGATAAATCCATTTAGACCGGTTTGTTTTATTAATGCCTGTTATGTTGACAGCGCAAAAATAACAATCATCATAATGATTCGAAGGTTCCCGCCAGATCATTGGTGTTTTATACTTGAAGTGGGTCCGTTGCTTGTTTGCCCATAACCTTAAATACTCTACACAGTTTTTACATACAGTATTAGGAATCCAGTACTTGTCACGGGTTTCCATGGTAAATCCGAAGTAGTCAAAATAAATTTTTTTAATAAAATCTGACACACTTTTTCTATTTTTTATAAACGTGTTGTTTAGTTCGAGTATTTTTTAGTTTTATTAATTTAAATTACCATAAAACTTGTTCACAATAAATATCAAAATATTAACTTAATATTCATATATAGCACAGCAAGGTAGTATCAAACACAGCAAGGTAGTTTTTTCTTCCAGTTGTAATACGCAAGTGATTTTTATTAAAAGTACAAGAAGTGTAGTTAGTTGACAAAAGTAAGTTTGAAGTTTCGATAAGTTAAACGGGAGTACCGCTAAAGATAAAAACAGGTTTTTTGGTATACAATTATCAAAAAAACAATTACATCAAAGTAATAACATATTTGGCGTACAAAGCAAAAAAAAGAACAAAATGTGTACACTTTGTAGCATAATTATACTGAAAAGTTTTAATATTATAATTAATCTCAAAAATTATAATGAAATTACATGATATGCGTCAACATTCTCCCCCACTAAGGACGACAGTACTTAAATCACGGAAGCATCATCAGAGTGAGACACATCATTAGCTCCATTTTCATGAAAAGAGTCGTTTGTAGGCAAAAACGCGATTTTCGATATTGGTCGTTTAAAGGTTTTTCCATTTGAAAATAGTGTTACCACCCTTACCAGATCATCTTTACCAGCATGAACTTCTTTAACACGTGCTAGCGGCCATTCCCCTGGGGAGCATCGCTCATCTACAACCACAACTAAATCTCCAATTTCAACATTTTTAGACAGTTGTAACCATTTTGGTCTGGCTTGAAGACGACACAACCATTCGTTTGCCCATCGACTCCAAAAGTGTTGTTTCATCTTTTCCACCACTTTCCACCTACTAAGCCGATCAATATTAGCGTTGAGTAGATCTTCATCAGGAACATTGTGAGTTGGTTCACCAATTAAAAAATGAGCCGGAGTAGGGGCATTACAATCGGAGGGTTCTGAATTTAGTGGACAAAGTGGTCTTGAATTTAGGCAATTTTCGATTTGCGCCAATAACGTTATTAATTCTTCAAACGTTAAAATCCGATTCACCATAACCCTTTTTAAGTGGTACTTTGTGGATTTCACGCCAGCCTCCCACAGACCACCGAAATTTGGTGAGGCTGGAGGTACAAAGTGCCAAGTTGTTCCACGGGAAGCGAGTTGTTCAAGTAAACTTTCTGGTAATGATGACTTATTGCGGTGGTAACATATTTGAAGCTCTTTACTTGCCCCAACGAAGTTAGTGCCGCAATCAGAATATAGGTCAGTGCAAACACCACGACGAGCAACAAACCTTCGAAATGCAGCCATAAATGATTCGGTAGATAAACTGGTAACAGCTTCCAAGTGCAGTGCCTTTGTTACCATACAAACAAATAAATAAATGTACCCTTTGGTTGTCACGGAGTTTCGAGCTGTGGACTGCTTTATGGTTATTGGACCAGCATAGTCAACACCGCTGTGCTTAAAAGGGCGAGCCGGCTTTAAGCGAACACTTGGGAGATTACCCATCAATTGTTGAGCAGCTTTTGCATTATATTTAAAGCAAACTGTGCATTTGCGTAATATTAGCTTAGCGATGTTTCTCCCATAGATAATCCAATATTCCCTTGCAATATATGAAAGCATTTGAATCAAACCACCATGCAGAATTTTATAATGTGCATCTAGAAACAAAAGATATGATAATGGATTGTTTTTTTTAAGTAAAATGGGATGTTTAGAGCAATAGGTCAAGTTAGAATTTTGTATTGTCCCGCCAACTCTTAAAATATTAAAAGAATCAACAAATGGGCACAACCTAGCAAGTGAACTATTTGTGGTTATTTGACCTTTCTTTTGAAGCTCATTCAATTCGTCAATGAAATCTATTTTTTGCGAAGTTCTAATGAGTTCGTTACGAGCAAATTTTTGCTCTTTGGTTGTTAGAAATCCTGTCATCTTACTGATGTCTGTGTCTTGCGATTTTTTTTGATAATATGAATTAATGAAATTATTTTTAAAACGCAGTATGTAGGCAGTAACTCGAATAAGTTTGCTCAGAGAGGAAAATTTGGTTAGCAATTCAGGATACTCTTTAACTTCGACATTCGTTAAGTGTGCATTTATAATGGGTTCATCTTCAACATCATCTATAATATCAAAACTGAGCTTTGGTTGTTTTGGCCAATTTTCTGGCATTTCCTTGAGCCATTTTGGACCACTCCACCATAGATCATGTTGAAACAGTTCTTTGGATGGTATTCCCCTTGAAGCGCAATCGGCAGGATTATCACGTGACGAAATGTATTTCCATTGACAATTGGTTGATTTACGTTGAATTTCTGCCACCCTATTTCCTACAAAAACAGGCCACCTGGATGATTGTCCGCGAATCCAAGAGAGTACGGTGGTGCTATCAGTCCAAAATAGGACTTGCGAAATTTCTTGATCGATCGAAGACGTAATTCTTTCAACAAGATTCACTAACAAACTAGCTCCACATAACTCCATTCTAGGTATGGTTAGGTGCTTTAACGGACCAACTTTAGTTTTAGATTGCAGTAGACTTATTTGAACAATTCCATCATAAGAAATAGTTTTTGCGTAGACAGCAGCGGCATATGCAAGTTTAGAGGAATCACAGAATCCATGGATTTCAAGCTTGACATATTTATTCAGACCAATCCATCTTGGAATTTTTAATTCTTCGAGATCCTTTAGATTTTTTCGGTATTCCAACCACTTTCTCTTAAGATTTTCAGGAAGGTTGTCATTCCAGTCAATTCCTAGTAACCATAGGTTTTGAAATTAAATTTTTGCTAGTATCGTAGTAGGAGCTAACCAACCCAGTGGGTCGAAAAGTTTCGCTGCGTCAGATAATAAACTTCTCTTGGTCACTATATTATTGCTTTCAAAATTCATCTTAAAGGAGAAACAGTCATCATCCGTATTCCATTGAAGACCAAGAGCCTTTACGGTATTACCATCATTGATTTCAAGAACTCTAGAGTTTTCTCTAAATTCTACAGGAATAAGGTCTAACAATTCTTTTGAGTTTGTTGTCCACTTTCTCAGATTAAAGTTTCCTTTTGATAACATTTTACATAATTGCGTTTGTAACTCATAGGCTTCCTCTAAACTATCAGCGCCAGAGATGACGTCATCTACATATGAATCTGTGTTGAGTACTTTACTGGCTAAAGGATACTTTTTACTTTCATCATGGGATAATTGTTGTAGAACTCGTATTGAAAGAAATGGAGCAGGCGTTGTGCCATACGTAACTGTCGAGAGGTTATAAATAGAGATTTCGCTAGAATTTGCACTTCTCCATAAAATTTGTTGATATTTGTGTTGGTTTTGTTGACAGGACTGACAACGTGACGATGTCTGGCAATTGTAACTAAAATGACCCACGTTAAGACAATTGCGACATATTCCTTTTGAATTTAAAAATTCTCGTTTGGCATCATGTGTCATGGCAGCGAATTTAAAACATTTAAATAAAAGGTGACGCTTGTTACAGCAAAGGCAGTTTGCGTCGTTATTAGCAGTAGTTAAATGAATATTACGTCGAAAGTTGTTCCATGTTCGATTTTGATACGAGTTAGTAGTAGACGTTCTTGTAGAAGGTGCAAAATTGGGTTGATTTGTATCATTTAGTGTCTCTAAAGTTCTAAAAGAAGTTTCTAGAAAATTAAACAAGTCATTTAAAGGAGGGATTTCAGTAGAAGCCTTTAGTGACTGTTCCCACTCCTTACGAGTTTGCCTATCAAGCTTGTTTACTGTCATATAAATCAGAAGCGCATACCAGCCCTCAGTAGAAACCTCCAAAGCACGAAGAAGAGATAGACTATTACGAGTCATGTCTAAAATAATTTGAATGCTTTCAGCCGACCCAGTAGAGTTAGGTATAGAAAAAAGTTTTTGTAAGAGTGTGTCAACAATTTTCCTTTTATTGTGATATCGATGATTAAGGGCGTTCCAAGCCAATATGTAGTTAGCGTCAGAAGCAGGATATTCGCTTACTATGTCCAATGGAATTCCTGAACATGAACCCCTTAAAAAGTAGTATTTTTGAACATTACTTAAACCATGATTGTTGTGGACAAGAGAAACAAACATATCTTTATATTATATCCAAGTTAAATAATCGCCCGAAAATGTTGGAATATCAATTTTAGGCAGACGAACCTCAGCAGGCATGGTTTCGTTGCGACTGTGGGAGGGGGCAGCAAAGGTGGAATGTAAACCCAATGAGGGAGGATTACTAGCATCTTTCATAAAATCAAGCAATTGACTTTTCAAAGAAAAAAATTCATCTTGAAATTGATAAAAAACCTCTTCAGCAAAATAAGGAATATCGCTCATAGTTATTGAATTGTCATGCACAATACTAAGCAACTGACTATGTTTTTCTTTAAATAATTGAAAAGTTTGTTCAATTTCATCGAAAATGGTCTGAGCAAACCCACAAGTTTTTCCTGCCTTTATTTCATAACTTCGAATAATTCGTTTTAAATGATTAAACAAAACCTTTTGCTCTTCGATCATAAATGAAATATCTGCCATTTTAAATACTAATTTAAAATTTCATTAAATACATACGGTTTTATTGCAGACTTCAACAACAGTAACGCAAGATCTCAAACCTTTCCAACGCAATTGTTCCACTATATCCAACGAAAGTAGCACAGTCAATTAGTTCCCAAACGGCAAGTCAATAGAAGCCAGGTCCTTTCAATATACGGCAGTACAACAATATTTCCAATTTCTTTTCCAATGTAGTTAAATTTCATTTAAAGTTTCCGGGTTTCGGCACCAATGTTTAGTTCGAGTATTTTTTAGTTTTATTAATTTAAATTACCATAAAACTTGTTCACAATAAATATCAAAATATTAACTTAATATTCATATATAGCACAGCAAGGTAGTATCAAACACAGCAAGGTAGTTTTTTCTTCCAGTTGTAATACGCAAGTGATTTTTATTAAAAGTACAAGAAGTGTAGTTAGTTGACAAAAGTAAGTTTGAAGTTTCGATAAGTTAAACGGGAGTTCCGCTAAAGATAAAAACAGGTTTTTTGGTATACAATTATCAAAAAAACAATTACATCAAAGTAATAACATATTTGGCGTACAAAGCAAAAAAAAGAACAAAATGTGTACACTTTGTAGCATAATTATACTGAAAAGTTTTAATATTATAATTAATCTCAAAAATTATAATGAAATTACATGATATGCGTCAACACGTGTATTCGCGACATATGTTACAAAAATAGTTGGGATTGATTTTACAGGTGTTTCTTGACGTAGCCATTGCACAATTTTGAAGTATATATCAAAGTAACACAATTTTCAATAAATAACACACGGGAACAAAATTGAACTTTTTTGTGTTGACTGATTAAATGTTCAATGTAAAATGATTTATATTTTTTGTCATTATACTTTTCGCTTTCGTAAACACTTGTTGAATGAGAGAAATTGGTTGAATGAACCCATATAAATACTTAGTAGTTTTTTACTGAAGTACCAAAAAAAATTATATCCACAATTTTATTGACAGTCACTTGTGAATGAACACATGTGTTCAGGGGAATTCCTTTAAAAAATCATCCGTTACCAACGGTAAACCACACATCAATAAAAACAAGTGGACTTTTCTTTTTTCTCTTTAATTGACTGTGAACTGACTAGGTGTCATAAAGGGACAATAAAATTTATAGGCGTTATGAGTTTGCTACCGCAACCATAAAAATGAAATAATCTTTTTTTATTACTTAATTTTTTTAATTCTTAGAATCATAAAAAACTAACTTATTACATACAAACACTTACACATTAGAAAATGTTATTTTTGTATGGAAATCGCGATTTATATCAATTCAGTAAATCGTGAACAAAATCAAAAGCTGTGCACCGATTGCAATGAAATAAAGCTCATTTTATTCGAAATATATCTAACTAACTGTTTGTAGACCACAACTGTGATTTTTGTCCCATTTTTATTTTTTAGGAATTTTTAAAAACAAAAAAAATGTTTTTTTTTTTTTAAATTTTAATTTTTTTTTTCAAAACTTGAACGATATCTCTAAAACTACTTGGAAAATTTAAAAACAAAGTAAGCACGGCTTTAACAGAATATTGTTTGCGAGTTTCGGATTTTTTTTTTAATTTAATATGGTGAACCGTTTTCAAGTTATTCCAATATATGTAGCGGAAGTGCCTTAATTTTGAACATAACGGTATATCTCGAAAAGTCGAGCTGATACAAAGAAACCAAGTGCAGATTTGAAATCAGCGACCTCAAATTAGCAAAAATTTGCTATAAATTTCAAATCAACACAAAAAAGTTCAATTTTGTTCCCTTGTGTAATCGATCTTAAATGAATTTGTTCAATATTCTGAGATCTTTGTCCTGGTGAAGAAATTAATTTCATCATGGACGAATTTACGGATACTGCCCATTGTTTAATATTCTTCATATTATCAACATTGTATTCCAGACATTGTAGCCAAACATTAAAACAAACTCCCACATCCATGTTACGGCAATAGATGCAAGATAAAATGATAGATCTAAGGATTTACTTGGTTTATAGCTATATTAGTGGCGGCTCAAAGAGCTAAGTCAGACCAAAATAGATGGTTTGTATTAAAGAAATAAATGCTTTATTAATCACTCCCATATGTACTTGTCTGTATTTATAGTTTTAGTTGTTATAAATGAATATGATTTTTTAATTCGAATTAAGCTTTTGAATGCCAATAAGGAATTCCCAACATGCATGTATTTTTCCTTTAAAAACAGTACAAAACAGTACAAGCAGCATTCAAAACAGCTAAACTTCAAACTCAACACAATCTTAGGAGGTTATTGACTTTTTTAGGTTTGGCCGTTAGCCCACTTTGAATTTTACGAAAAAAAAACTCAAAAACCAAGGTCAGGCAATGTACCAGCGAAAGCTTACCGAAAAAAAATCGTTGCTTTGGATGCTATGTATTCTTCCATTTACCCAAGCTTTTCCTAAAAACTTCCAAAATTTCACTTAGGCTAAGCAGAAGACAAACATTTTCTGCTTTTTATCAGATTTTTTGTGAAATACAATTTGAAATAAGAGCTTTAATGGCATGTTTTAAACATATATTTGTACTGGAAATAAGCGGCTGAAAAGAGAGCCATAAGTGAGATATGTTTTATTTATTTATTTTTTTTTATTCATTTTTTTTTTTTTGAATGAAAATATCTTTGATTTTGTGACTAAATGCTATATCGATGCAGAAAGTAATATTAAGTCTATTGGTTAACCCATTTCTTATCGCCGTGTAGTTGAACACACGTTTATCATGTCCCGACTTTGAGTAAATATAAAATAAAAATAAATGTAAATAATTAAATGTGTTGAGGATTCATATTAAGGTCTAGTCTATTAGCAAAAAAATATTCTTGGAAAATTTTCGCAAGCCCCTTCCTTCACAAGAGTGGGTTTAAGTAAGTGACCAAAAATATACTACTTTTAAACTAATTGTATAACGTACCTATATATAAAAAAAATAAAAATTATTTTATATATATAGCGGAGTGTATTGCCAAAAGTCCATATAAGAACACAAGATATTCTACCCACCAGTATATATTGGCGTGTATTTCACTACACGTAGTACTTATTATAGTGGAATTTGACATTTGATATTTTTTTTTATACCAGTAGCAAGTTTTTCTTTACAGAGCAGACGTTTTCCTTGTATTACAGCATTTTATGATATTTTTTTTTTTCAATTATTTCACATTTATCTTTTTATTTTGTGATATTATTTAATTAATATTGTAAATCAAAGTGAAATTGTGTGAAATGTCGTGCCGAATGTACATGGCAAATAAAGAATTACAAGACATTATTGATAACAGGAGCAACGATGAACGTGACCGTCCAGATGAAAGAGTATCCGCAATTGAAACAGTTGTTTGTTTTCATCCCGATAATACCACTAGTGATTCCGATTGTGAAACAATAGACGATGACGAACTTTCATATCGCTAGCAATGACAATCTGGATATTTCTGATAAGTTCGTGAAGGTTCAGCCATTTTTTGACATACATAGTTTAGTGTTTTTGTAGAACATATATCGATCGACGCGACAATGGTTCCCTACTTCGGCCGCCATTCAGCGAAAATGTATATACGTTGAAAACCGATTCGTTTCATGTATAAATTGTGGGTACTTTGCTCAAGCAATGGTTATATGCTTCAGTTCATATCATATTTCGATGCATCCGGCATTTATAATAAGAGTATGGGGCTCGGTGCATCTATCATGAGGGGACTATAAAAACATTGTGAGCATCCCATGCAGGCATCCCATGCAGCACACCGTCCACTTACACAATTTTTTTTACCTCCCATTACTTGATGTGCTTACTGAAAGGGCGGTGCTTCTGTGCAACCGGCGGTATCCGATCCAATCGTATTGCCGGCGCACAGTGGTCAATTTCGCGAGATAGCGGTCAAAACTCTATAACTTTTGACCATATTGGTATTTTTTTACGCAATTTATTTTGTTCAATAGGAGGGACTTTAAGCTTCAATTTGCGTGTTCAAACGTAAAAATCGACTGATAGGAACGTAAGTAATTTGGAGTTAAAAATGCATTTTAATTTTTTGTTGAGTTTCCATGGATATTTTGACATTTTAAATAGGTATTTTTTTTATAATTTCTTATTTTCTTCAATCGTATTTTACAACCAATACTTATTTATTATTCCTAAACTTAATTTTGGTCAGAAAATGCCAACATTTGGCCCCTGACATTTATTTAGTCTCAATATTCACAGGGGCCAAAGGTTGGTTTTTTTGGAAGAAAGCTAATTCTTGTGAGTATTAAACTGAAAAATAACACTGAAATTCGCAACAATATCAATACCATTTGGATATATTATATACAGAACACAACATCGATAAAATTTTAAGTAAACTTTTACTTTTACTTTAACTTTTAAAGTGCACATATATTTTATTTAAATGTATTAATAAAAATTTATACTAAAATTAGAAACAAATTATAATCTTTAAACTAGTATCAATTAAACAATATTAGTAAAAATTTCTTCCAAGTAGCTTTGATTTTCATTTTGCAGTAGTTGTTTAGCTTCTTCATCTAACTCTAATGAGGTTGATTTCCATTTTTGTCGAATACTGGACATATATGGGTCTGATGTGCACAACAAAATATTAATAAGATCTTCATTAGTATAATATCTGGAAATTTGTCTTGTATTGTGCTCGCGAAAGAATCTGTAGTCTTTGTTCCTTTTTTCAAATGTCTTTAATAATCGTTCTGCAGTGTGTTCAAGAAGATCCTGCAATTTTATTTCTGCTGAACTTGAAGTTACACTAATAGCAGTTGGTGAAGGTAAGCAATCTTTTTTGGCAGAAACTATATCTCGATATGATGGAAAAATTCCACAATTTTTTTCATTGGTTCGCTTCCGCAATTCTGTATATTGGTTTTTAGTCATTTTCAAATCCAAAAACAGTGCAAATGCTTCTTCTGGAGTAAATTTATTTTCTTCAGTTGGTGTCGGCATACTTTCTAAAATCCTTTTTGTGCGTCTGGGGCTTGATTCCACTATTTTTTCAATGATAGCAATTTTACCCTTTTTAGTTTTCGATGGTTGAATTTGATGTAGAAATGAATCCTTTATGATGCTACAAGAAACTTCTTCATTGATATGTTTAAGCTTGCGTCTTCGTGATCTTTCACTACAATTATCAATTAGCTTTGCTGGTCGACCACCTTTTCCAGTTTCCGTGGTAGTTACTGATGGCTTTTTAAAAATAAGTTTATTTTTTAGCCATTCTTGGTTGCGTGAGTAACCCACAATTTCTTGTTTCTGGAACATTGATTGTACCGTTTTCTTAAAGTATTTAAAAAGTTTTTTATTTTTAAGTTATGAATTTTAATTTCTTGTTTGTCGCATATTTTGAAGAATGGATTATTCATTATATGTAAAATAATGTCGTTTTCATCTTTCCGTTCAAAATATATATCAGATAGAACACTATAACTGAATTTAGCCATTGTTTAAACAATAATGAAGAAAAAAAATGAATGCATGGATTAATATAACTATTGCTCGAAGTTTCAACATGATCTCTTTTACCTCTTTGAAACATAATATAATAGGTAGTTGGTTTTACCAGTTATTTCCATTGGTTTTAAATTTATTTGCAATTTTCACGTATTTAAGTTGTGTAATATTGATGACAATAAAATCTTTTTTACCTTTTCCAAATGAATTGCCAGATACCACACAATTTGAGAGTTCTATTGTCATTTTTGTCAAAATTTTGATACACCCTTCTATGTGGACTAGGTCCAAATATGGGCCAACTTCTCCTAATTTCAACAGAATTATTTTTTGGGTCAATAAGAACTCTTGTACAAAATTTCATCAAAATATATGCATAATAGCCACTTTCACATACAAATAACTTCTCAAAAAATATGACGTGCATTTGTACCGAATATCTTACCTTGGGTCAGAAAAATTGCTGTAGCTCAAAAAGTGCAGTCCCGATGCATGGATATGTACATATAGGAATGTAGGGGAGAGTTAGGACTACAAAATAGTAAATTTGTGTTTTGACTCAGCTTGACCCACAGGAGTTGTGCTCTATGAAGTAGGAAATTTCCGAGAAATTTGACCTTTTTAAAAAAAAAAATTTAAATTGTTCTGAAAACAGTAAAGCTTAAATTAATAGGAAATAAGTTAGGTTACAACACAAAATTTATTTCGTCCAAAAATCTTGAAAAACAAAAAAGTTATGATCATTTAAACTTTAAAAATTAACTAAAAATATCATAAATTTACTAAATTCTGAAAAAGCCCATTTTGGACCACCCTGTTCTCAATGAAGTAGTTGAAATAGAGTTCTAATTTTCTGGCTCCCGGGGTTTACTACTGTCTACTTTCATATGAGTCTAATAACTTTAAAATCGGAGAACAAAAACCAAAAGGAGTTTTGGCCGCTATTTCAAAATATTGACCACAGTGCGGCGCCCCTTTCAAAATTAAAAAAACATTGAAAATGTACGAAACCGACTGACGATATACGAAATGACATTATGGCAATTCGTTGAATGGATAATTCTGAAGTTATTATCGCAACCAATTATGACGCAATCGATCCAATAGTAAGAGTACAACGATAGGGCAAAGAACAACGTTGATATTCAACAGCCCATTGGATTCAACAATTACAATAGGCATATGGCGGCGTGGACTTATCCCATCAGCATTCGTGGCAAAGAGTGGTGGTGGCCACTCAAGGTCCAATGTTTGAACAGCGCTGTTGTCTATGCATGGAAACTGCATTGATTCGTAGCAGCTTCGAAAAATGAGTCTCTGCTTCTTTCGTCAGAGGATGCTATGGACGGAAACGAAACTTCTTCAGGCACCAATTATATGCAAACAAAACCTTCCGAAAGTAGTCGGATTGCACGTTCCATTGAAAACCAATAGTCATCGCCGTTGCATTGTGTGCACACCAAGAGCCACCGTATTCTAGTGTAAGAAGTTCAGCGTGCACCTACTCTCAGAAAACTGCTTTAAATTGTTTCATCAAAAAAAGCAATTTTATTTTCAGCGCCGCGTCACATGTCTAAACAAAAAAACCATGAATTGAATAATTCCATGTTATCCTGCCTATATGCTCAAATAAATACTTGAAACTGAAAAAAATACGGTTGTTTAAATTACCTGTACTTACCTTGTTTTACCTGTAACTACCGTTAAACTTTACTTGCTATCATACTAACTTAAATACTTATCAAAATATTTTAAAACACCTTACAGTACCAGCGTTTGATCAAACACACGGCAATTTGCCGGGAAACTGCTTGTGGAAAAAAAATTTTTTGCCTAAAAATGTTATTTATGACAAGAACTTTTTGATAATTAATGGGTTAAAATCAAATATTTTTTTGGAATAACATATGTCAGCCCATCATTTTTGTACCGTACAACAAATATTGAAGAAAACCGTTACATAATATCTCAGTAAAATACAAATGATATCGATTGAACGATATATATTTTGCAGTTATTTTTCAAAGTTAAAAAAATGTCGCATGAAACTCTTAAAAATTTAATTTTATTTTTCCGTCATAAAATAAAACTCTTTTGAAGAGTTTTTTTTTTGTCATCAGAAAATAAAACTCATTTTACATAAATAGAAACCCAAATAAAAAAAATATTTTTAAATATTATTTGTATTATTTAATTGATTGTCTTTGAGTCTTCTGATTGTAAAAAATAATAATTGCAAGATAATTAATTTTGTATACAAAATTGTTTTCTATAGTAAGGTAAGTGCATGAGAGCCACACGTATATTTTTATTGAATAACACCGCGTTACACACATTCTGTCCTATGAACCAAATATACTTTTTGGGAAAGGGGAGAAAAAATAAAAATACATGTGTATCGGCGATTTTCATGTACACGTCAGAATTTTTTTTTATGTATAAAGTATAAAGTTCATAGTGTCCGTCTGTCCGTCTGTGTGAAAGACTTTGGATAGATTTTTAGCCCTTTTTCCATGATCCAATCGTGCTGAATTTTTGCAGGCACACTCTTGAAAATGTCTGTATCACGACAAATTTAAAAAAAAATAGTTTTTTTTTTACCAATTCTCAGATTTTCCCGATTTTTTTTTTTTTTTTTTTTTTGAAAAAAAAAACTTTTTTTTCACTTTTTTCAGCATAACTTGAAGGGACTCCAAATTTTTAATCCACAAAGCGTTCCGAAAAATGCAGTGCTCGACTCGAAATTACTTTTGTTACGTTTGTGGCTTGTTCGCACCAACAAAAAATTTGAAAAATATTACGAAAACAGTGGTTAATTCGTTTCAGAAAATATCCAAAACTGCTTATGTTCCTTACTTGTGGTATACTCCGGAAGTCGTGTGCAAATATTGCTATAGAAATTTATGCAAGTTCACTGATGGAAGGTCAACAATAAAATACGCTGTACCAATAATTTGGCTACGACGTACGGAGCACTGCAATAAATTGTGCTACCTTTGCGTAACTTTTACTCAAACTAAAGGGTACCAATACTTTCGCCGCAAAAAAATTCGATACGCTAATGTAGAATCGGTTATTCCAGCGGTTCTGTACTCACCAGAAGAACGTATAGCGGCTTCAGTAGAGATTTTTGATGATGTTCCCGAATTAAGCCATGGAGAACCAACAGTAGTACCAACGATGTTATCAACATTTTTTGCATCGAATGCGAGATGCGAGAGTCCAGAAGTATCGGAATTTGTACCAATATCCAGGAAATTTGGGACTGCAGTGCCACATTAAGTAACGCGAGCCGACTTCAATGACCTTGTACGAGACGGAAATTTGTCGAAGAGAACAGCGGAACTCTTTGCATCACGCTTTAAGCAGTGGAACATAGTGGCGGCTGATTTTAAAATAACAGCCGCTCGTAATCGACGTAGCATTATTCCATATGACGAATTTTTTAAATTGCACGAAGATCGGGAAAAAAACCTGGCTTATTGTTATGATATTGATTCGATGTTTCCAAAAATTGGTTACCCTCATATTTCAGAGGAGCGGCGACTTTTTGTCGATGCATCGGTCAATAGCCTTAAAGTCGTGCTGCTTCATATCGGTAACAAACATCCATTTGTCCCGATCGCATATGCCACAAACCTCAAAGAAACATACGAAGGCATGGAATAAATATTACAGCTGATAAAGTACCAAGAGCATAATTGGAAAATATGCTGCGATCTGAAAGTGGTTGGATTACTCATGGATGTTAGGCGTGGATTTCCAACCCACCAGTGCTTTTTGTGTACATGGGAAGGCCGCAAAAGAGCTCAGCATTACACTGAATTTAAGTGGCAGCCGCGAACATGGTACAAAGTAGGCATAGATAGTAGAGAGAATCTACCATTGGTGCAGCCATCTCAAATCATTTTAAAAAACTGTATCGTGAGGGCGAGGCGATTGCAAGTTTGCGCAAAATTTTTTCGAAATTGAGCAGCGCAAAGATTCATGCAGGTATTTTTTTAAGAAGTCATTCAGTAACTTTATTTTTTTTTAATGATGTGTGTGATTTAAGGTGTTTTCAATGGTCCGCAGATAAAAGAATAGTTGCATATTATGAATTTTCTTCAAAATTGAATGCTATCGAACAACGTGCAACGTGCAGTTTCTTGGTAACAAACGAGCTGCCAATTATAAAAATATTGTCGCAGAAATGATTACGGCATATGGCGAAATGGGCATATTAATGTCGCTAAAGATCCATTTCCTTCACAATCATTTAGATTTTTTCCCTGATGATTTAGGAGCTTGTAGCGATGAGCATGGCGAAAGGTTCCATCAGGACATTGCGACTATTGAAAGGGGCTTTAAATGACAAGTTATTACGAATATGCTTAGCGAATACTGTTGGTCTATTTGTCGCGATACTGACACAAATGCTTACAAACGCAAAAATTAAAGGCCTAAGTTTCTTTAAAAGCATTGAAATTTTCAATGTAACAATTTTTAATTTTAATATAACAAAATTAATAAAAAATTCGGTTTTTTAACGAACTGAAACCGTTACAAAAAAAACCGGTAACCATTTTTAAAAAAAAAAAAAAATTCAGGAAAATCTGAAAATTGATAAAAAATCTATTTTTAAAAAATTTGACGTGATACAGACATTTCCACGAGTCCGCTTGCAAGAATTCAGCTCGATTGGATCACGGAAAAAGGGTTAAAAATCGATCCAAAGTCTTTCCCACAGGCGGACAGGCGGACACTACGAGCTTTATACTTTATACATAAAAAAAAATTCTGTCGTGTTCATGAAAATCGCGTGTATCGGCGTTTTTATTTTTTCTCCCTTTTCCGAAAAAGTATATTTGGTTCATAGGACAGAACAAAAGCTCGTTTTTGTAACGCGGTGTAATTAATAGTTATTAATTTTAATTCCTCAATAAGTTTAAATCGTGAATATGGGTCGCAATTCCGATATTACGAGTCGCAATTTTATTGAAAAAGTGTAAATGTGTAAATGCGTTTTTAAAGGTGATCATGTTACCAATTTAAAGCGTCATTTAATCAACAAGCATAAACAGGAATACAACATGGAATTGAATAATGAGGAAAATAAATGTGAAATACCATTAAAAAAAAGTTAGATTTTCAGTTACAATGGCTCCTGAAGAAATGAAGAAAGTGAGTGTTGATTAGTCACAACAGAAAAATTTACATTTGTCTTTTTTGATTCAGATGCGTTCAAGCTCATTATAAATCAACCCTTCGGTGGAGTTGGTATCCCAGCAGTTACATCCAGAACTATAACTGAGTAAGTTAATGAAGCATTCGAAAACGAAAGAAGCAGCTTAAAAGCGAAACTGAAAAATAAGTTGCCGTATCTGAAAATCGACAAGGCCACGAGACTTCAACGCAGCGTAATTGGTGTTAACATACAGTTTTACAATAAATCGCAAATTATTATAAAAACGCTTAGCTGCATTGAGCTGACGGAGCGTCATACAGGTAAATACATTAATTGCCCATTACAGATGAATGCTAAAGTTAATGGCAATTTATAGCTGAGTATCTAAAAGCTAAAGTTGAAAATATTTTGGAGGGTTTTGGCATCGAAAAGAACCAAATTTATCCAATTACAATGGACAATGGCAGGAATCTGATTAAAATGGTGAGATTATTCTCCAAGGAGGATGAAAGCGAGTCTAATTGCACTGTCTCTAGCGACCTTCTACGAGAAATCTCCGTATTTTCAGAACAATCAGTGAAGTGTGCTGCTCATTCACTGCAACTTATTGTTAAGGACTATTTAGATACTATTAATAAAGATTTGCTGGAGCGAGTTCGAGATTTAGCGAAGGGCTTACGAACTCCTACTTACATGTTTGTTGTACACAAGATGAATATGATTGAAATTTTTAGACAATAAGTTTAAAATTATTTTAGAAGCAAGACCCGTTATCTTATTTTACTGCAAGTTTCAATATATGATAAAAGCTTAATGCCCTACAAATACTTCTGCTTGAAAAATGTCGAAGCCGCGCTTAATCTAGGTCATTAAGAATGGGAAAATATGGAAGCCTTATTAGCCCTTTTGCAGCCTGTATACGTCGCCATGCAAATGTTTCAAGAAGAGCATTTGCTTTTCAGCGATTTTTTCAAAATATGGCTTCAAATTAAGTTCGAAGTTCAGGGGAAGCCCGACAGCTCTGAATTTTTAGAAAAATTTGAACGGCGTGAGATAATGCTGTTAAAAAATCCAACACTTCTTGCAGCTTTATATTTGTATCCGCATCTCCAGTGCATCATAGCGAAGGAGGAATTAATGTGTGCTCGAACCCATCTTAAAGAAGTGATTGTTCGGATATTGCAGTTAAAGAAGCAAGTAAATTTTAAAAAATGTTTTATCAATCTTTTTCTATAAATCCGTTTTATTGGTTTTCCTCTTTGCAGATAAATAAAAACCAAATACTGGGGCAGTATTTGAATTCCTTAAATGTAGGTAGAGAACAAGAAAGCGAAGAAAATGATAACGAGGATGAGAGAAAAAAGCTTTCTATGAAATCGGTAATTTTTCTCGAAGGCCCTTATCGATTGATAAACCTCTTTTTGAATTCTGGGAAGCGAAAACAATTCAATATCCGATTTTATATATAAATTGGCCAAAACTATACAATGTGCTCCTGCAACCCAAGTAAGCGTGGAAAGAGCATTCTCTGCTCTTAAATTAGTGTTGAGCGACCTGCGTTCAAATCTTTCCGCAGAAAATTTAGATAAAGTTATATTCGTAAAATTAAACAAACAAAATTTTATTTAAATTACTACATACATGCACTATACTAAAAATAAACAAAATGAGTTTTATTTTAAATGAAAAAAATAAAACTCCTCAAAAGAGTTTTATTTTATGACGGAAAAATAAAACTCTTCTTTTAAGAGTTTCAATATTCATTCAAATTTCATTAAAAAAATCAGTTTTATTTTTTCGTTGAAAAAATCACAATAGATTCTGAAAGACCACTTCAATGCGAAACTATTGGTATATGACAGCATAGGTCTCCGTCAACTATAATATGGAGATTTTTTGAATTTAAATTTTGCTGGATAACTGTTATTTACGGTCCCTGATATTTTGATTTAGACGTCTTCTCATGAAATTTTTCTTGCTAGATAATATCAAAAGTTCATATATAAAAGTTTTCTGGCTACTCGTAACAATTTAATATTGTATTTATATTTAGAGAAAATTTTGCACAATTCTTTTTCATATGTTTTATATAAGCCGATTTAATGTGAAAAGTTTTCCCTATTATGTTTGCATCAAATATGTATTACACTATGTAGCTGTTAAAATAGCTGAAAAAATTTAACTTAAGTTAAAAATAAAATTTTTAAATTTTTTATTTAAAAAAAAGAAATTCAGTAATATGGTGGCATTATGGAAGGTTAATGAAAATAAATTAATTTTACTTTAAAGGCTTTTAGAAAAATAAAACTTAACCAATACTTAAATAATAAGTACCTTATCAGCATAGCTTGAATACGAGTATAAAGCTACTTTATGTAAGTTTATGGGATAAGGCCTAAATACCTAGTTTAATGTTAGTCTTTTCGAATATAATATTACTCGATGTAACCCGGTGTGCTTCGCTACCTCCCGCCCCCCGAATCATAATACAAGGGCTCACGCAAAGTCTCAAGGCTCTCACTATTATAGTAATTCAGATATATCACATTTAATATCAATCCCGCTCATTTTTTTGTCTGACTACTCACGTTAATAATAGATGACCTGAGATAAATTTGCAAAGCTCTCTCTATCATAGTACTTAACATGATATGTGATATTAAAATTTTACTTTGTATGGGGTGGGTGTCACGCCCACTAAAAATATTTTAAAAAAATACAGCCTGTAGCACTTCTCATATCCGCAGTAAGATACCTCCTACAAACAAACAAACACACATTACTTCTTTATTATGCTAGTATATATTATTAGTATAGATTTTTTTATTTCAATGCTTGCTGATGCTGATATACAATGTTTTTTGTTTTTTCATTCGGTACAACAATTATCAGATTTTTCGGCGTTCCTACCCTGAAGCAAGGTACATGTAGCTGCCCATGAGAAGAATATGGATTTTCCAAATTTTATATGGCAGCAGTTAACTATAGGCCTTGAACTTAAAATAACAATTGGCAATTTTTCTTTTTAGCGATTTCTGATTTTGCCCTTTTATGAATTTGAAGATTTTTTTTGGGTGAATTTTATTTTTCGCGGTTGGCGAGTTTTTTTTTTGGCGATATATTTTCCACGACAAATCACATTGATAATTAATGTACTTATCAAAAGACTATCGCCACGCCCACTAATCTCATCCCTCCCAATTTTTTTGGACTACTCACATTAATATCTGATGGACTCGTGCAAAATGTCGAGTCTTTCCCTTTTATAGTATACCAGTTATATGATAGTAAATATCTACTTTGCATGGGCGGTGCTACGGCTACTGCTTCGATCACGCCCATTTTTTTGTTCGGTTAATCATACAAAGAACCTATGTGCTCACACAAAGCAACAAAGCTCTCTCTTTTACAGCATCCCAGATATATGACATTAATAATTATTTTGCATGGGGAGCGCCACGCCCATTGATGTGAACCCGCAAATTTTTAGTCCGACTACTCATACTAAGATCTGATGGGGTCGTGCAAAGTGTCAAAGCTTTCCTTTTTTAGTACACCAGTTATGTGATATCATATATTTACTTTGTACGGGTGGTGCCACGCCCAATACACCGATCACGCCCGTTTTTTTTCTAACTAATCCCAGGAATAACTTATGGGCTCACACAAAGTCCCAAGACTCTCACTGTTACAGTACTCAGATATATGACATTTTATATTTACTATGTATGGCAGCAGCCACGCCTATTGGTCGGATACTGCCCACTCACATTAATAATAGGTGGCATCAGACAAATTTGAAAAGCTCTCTCTATCACATTACTCGAGATATATAATATTGAATTATTACTTCAATGGGAGTTACCATGCCCACTTAGCCGATCCTGCCCATTTCCGACGTAGCTGCTTATATTAACAATTGGTGACCTCACACAAATTTGCAAAGCTCTCCCTATCATAGTGCTCATTATATATGATATTAAAAATTTACTTTGGGTGGGAGGTGCCGCGCCCACAAAAAAATATTTAAAAAATTATAAGCCTATAGCACTTCCCATATCCGCAGTAAGACTCTGTGAAAATTTTAGGAAGATTAGTGGTTACGGAGATTACCTTCTACAAACAAACAAACAAACACACATTACCTCTTTATTATATTACACAGTACAACATTTTTAAGCTTATTGATTCGGGACTCAATTTTGATAATTTTATGTGAAAGTAGCCTAAAAAATAAGAACTTCTGTATCATTCGTTTGGTCATGTTACATCAACAAATAATTTAAATATTTTTTTGAAGTTAGTAAGTATCGTATAGGGGAATTTGTCACGTTTTAGGCTCTTTTGTTTGGCATAACTCGAGAACCACTACTCGGATTTCGCTGAAACAATTTTTGAAAAATCAAGAATTACAATTACTTTCATCTGTTTATATAACGTTTCGCTACATAAGCAACAGTTTCGCAGTTATAAATAAATGTATGAAGAAAAAAAAAATATTTTTTGCCTAAAAATTTTTATTTTTTTTTTTTTTTGTAAACTTTATTTTGCATGAAAAAAACATTCCGATTCATATTACAGCTATTCTTACACAGAAAATATGTGATTTTTATATGTTATCTGTGCATGGAAACAAAATTTAGAACATTTTCAATTATTGTCACTATCCATCCTCGTTGAAGTTGACGCTTGTGGTTCTGATGACCTTGGTTTCTTCGTAGGTTGTTCATATTCGTGTTCTGAGTCTGCATCATCATCCGAGTTAGACATAATATTCAAGGACATGTTTTGTTCAGTGTGTCCACCAATTTCAGTGTCATCTTCATCTTCGGTGCTTTCATCTTCAAACTGCATAATTTTAGAACTCCACCAACAAACCTCCGCAAGCAATGCATCCAATTTTTTGCCTTTGAATCGCTTTTCCATTGGCATGGTCACCTGGTGGAACCTCTCTCCTTGTTCGTCCGATTCCTGAGGTAATTGTGCCAAAAATGTATCAAGGTGAAAGTGCATGAAATGTAATTTTAACGTCATGGATGCATTGATTTTCTCAAAATAAATCAGCAAGTTGTCCACTCGTTCTGTATGTCATCTCGCTGTACACGGTTCTTTCCTAAAACGCCTTCGATGACTTGTTTCAATGCGTCCCATGCACATAGGTGGTTATAATGGTTCGAAAGCATTTTTGTGAAAGATTCGCTTTTCATTAACTTTCGTATATCCGGTCCATTGAGAGTACCTGTTTGAAATATAAAAAAAAACATTTTCGAAAAAATTATTGGTAATGCGAATTTATCGAAGGGAACAAATTTAGATATGATAATATTTAAATACAGACAACGATACGTACCTTTTCTAATTTTAGCTTCACTGAGTTTTGGAAAGATGGATTTCAAACAGTCATAGGCGTCATAAATATCTTTGACTACCACTTCGACGAATTTCCCAGCTATTCCTAATTTCATGTGGAGCGATGGCAACAAAATATCAGCTAGATCCTTTATCAAAGGTTCATTACGTTATTTTAATTGTTTCTCCAGCTCAGGAGTTCTTGCTTCCCAATCTTTACATTGATATTGATTCTCTGCATATCGCGAATCCCAATTACAAAGGAAGCAGAAGTATTTTGGAAAACCGCCCTTTAATATAATGCCTTGTATTATGTTGACAACCTTTAGATCACAACAAATCTTCCATTTGTGTACATTGTATTTGATTTTCTCCAAAATTTCGCCCAATGTTTCATACGTTTCCTTCATAGTTGTGCTGAATCCCAATGGAATGGACGGTTTTTTGTTTGTTTTGTGCAACAGCACAGCCTTCAAACTTGAAACTGAACCATCGATGAATAAACGCCAGTCGGCAGCAATATAATCCATTCCCAATTTTTTCACTAAACCTGGGATATCATGGCAGTAAGTGAACGTATTTGCTTCGTCAAGGGAATAAAATTTCTGAAATTCAGCTTGGCGTTTTCGGTATGATGTTGCTTGCGCTGACATTTTGCTGTGTGAGTTTTCTGCTATTCAAAAATGATGTCAACATTTGGGATTTTTGTTGTGATAGTCCCATCTTGGCAACAATGTAATCCATTTCGATTTGTGTTAGCGGTTGTGGTGCATTTTTTTCAATATCGGGTGTCCAATCTGCATCATTTACATTGGTCGGATTGGTGAAAACGGTTTCGGCTGGCAGGGACACAGTATCCAGACTCGGAGGTTTAGGTGTATCGATATCAGCAGCGCGTTTAACTGGAAGTGTGGCAGTAAAAGCGCAATGTATACTTTTGTTTTCAATTGTTTTCTGTTTAATCCATGACGAGAATTTATGCATGCGTAGCACCTGGATTTATTATGTCCACCTAGGTCTTCCACCCAAATTACTTGCTTCATAAAAGAAAACTCTCCACCTTTTCCATGTATCGATATTATAAGGGTATTATAACAATTTTTGCACACTGTGTTCGGCGTACAATTTGCACCACTTAAATCTGCTTCATCAAAATAATGACAATACGCTGTTTTGAATTCCTCACTAAACAAGTTTTTTCGACCCTTTTGGTCTATTTTTAGGACGATATGACCACAAACGTAACAAAAATCATCCAATTTTGGGCAATTGTTATTTTCCATATTGAAATATATTATATGTTTTGTTGTTATTCACTTTTAAAAAACCGGAAAAAAATAGCTTGTTATTTGTTCGTGTTCGTCGGCAATTTTTGAATGACAAAAACCGATCAATGAACACCTATAAATACTACGTATATTTCAATATTTTACTTACAGGTACTTATGAATGGGCGCAAATTTCCGTAATTTCCGTAAAAAAATTATTCAGGTAACTAACGGAAAACCCCAATTAATTTAAAAAGTGCACTTTCCTTTTTTCATTTTTGTCCACGCACATTTATTAGCGTTTATTACTTTGCTACCGCAATCATAAAAATCAAATAACCTTTTGTTTATTACATTTTTTTTTTAATTCTGAAAATCATAAAAAAGTCATCAATGTTTTTTCCAAAGAATTTTGTGCATATCTCGAGCAATTTTTTGAAATTCATACCTTCACTTAATTGTGAATAAAAGCGAAACGCGTTCATCGATTTTCATGATTTATGTCTCATTTTGTTCATAGGTTATGTGGCTTTACGCAAAAGTAATAGGACTTGGCACTTTTGTCCGTTTTGGATTTTTTATGAATTAAAAAAAAAAAAAAAAAATTTTAGGCAAAAAATATTTTTTTTTTCTTCATACATTTATTTATAACTGCGAAACTGTTGCTTGTGTAGCGAAACGTTATATGAACAGATGAAAGTAATTGTAATTCTTGATTTTTCAAAAATTGTTTCAGCGAAATCCGAGTAGTGGTTCTCGAATTATGCCAAACAAAAGAGCCTAAAACGTGACAAATTCCCCTATACGATACTTACTAACTTCAAAAAAATATTAAAATTATTTGTTGATGTAACATGACCAAACGAATGATACAGAAGTTCTTATTTTTTAGGCTACTTTCACACAAAATTATCAAAATTGAGTCCCGAAATCATGCGTTGTACTGTGTTAGTATAGATTTATATTTGCACAATAAAACAAAATATTTTTTCAAATTTTTATTGTACTGTTATGGTGAGGTTTTATGTCCTTATGTATATTCGAATGTTTTCTATTTTAATGTTTTATAAAAAACAAGTAAGAAAATTATAGTCGGTCAAGACCGATTATATGATACCCTATACCATGCGTTTAGAGACCCTGTCTCTTAGACCCAACTAACTGGATATATAAAATAAGCATAAACCAAATTTGAGCGGGATTTTTATTAATTTTTTGGGCTGCAGATATGAAAAAGTTAATATCGGATGCTATATCTACATGGGGACTTGGCCCAAAAATGGAACGATCCTGACTGTGTTTGGTAAAGTCTCTTGTATTTTGCAAAAATATATACAAACAAAATTTGAGATGAATCAGTGCAATATTTTTGTTTTTTGATAGATTTAAGTGAAGATGGGGAAGCATTTCTATATGGGGCCTATGACTAAGAGTTGTCCCAGGTATCGTTTTTAGCCTACTAACTAATGGATGTAATAAACGCACATAAACCCAATTTGAATAAGATCTATATGACAATTTGGATCTTATGGCAATTTATGTCGATTTCATAGAGGTCATATGTATGGGGCTAGATCGGAACATGGACCGATTCTCACCAATTTCAATAGCGTTCATCCCATGGCCGATAAAAGATCAAATACCAAATTTCATCAAAATATATTCATATTTGCGACCTGCAGTTTGATTAAAAGCTTTACATGGACACACAGACGGACGGACGGACGGACATCGTTAAATCGAATCAGATAGTGATTCTGATTCGATCGGTATAATTAAAGATGAGTGTAGGTCAAATATTTTTGGTTGTTACAAACAGCAGCACAAAGTCATTATACCCAAACCACATAGTGATATAGGGTATACAAATCGGGGTATTCTATCTTAAATCGACGAAGAAGAAATGATCTTAGATGTCATTATGTTTGAGTTTTACAAAGTTTAAACAAAAAAATGTTAAATATTTTGCAATACCATCTCCAGTTCCAGAGATATTATGCCAAAAAAGTGATTAAAAAGCTCACTGAAGTGGTCTAGAATGATTTCGTTTATAATCAGATTTTAAAAATAGCTGATTTTTACTTATACTTTCGCTAAAGCTAAAGACGATGACCTTTGATATTTGGGAAAAATCCACCTCTAATATTAAATGTCATTGTATTATAAATTATATAAAAACTTCTAATTAATAAATTTCTTTGTAAGTTAGTCATGATTATTTAAATTTTCGAGTTACCATTTTTCGAGAACCATAAAAATTTAAAAATATAACTTACTTAAGTAAGGTTTAATATGCATTCCTATTTGTAATGAATTCTGAGTGGGTAACGGAAACCTGTTCGTTGATTATACATAGAAGTTCCCATGTTGTGAATGACTGAATCTCTATGCCACTTATGTTTAATGTGTATTTGCTTCATCTTTAATATTCATATGTCGCTTTTTCTTTACGTCCTTATTGCAGACTTTGGAAAATTCAATATTAAAAAGGCAAAACTAATATTAAAAGTATGCATAGTTTGATATTTTCTACAAGGAAGAGAATGAATAAATTGAACATATTTTTCAATGCCATCAACAAGAAAGCGGCATACCATAAGCTGAATTTGGTTACTTCTTCAATAAGTTTATTTATACATATTATAATCTACGAGAGCAGCTTATCATATTGCCTAGTCATGGTAAGTATTCACAATTAATCGCGATGATGGCAACGAGATTCAAAACTTGTGATGTGGTGAAAACTAAATAATTTCCATTGCAGTTAATACAAATTTTCTTAGTTGAGGCCTATCAATTAGATCCATATTCGCTTCCGCGTTAAGAAGTTTAAAAAAAGTATTATCTTGTCACTTTTTATAAATTTAAACTTTTCATTTCCAATTTTTTTCCTCTTTTCTTTTTCATCTATTTCTTGTGGCATATTCCATACCTTCAATCACCAACCGATTTTGACAAAAAAATATAGCATTTGAAAGCTGTTTCTCTGCAGATGTTCATCATAGTTACAGATGTGCATCATATGATACAATTTTCTGCAGTAAAATTCATTTAAAATTGCTACTAACACATACATAAAGCATATATTTAATCTTAAAATAAAAACTGTACAACGCTGTGTGTGTGGTTATTAACCCTGCTGTTAGGTTAAAAAAAACTTACGAATTCGAGGTTAACGGACCATTTTGGTCTATACCAATTTTTTTTGAAAACATGGGGCGTAAGTCTATTTTTTATACTTATTTATTTCAACTAAGTATTTGGCAACAAATATTTTCACTAAAAGTTATATTTGTATGCTTAACAAATCGTTTAGGCTATTCATTTTGTTTTGAATGTTTGTTATTATATTTCATACAAATTAAATTTGAAAGCCAATAGTGGGATTCCCCTAATTTTGTTTTGTTAAGCCATCAAATCAGCTATTCAAGTTACTGTTGACATTCAATAAGTTGTGTTTTTTGTGTGAGTCCCCTTTTTGCATTTTATCATGCAGACATGTGTGTGTGTGTTTTTTTTTTTTTGTGTTTTTGTGATTCCCCTGATTTTATTTTGTGATGCAGTCGTGTAAATTGTTTGCATCAGTTGCAGTTTAGTTTGTGTCTTGTTTGTGTTGTGTTGTGTTTATTTCTTGTTAGAATGGAAAATCGACGTTTTTTGGAGACCGATGCTATTGCTGAAATCCTAAATGACAGTGCCTCGGATATTTCAAATTCAAGTATTTTAGAAGAAAATACTGAATTTGAAAATACCGAATCAAGTGATTCTGAAACAGATAGTGAAGAAGATGTGGCTGCTGCTAGCACTGTAGATCCATTGTTTATTGCAAAAAATAAAATGCAATGGAGTGCTGTTCCCTTACCCTGTTCTATTGGAACTCGTTCTGAAAATATTATTTCAATACAGCCAGGACCAACTCGATTTGCTGTATGCAGGTGCCAAGATATTCTTTCATCTTTTTTACTGTTTTTTCCACCACCATTAGAAAAAATAATTATTGAAAATACCAATATGTATGGCAGAGTAAAATTCGAGGGTAAATGGAAAGACATTGATGAAGCCACTTTGCGTGCTTATATTGCAGTACTTATTCTTGCTGGTGTGCGTCGGTATGTATATTTATACAGATATTTTATTTTGGTTCAGTAAAAGAGTAGGCAAATTTATTTGTTATATGGCAGCGGCAAAAACGAAGACATACATGGTTTGTTTGATAGACGTTTTGGTCGTCCTATTTTCCGTTCAATTATGTCTGAGGATACTTTTCAAATGATGACAAGAGCGCTCCGGTTCGATGATGTTATGAGCCGAAGACAAATGCAAAGCACCGATAAGTTTGCTCCTATACGTGATTTGTGGAACCGTTGGGAAGGCATTCTTTCAATGAGTTTCAACTGCCATGAAAATGTTACTATTGATGAACAACTGGTGTCTTTCAGAGGACGATGCTCTTTCAGACAATATATGCCTTCAAAACCTGCCAAATATGGCTTAAAATTTTGGTTGTCTGTTGACTCTAAAACAAGTTATGTGTGGATGATACAGCCATATTTAGGAAAACAAAGAAATGATCAGCCTGAGAAAAACCAAGGACAGCGCATCGTATTGGACTTGACTGAAGGTTTGAAAGGTCAAAATATCACGGCTGATAATTTCTTTTCGTCGTTTGATTTGGCGCAAAAGCTTTTGGAAAGGAAACTGACATACGTGGGTACAGTTCGAAAAAATAAAACATTTATTCCACCGAAGTTGCTCATATTCAAAAAAGTTCCTTTATATACTTCAACATTTGCTTTCAATGAAGTCGCAACATTAGTTTCATACAACAGCCATAAAAACAAAGGTACTGTTTTGATGAGTACGATGCACAAAATGGCAGAAGTTGATGCCAATGGACCAAAAAAGAAACCTGAGATTGTGTCTTATTATAATTCAACAAAAGGTGTGTAACTTTTTGGCAGTGTTCATAGATTTTGAGTAAACAAAATTTAATTTTGTTTTCTTTTAGGAGGCGTAGATACTGTCGACCAAAAGATTGGCTACTACAGTACTAAACGCAAAACAAATCGATGGCCGAATGTTGTTTTTGCAAACATGATAGATATATCAGCATTGAATGCGCTTATATTGTTTTCTGAAATCGATGATTCGTGGGCATCCAGTGATCAAAATCGTAAGCGACCAGAATTTTTACGACTATTAGCACTTTCTTTGGCCAAAGAACATATGATGAAACGAACCAACATACCCAAACAAAATTTCTCAGCAGAGTTATTGGCTGAGGTAAGAGCATCTACCACAGACCCCGTAGCTTCTACAAGTGATACAAGAAACCCACCTGCTAGAAAACGTGGAATTTGTGGTTGCTGCAAATCAAAATGCGATAGTAAATGTGTTATCTGCAGCAAATTTATTTGCAAACTAAGTCGAAAAATTGTTTGTACATCCTGCATAGAAGCGAATAAATAAAAAATTACAATGGACCAAAATGGTTCTTAACATAAAATTTGTAACTGTTTATTTTTCTCCCTTCCAATTTATGTTAGACACTTAATTGTTTGAATAAAAACATTGATTTAGAAAAAAACCACGTGAGCTGACGTTTCAAGTCGATATGTTTTACCGTTGAAAAGATAGAAAGGAAAGAAAAAAAAATTTGACCAAAATGGTCCAAACCTAACAGCAGGGTTAAATTTGTGTTGAATTGTGTATTGTCTAAAATTGATTAGCATACCTTAAGGCTCTGATGTAACTATTTTTGAATGAAGAAATAACATTTCCTAGAATTTGTACTCGAATTTCGGGTGCAGGGCTCTGCTAGTGTTAATTATCCTTCTTCATTATCAATTTTTTGTTATATTTTTTTTATAAAATTTTCTTATATTTTTTTTTATAAAATTTTATATTTCAACACATTTTTTAATTTATTTTTTTTGTTTCTCTATAATATTATTTTCAATTTGATAATATCAAAATTTGAAATTTTAGTTTTTAAAGACACATTCTAAAAAGTTCTTTCTTTGAAAGGCATTCCATTTAAAAGTTCTCAATTCTCTTTTGCCTGGTAATAGTAAAAGGAACTAAAAATATGTTAATGCCACAAACTACAGTAACCTGTGCTTAAAATGGCCAACCTTCAAAAAGAAATCTTTTATTTTTTTTAAGAAAAATTATTGCTGAAATTGTTTGTTGTCATGAAACTATAATACGCTTTTTTAGTTTGTAATTACAAGTATGGAAGGAGCCAAATTTGCTCAACCGTTAGGAAATAATAACAAAATGTTTTTCAATGGACGAAAATATTATGTTATGTTACTCGCATCACGATATCTTCGTTACTACGTTTTATTATTAAATCGCTTTCGTGTCTGTTTGTGTGTCTGTTCAGTCCATTTAAATTTTATTTTATTTTAAATTTCTTAATGATGAACTTTAAATCGCTGTCGGGAAAAAATAAAAACAATTGATATAATAGAAATCTATATATATATAAAAATCAAACACTGTGTGGTTGGCTATCTAAAACTCGAGAACTGCTTGACCGATTTATAAACGAATATATGCGTTGGAAAGATCTACTTTCACTGATGGTTCAGAAGAAAGAATGTCGAAAAATATCAACGTGTATGCGTTTTACTTACTTTACTTTTGTGAAATCATAATGGAATTTATTTTTATTTGTTTTAATGGCAGGTGCGGTAGTAAGGTAAGCGCTATGAATTACTACACATATCGATTAATTTTTCGACATTACCATAAGTTTTTGCTTCAATATGTTGTTGATATGTATGCAAATATTGCAACTGAGCGTTTAAATCACATCAAATATAACCAAACAAAACCTCGTTCGAAAAATACAGTCATTTGTGTGATGCTATAAACAACGACGTGGATATCAATGGTATTGGCAATATCGTGATTTTACCAGCGTCATGTTGGCGGACCACGACATATGCCACAGTGCGCAGAAGATGTGTTATGTGCGTCATTATGGAAGACCTGACTTTTTATAACTTTCACGTTGAATCCGCAACGGAAGGAAGTTAAAGACCATTTATTTGTAGGTGAAGGGCCAAGAGAATGACATGACCGACTGTATGCGTATTTAAGCAAAATATGAAATCGTAAACGGACATATTGATAAAATTAAAAATATTTGGTGATGTACGTTGCTGGATGTATTGTAACAACGCAAATGCTTCCTGCATTTACATTGTTCATAACACCACATCATCCTAAACATCAATAGTCAAACCATACACATCCAACTACACATCATCTTTAACATCAATAGCCTACACAATCAACCAAACCATCATTAAATATGTACAACCAACCACATATTCATAACAGCAGCCTACTACGTACAGCAATAGTCAAACCATACACATCCAACTACACATCATCTTTAACAATCAACCAAACCATCATTAATAGACTTATGATGTATTAATAGCATTAAAATGTATTATGAATTACACATTATATTTAAACCCTGTTGATTTGAATTCTCACTTGGTTAAAATAGTAAATTGGATAAGAAGGCGAAGTTGAGCTGACTGAAGCGAGAAATCGTTTCGATACGAAACATTGTGGGGACACATTGCTGAAAAGCGAACTATCCTTTTTAGACGATCGGTACCGGTTGTCAATAAATATTACTCCAGCGGCTTAACGGCTGTCTGCTCCCGATTACTCCAGCGGCTTAACGGCTGTCTGCTCCCGATTACTCCAGCGGCTTAACGGCTGTCTGCTCCCGATTACTCCAGCGGCTTAACGGCTGTCTGCTCCCGATTACTCCAGCGGCTTAACGGCTGTCTGCTCCCGATTACTCCAGCGGCTTCACGGCTGTCTGCTCCCGATTACTCCAGCGGCTTAACGGCTGTCTGCTCCCGATTACTCCAGCGGCTTAACGGCTGTCTGCTCCCGATTACTCCAGCGGCTTAACGGCTGTCTGCTCCCGATTACTCCAGCGGCTTAACGGCTGTCTGCTCCCGATTACTCCAGCGGCTTAACGGCTGTCTGCTCCCGATTACTCCAGCGGCTTCACGGCTGTCTGCTCCCGATTATTCCAGCGGCTTAACGGCTGTCTGCTCCCGATTACTCCAGCGGCTTAACGGCTGTCTGCTCCCGATTACTCCAGCGGCTTAACGGCTGTCTGCTCCCGATTACTCCAGCGGCTTCACGGCTGTCTGCTCCCGATTACTCCAGCGGCTTAACGGCTGTCTGCTCCCGATTACTCCAGCGGCTTAGCGGCTGTCTGCTCCCGAATATCACCGACACGACCGAGCCATCAGTATTGCCGAAGTGGTCGCTATCATCTGCCGAGTGGCCAATACTGCCGACACGACCGTCATCGCTCACCGAGCCATCAGTATTGCCGAAGTGTCACTATCATCTGTCGAGTGGCTAGTACTGCCGACACGACCGTCATCGCTCACCGAGCCATCAGTATTGCCGAAGTGGTCGCCATTATCTGCCGAGTGGCCAATATTACGACCGATATCATTCACCGAGCCATCGGTATTTCCGAAGTATCATCTGCCGAGTGACCAATACTGCCGACACGACCGTCATCGCTCACCGAGCCATCAGTATTGCCGAAGTGGTCGCCATTATCTGCCGAGTGGCCAATATTACGACCGATATCATTCACCGAGTCATCGGTATTTCCGAAGTATCATCTGCCGAGTGGCCAATACTGCCGACACGACCGTCATCGCTCACCGAGCCATCAGTATTGCCGAAGTGTCACTATCATCTGTCGAGTGGCTAGTATTGCCGACACGACCGTCATCGTTCACCGAGCCATCAGTATTGCCGAAGTGTCGCTATAATCTGCCGAGTGGCCAATATTACGACACGCCCGTCATCGCTCACCGAGCCATCAGTATTGCCGAAGTGGTCGCTATTATCTGCTGAGTGGCCAATATTACGACACGACCGTCATCGCTCACCGAGCCATCAGTGTTGCCGAAGTGGTCACTATCATCTGCCGAGTGGCCAATATTACGACCGACATCATTCACCAAGCCATCTGTATTGCCGAAGTGGTCGCTATCATCTACCGAGTGGCCAATATTACCGATACGACCGACATCATTCACCAAACCATCTGTATTGCCGAAGTGGTCGCTATCATCTGCCGAGTGGCCAGTATTACCGATACAACCGGCCACTAATACCCACCGAGCAACCACTATTGCCATCATCATCTACTCTGCCAGCAACGATTACATATATCATCAACGATTGCTGTCATTTGTATTGTATACATATTTATATATTGTAAATAAAGTTATTTTGTAACCCGAAGAGGGACACGAATTAACTCATTTCTTTGCATAAGGTTTGAGGGTCCTTAAGCTGACCCTGGGAACGACTGATTTACCCCAGCCGTTGATTAAAACCCCGTTACAGTATTCGATTTAATGGCAAAAGAGGGGACTGCCGCACGTTCACATTTTAATTTGGATGGTTGATAACATAACACCAGAAGAAACTGATAGCATTGTATCACCAAAAATTCCTGATCCTGAAATTGATCCAAAATTGCATGAATTTATTACCAGAAACATGACTCGAGACCAAGTGGTACTTTGAGTATGAACTCAGTATGTATGCAAGATGGAAAGTATTAGTTTTTGAAAATATTACTAGATATGGTGGGTATCCAAAATATCGTCCACGACCAACCCAAGATAATTGTAGATCGACAACTGTCAAAGTGGGAACACAACAAATCGAAGTCGACAATTGTTGGATTGTCCCATATTCACCAATTTTATTAAAAACTTTTAAGGCTCACACTCTTTAACTGAATTGCAGTATTCAACGTTAACTGCAATTCAAATAAAGCGATCAAATATATATGTAAATATATCACGAAAGTTAGTGTTGTCGTAGTAGAAGAAATAATAGATTACCGAACTGGTCGATACATCAGCGGTAATAAGGCAGCGGTATTTTTCAATACATGAAAAAATCCGACCGATTAATGAACAAACTTCAACATTGAGCGCATTTTTTAAATTTTGCCAACAAGATTCATTTGCAAGAACTATGCTTTATGCTCAGATACTTTGAATGCATCAAAAAAGGAATTTTAACGTCGAAAGCAAAGGCAAACCTGTTATAGGTAATCGAAATGTGTTTGAAACCGATGATTTAGGTCGAATTTATGCAGTTCGCCCACATAATAATTGTTTTCATTTGCGTTTGCTTTTGATTAATGTTCATGGTCACACATCGTTTAATTATTTGAGAACTTTTGACGGACAACTATGTGACACTTACTTATCGAGAAGCATGTCAAAAATTAGGATTACTTGAACACGATACACACTGGAAATATACATTAGCTGATGCTGATGGTATCAGCATATCCACAAGAACTTGCAATGCGATTTATGGATGAAATTTCATGATTACATGATGGAAGATATTTTATTTTATTTAGACAGCGGAAATGTTTAATGAGACATTAATTATACCCTATACCACTATGTGGTTTGGGTATAATGACTTTGTGCTGCTGTTTGTAACAACCAAAAATATTTGACCTAGACCCATCTTTAATTATACCGATCGAATCAGAATCACTTTTTGAGTTGATTTAACAATGTCCGTCCGTCCGTCCGTCCGTCTGTGTGTCCGTGTAAACCTTGTAATCAAACTGCAGGTCGCAAATATGAATATATTTTAATGAAATTTGGTATATGAGCTTTTATCGGCCATGGGATGAACGCTATTGAAATTGGTGGGAATCGGTCCATGTTCAGACCTGGCCCCCATACAAATTACCCCTATGAAATCGACATAAATTGCCATAAGATCCAAATTGTCATATAGATCTTACTCAAATTGGGTTTGTATGCGTTCATTACATCCATTAATGAGTAGTCCAAAAATGATCGCTTTGGCCCCATATAGACTGCTTCCCGATCTTCACTTAAATATACTAAAAACAAAAATAATGCACTGATTCTTCTCAAATTTTGTTTGTATATATTTTTGCAAGAGACTTTACCAAACATGATCAGGATTGGTCCATTTTTGGACCTAGTCCCCATATAGATATAGCATCCGATATGAACTTTTTCATATCTGCAGCCAAAAAAATTAATAAAAATCCCACTCAAATTTGGTTTTTGCTTATTTTCTATGTCCAGTTAGTTGGGCCTAAGAGATAGGGTTTCTAAACGCATGGTATAGGGTATCATATAGTCGGTCTAGACCGACTATAATTTTCTTACTTGTTTTTATTGAGAATATGTGTTTGGGAATTACGAGTCGCGCTTTGGCTCAGTTGGGTATACCATTACCAAATCGTTCAAGAAATTATATTTTAATCAAAATTTTCCTCATGAACGGAATTACTATCCAAATGTGTTGAACTATTTTGTTCAAAAAAATATTCCGAAATTAAAACAACAGCAAAAGTGACTTATGAAACAATCATGCAAGAAATTGATAATGGTAATGATGGCATGTACTTTTTGAAAGCACCTGGTGGTACTGGCAAACATTTTTTGATAGTTTTGATTTTGGCAACTGTACGAGTATGCGGTAGAATTTCTTTAACACTTACGTCTTCTGGAATTGCAGCCACTTTAATAGATGGAGGTAGGAAAGGGCATTCAGCGCTAAAATTTCCCTTGAACATGACTATAAATGTAGCACCATCACGCAGTTTATCAAAAACCTCTGGCATAGCTAGAGTTTTAAAACAAATTAATATTTTTTGTAGGGAGAATGCATAATGGCACATAATAAATTAATTGAAGCTTGGATGGCACAATGCAAGATTTTCGTGGTAGCGGGATACTTCTGACAAACAATACCTGTTATCTCAACATCAACACCAGCTGATGAAATAAATGCATATTTGAAGCTACCAAATCTATAGGGATACGTTGAAACGTTAAGACCCACCACCAATATATACATGCGATTGCAAAATGATTTTAAATGATGATGTTAAAATGCCAATTGATAATGATGGTTTCATTATAATTCCGAGAGATTTTTATATATTTAAAAAAAAAAAAGAAGTAGTGATTGAAAACTTCTTCCCAAATATGCAACAGCAATACAAAAATAATCCTTGGTTGACTGAAAAAGCTATATATATTGGCAGGAAAAAATAAGGATGTCAATGATTTGAATTTCTGTTAGTGCTATGATTAATAAAGACGACGTATTACATTATCCTACTGAAATTTTGGACTGTCTTGATTTGCCAAGAATAGCACCGCATAATTTACGACAGAAAATCTGATCATTGTGCTTCTTAATATAAGTCCACCCAAATTATGCAACGGAACAATACCTGCGGTCAAAAAATTAATGAACTATGTAATGAAGCAATAAATTTAATTGGAAAATTCAAATGCAAATATGTTTTAATACTACGCATCCCAATGATTCCCACTGGTATGTCATTTGAATAGAGATCACGGTCAGTCGTTGCATGTTTGCAGCCTAACTTTAGAAGTTCCTGTATTTTCACACCGGCAACTTCATATTGCATCTTCACGTGTTTATTCATTTTTTTCTGAAAATGGTAATACTCAAAATGTCCTTTACAGCCAAGCCCTACAATAACATTTTTTTTCTTTTTTGATGTTCTTCTTTTTCAGGAAAATTATTTCTAGAAGATTTCATTTTTAATACAAAAGCGTAAATGTATATTATTGTGTTGTCCAGCAACGCGGGCAGGGTTACTCTGGTAATAGATGTAATATAGGTTAGGTTGATAAGAGGAGGCAATAAAATCGCGCAAGTGACGAGGAAAATCATATTCTAGGGATCAAAATAAGAAACTTTGCCCAAGGAACCATACCTCTAAATCGAATTTTGATGCCCCGAATTTTGACCTGTGTGTCTGCCTGCCATGGGCAACCCCATTCCCCCCTCATGCAATTGATCTAAACTTGGCCCATAGTCATGTTGTGACTACAGATTAATTTTAAGGTAGTCATGTAGAGTCACGCATATTCACGTTTAGTTACAGAGTGATCTAAAAGTTATTCGCCCTCATCCGATCAATCTTTTTGAATAACATAGCATAGTCAAGTCGTATGATTATTAATTACTAGCAGAGTAGAAGATACGTATACGTATGAGTGTTAATTTTAATATTAAATCAAACATAGTCAGCCCAATTCTAAACAAAAAGTGCTGATTTTTTGAAATATTTGTATGGGAAACCCCCCAGGGGGTTCCAGGGGGTGTGCCACGGGCATGGTTGGATCGGCCCTCCAAAGTTAGTGGGGGTCGAGCATAAATTTGGACTCGCTTGGGGCACTCTAAATGGGTCAAAGTGAGACAGACAGACAGACAGGTCAAAAGTCGGGACATCAGAATTCGTTTTATAGGTATGGTTGCTCGGGTAAAGTTTCTTATTTTGATCCCTAAAATACGATTTTCCTTGTCACTTGGGCGATTTTTAAATCGACCCGCCCTAGTGTACACATTAGGGTGACAGCGGTTTGTATGAAAATAAGTGTTTGGTTGAATTTTGAGGTGTGTGGATTGGATTATTCAGACACTGGATCTAAAACTTTAGAGCGCAAAATTTGAGCCAAATCGGACAGTATTTTCGGGACTCGCAATGAGTTAACTTTTCAAATATGAATTTATTTGTAAAAATTTTCAAAAAAAAAAAATCGTTTTTCACAAAAATTTTGATATTAATAATTACGTTTCAATTAAATTAAATAGTAAACCCTTATCTAGAGTAAATTATCTTTCTAATAACACAACAAAATCTATTATCCGTTAATAAACAGTCAAGTTATATCAAGTTCCGCAGGCAATAAATGCGCCGCCGACCACTTGATTAACATAATCGAGCTCACATTTTGAAAGACATTGAAATAATTGACAGCAATCATATTTTTGCATTTAGCTGATATCAAAATGATCTTATGTAAAGTATTTTGTATATCGTCTGTTGCTATGCCGTTCTAAAATAATGTCAAAAGGGTACGTATTTTTTAGCACTATTTCAGAATCTCCAATTTTACTTTTTCAAAAATTTTGTTTAAGAAATTTTCCCAAATCGACGAAAGGAGTTTAAGGTCTTATTACCAAGGTATAGTTGATTAAAAATGCTAAAAATTTGTAGGTATCCTGTTATTAATTTGGCGAGAGCAGCGTTTTTATTTCAGCGGATTTGATGATAAATGTGATTTTTCATACTTTTTCAACTGTTAGGTTACATCTTTTTCGTGTTTTCATATTTCAAATATCTTTTGTCGAAATATTATACCACTAGATACAAGCTCTCAACTCAGGAAATTAAGGTTAAGTTGATACATTACAAATTGTCCCCCTGTAAGGTCAAAAGTCAAATTTAAGGATATTTACATTTTCCTAAAACAAAATATCGAAATAATATATATTTGTGGAAAGATTTCGATAAAACTTGTTGATAATATTTTAGTAATTCCAGAAAATAATATTTTGGATTTGTTTTGCAAAATACTGTACATAAGATCATTTTGGGATCAGATGAATGCAAAAATATTGTTGTTGTAAATTATTTCAATGTCTTTAAAAATGTGAGCTCGATTATCTTAATCAAGTTATCTGCGGCGCATTTATTGCCTGGGGAACTTGATATAACTTGACTGTTTTTCAACGGATAATTGATTTTGTTGTTTTATTGGACAGATAATTTACTCTAGATTATGGTTTATTAAATAATTTAAATGAAACGAAATTGTTAATATCAAAATTTTTGTGAAAAACGATTTTTTTTTATAATTTTTACAAATAAATTCATATTTGAACTTTTAACTCAATGTGCGTCCAAAAAGCATGGTCCGAGTTGTCTAAAATTTGTCTCAATAAAGTTTTAGATCCAATGTCACAATAATAACGACCCGCACGTCTTGAAATTTCAAAAAAAAAAAAAAAATGGCTGTCACACTAATACACATAGCTCATACATATATAGCTCATACGTATACACACAGCTCCGTTGTGTCCGGGTATACACCTAAGCCAGTAGGCTTATATTATATAGATATAATATAATTTGGTTTAAAAACGATTGTTAATTTGTATCGAACAAGACAAAAAGCGAGTTCACAAAAATGAAGTAATGAAATATTTCATCAATTAGTTTAATAAACAATAATCAAAACTTACTCTAATTAATTACAGAGTTGACGTTCCTTTCTGTTGTAATGCTTTCTTATCCCTGCGATTCATGGAATTATAATTTTCTCCCACGATACTGCCGTATTGATAAATTACTCTTTTTTGATTTTGCAAATGTTGTTATTCATTCCTTGATCGAAAGTCACCAATCTGCTGCTTCCAGACTTCCCACAGATGCTTTATGAGGTTAACGTCAGGTGTTTGTGATGCCCACATCATTTAATCTGTAGGTGCTGAACCATTTATTTATGTGATTTGACGAATGATTGGAATTGATCTCCTGCATAAATTCCTATAGCAGTTTTTATCTGACTTTTATGATGTAGATGGATTTTATTTTTATTATTATCATTTAATTTAATTGATCAAAACCAATTTTTGTTGTGGTAATATTCTGCATATTCTGTTTTTAATGCCATACAAAAATTTTTCAAATCACATTTAAAAAAAATTTTATAAAAACTGATGCTGGCACGACTAATTAAGTCTTAACACTCACCAACCGATAAAAGCTTACGTACCAAATTTCGTCAAAATATATTCATATTTGCGACCTGCAGTTTGATTACAAGCTTTACATGGACACACAGACGGACGGACGGACGGACGGACATTGTTAAATCAACTCAGAAAGTGATTCTGATTCGATCGGTATAATTAAAGATGGGTCTAGGTCAAATATTTTTGGTTGTTACAAACAGCAGCACAAAGTCATTATACCCAAACCACATAGTGGTATTAACAATGTCCGTCCGCCCGTCCGCCCGTCCGTCCGTCCGTCTGTATGCCCATGTAAAGCTTGTAATCAAACTGCAGGTCGCAGATATGAATATATTTTGACAAAATTTGGTACATAAGCTTCTATCGGCCATGGGATGAACGCTGTTGAAATTGGTGAGAATCGGTCCATGTGCAGACCTAGCCCCCATACAAATTACCCCTATGAAATCGACATAAATTGCCATAAGATCCAAATTGTCATATAGATCTTACTCAAATTGGGTTTGTATGCGTTCATTACATCCACTAATGAGTAGTCCAAAAATGATCCCTTTGACCCCATATAGAGCTGCTTCCTGATCTTCACTTAAATCTATTAAAAAACAAAACAAGTAAGAAAATTATAGTCGGTCTAGACCGACTATACGATACCCTATACCATGCGTTTAGAAACCCTATCTCTTAGGCCCAACTAACTGGACATAGAAAATAAGCAAAAACCAAATTTTAGTGGGATTTTTATTAATTTTTTTGGCTGCAGATATAAAAAAGTTCATATCGGATGCTATATCTATAAAGGGGCTAGGTCCAAAAATGGACCGATCCTGATCTTGTTTGGTAAAGTCTCTTGTATTTTGCAAAAATATGTACAAACAAAATTTGAGAAGAATCAGTGCAATATTTTTGTTTTTTAATAGATTTAACTGAAGTTCCGGAAGCAGCTCTATATGGGGTCAAAGGGATCATTTTTGGACTACTCATTAGTGGATGTAATGAACGCATACAAACCCAATTTGAGTAAGATCTATATGACAATTTGGATCTTATGGCAATTTATGTCGATTTCATATGGGTAATTTGTATGGGGGCTAGGTCTGAACATGGACCGATTCTCACCAATTTCAATAGCGTTCATCCCATGGCCGATAAAAGCTTATATACCAAATTTCATCAAAATATATTCATATTTGCGACCTGCAGTTTGATTACAAGCTTTACATGGACACACAGACGGACGGACGGACGGACGGACGGACGGACGGACGGACATTGTTAAATCAACTCAGAAAGTGATTCTGCTTCGATCGGTATAATTAAAGATGGGTCTAGGTCAAATATTTTTGGTTGTTACAAACAGCAGCACAAAGTCATTATACCCAAACCACATAGTGGTATAGGGTATAAATATTGCACTGATTCTTCTCAGATTTTGTTTGTATATATTTTTGCAAAATACAAGAGACTTTACCAAATATGATCAGAATCGGTACATTTTTGGACCTAGTTCCCATATAGATATAGCATCCGATATGAACTTTTTCATATCTGCAGCCAAAAAAATTAATAAAAATCAGACTCAAATTTGGTTTTTGCTTATTTTCTATGTCCAGTTGGGCCTAAGAGATAGGCATGGTATAGGGTATCGTATAGTCGGTCTAGACCGACTATAATTTTCTTACTTGTTGATTTTGCAAATGTTGTTATTCATTCCTTGATCGAAAGTCACCAATCTGCTGCCTCCAGACTTCCCACAGATGCTTTATGAGGTTAACGTCAGGTGTTTGTGATGGCCACATCATTTAATCTGTAGGTGCTGAACCATTTATTTATGTGATTTGACGAAGGATTGGAATTGGTGTCCTGCATAAATTCCTATTTTTATTATTATCATTTAATTTAATTGATCAAAACCAATTTTTGTAGTGGAAATCACAAATCAAATCACATTTAAAAAAAGTTTTATAAAAACTGATGCTGGCATCACGACTAATTAAGTCTTAACACACACCAACTGTTTACAAAATGAAGTACTTATTTTTTTTCTGTTTATGTACATATATGGTAAAATATGTGGAGTATTTAATTAAAAAGTAAAAATCATAAAAATCGAAGAATCAAGACGAAGTATTAATAACCACATACTTCCTTAATCCTCTTATACGTTTAATTTTGGAAATAATAAAATTTTTATCGAAAAAAAATATAAACTTCAAGAACTCATTATAAAATAATTTTTTTTTATAATTTATTTAATTTCGATTTGTACAAGCGCGTTATCTATAATTAAAATATATTTTTAGCAGCCTTCCTAATCTTAAAGTCATACGCACTGTTTACATAAAATATAAACGTAGCTTCGAAATGACATTTAAAATATTATTTAATGGAAACTGCCATCAAAGATAATAACATCCTTTTTATCGAAGCTTAAAATATACGCAAGTTTTATCTTTTATTCAGCAAATATTCACAATATACAATCGTTTGTAATATATTCATATCAAGAGATAACAAAACACTTAACATAAATTTCAATAAGGAATACGATGAAAATCAGGAAATCACTATCTTATAGTATGAGCATATATATAGAAATAAATATAAACTTTACATACTAACAAGGCAAACGATAGCAATATGTATTAAACGATGGCGTCTTGGCTGCATTCAGCATTACTTTCGTTATTGTTAAATCAACTATTTCATGGCAGATAACAATAATGATCGATATCCTATGCAAGTGTCAAGCGATAGCAAATTAGAAATATTCATGAGAAAAATACATACAAATTTATGTAGTTATCTTTTTCATTAGCACCACTTTTCATCTAAACATAAATTGATACAATTTGGTGAAAATGATAAGAGTAAAATAGAGTAGGGGGATAGTGTAGTTATTGGTAAAAGTACTCAACAGTTATAAATTTTTTACAGAACCTGTCCTTATAATCCAAATGTGGAACAATGTTTTTGCCGTTTTCTAAATATTGCGATTTAATTATTTATAATATACTAGCAGATTCCAGCCCTTGAAATTCGAGTGCAAATTTTAGGCAATTTTATTTTTTCATTTAATAAATTATTGACCCTAAAGGTATTAGCATACCAAAATAATTTTTCAATTCAACGCAATTATTATTGTGAATGAACAAAACAAACTTTATTCTTTTTTTGTAAACACATCAACAAATTTAATAAATACACACACAGTTTATATATTAAAAACACAAAAATTAAAGAAAAAAGTAAAAAACATTAAAAATTTAAAAAAACAAAATTTTGAATTTTTTGGTCCAAAAATCATAACTTTTGAATGAATTGCTTTAATCAAAAAAAATTAAAAAGCATGTAATAGACAATTATCCAACCTATGTGAGTGAGAAGATTCACTCAGTTGTGAGTTATTTTGCTCCGTACATTTTTGTTAATATTTTCTGTCATAAACATCCATTAAACTATAACAACACATAGCAACAAAAATTAAAAACGAACACTCACTATTGTAACTACTATTGTAACATCATCGCCCATTTATCACTAACATCACATAGCAGCCTATTTGCAAATTTAATAACATCTCAACAAACAAATTTGTAAAAGTAATAAATTTATAAAAAGTTTATAATCAAATCTTCACGTTATTATGGATTGCTTAAACACTAATTGTATTAATATCGGAAATGAACGTATGGTATCCTGCTGGTTGTGTTTAGGAAACTACCAAATGTAGTGGCCTTAAGTCACGCGATGCAGATGCTCTGGCCGATCCTGCAAAATTCCTGCAATGGACTTGCACTCGCTGCAGAAAAATTAATGTGGAGTTCTACAATTTTTTCAAAAATTCTAAATCAGAGTTTGATCAACTTAATGTGGACCTTTTATCACTGCAAAGAAAACTTTCTAATTTTGGTGAATTATTCACTAAATATCCAAATTTAGATAAATTTGTTAATACACCACTTCTTTCATCTCCAAAACGTAAAAAAACAGTTAATAAATCCCCAAATATACAACTAAGATCATATTCTCCGAGTGCTGCACCTGTCAGCTCAATTGATAACGATTCATCATCTTTACCGTCTGCGTCCTCTAAATTTACAGCTCACACAGAGGTAGCTACTGGTACTGTACCAATAATTCATGAAAATGTTACACCTCTTAATTATGGTCAAGTTTTAAATTCTTCTGCTTCTGGTTTAAATAACAATCAAATTATACATAACCCGCTGAGAGTTATACCTCCAAAGAAAACTATATTTGAATCCCGCTTAGCGTCAGAAACTTCAGTTGAAGATTTAGAATTCTATATAAAATCTAAAATCGATTCGAATGCACTGATTTCAACGTATAAGTTCAATTATTCTCAACCGAGAACTATCACCTCATTTAAAATTATTGTCCCAGCTGATCTCTTCGATATTATACTTAATCCTGATTTTTGGCCCGTTAGTACACTTGTCCGTGAATACCAATACAAAGAAAATCCAAGAAATGCTGTTCATCTTCCGCTAAGAAATTTAAATGCTCCAAAAAACTAACTACTCTTCATGATAACCAAATGTCTATAATTTACCAAAATGTTCGTGGCATTAACACAAAAATAACGTCTCTGTTTAAACACAGCTTTGATTTCTCTCATCATGTTATTGTTCTTACTGAAACCTGGTTAAAAAGAAATGTCTTCAACGCTGAGATATTATGTAATAAATTTCATATTTACAGACTTGACAGAGAAACTAAAACAATTGGTGGTGGTGTTCTAATTGCTGTCTCCTGTCAACTGTCATCTGAAGAAATACGTCTTGATTCTTTACCGAATATTGAAATTATTGGTGTTATGTTAAAACTAAATCAAAAAAAAGTTTTTATTACTTGCTCCTACATACCTCCTGATTCTGATCAATCGATTTATAATGAACATTTTGAATCAATAAAATCAGTTGTAACAAAGGCTACCCTTAAGATTCAATACTTGTTTTTGGAGACTTTAATCTGCCGTTAATATCATGGACATTTTTAATTGACTCTTTTTACTACACTCCTACGGTGTCAAATGAAGATAACGATAATCTCATAAATAATTTATCGGACTTGTGTCATTTTCAAATTAATGGTATTCATAATGATCATGAAGGGATTTTAAACTTAATTTATGTTAATGAGCCAATAAACTACTCTTTATCTCGCGTAGATCCTGTTACTTTACCAGACGATCGTTACCATCCTACCATTGAAATAAACTTGAATTTGCCATTTGTTTCAAAGTGTAAATCAAATAACTTAAAAGTTTTTTGTTTCAAAAGAGCAAATTACAACGACTTAAATTATAACTTCAGTAATACTGATTGGCTCCAATTATTATCTATTACATCTGGTTCTCCCACATCAATCGATACAGCGATCAAGTTATTCTACGAAACTGTTCTATTTTATATGAATGAATGCATCCCGAAGTTTACTGTTTTCAACCACTCTGGCCCTCCTTGGAGCACAAGACAATTGTCGAGTCTTAAAAACTTAAAAAATAAACGACACAAAAAATATAAAGTGTCTGGTCTTTTATCTGATTATACGAAATATTCAGTTACACGTGCAGAGTATAATATTCTAAATACAAAACTTTATAAGAATTACATGGAAACTATGAAAATAAATTTGAAGAGAGATCCAAAATAATTTTATAAACTTGTAAACTCTAAAAGGTAATCTACTGGATATCCAACTGAAATGAAGTATCTTAATCGTGAATCCCGTGATGATGTATTTATTAGCGATATGTTTGCTGATTTTTTTTAGCACAATTTACTCTGATGTTCAATATGACATTTCAAACATAAATCCATTTCCAGTTATGGAACATCAATCAATTTCATTTCCTTTTATAAAGACTTCGGATATCAAAAATAACTTAAAAACATTAAAGAATTCAACTAACGGAGGACCTGACGGTATTCCTAGCTGCATTTTAATCAACTGCGCCAAAAATTTGGCTGTTCCATTATGCATTTTATTTAATTCATCCATTAAACATGGGCATTTTCCCACATTATGGAAAGATTCATATATTATTCTTTTATTTAAATCTGGAAACATATCGAATGTAGCTAACTATAGAGGAATAGCTAAGCTTTGTGCTATTCCCAAACTATTTGAAAAATGTTTAACGGATAATCTCTGTCATCAGGTTTCTTCTATAATATCACACTCACAACATGGTTTTCGTAAGGGGTGCTCTATTTCAACTAATATTTTACAACTTACAACTTTGGTAAATCGGGGTTTCGTCAATGGGCTACATACCGACGTTATTTATACTGACTTCAATAAAGCTTTCGATAAAGTAAATCATGATCTTTTAGTCAAAAAATTATATTTGATGGGCTTTACAGCAAACACCATAAGCTGGATAAAATCTTACTTGATCAATAGAAATCAACGTGTTTATTTTAATAATACTACTTCAAAGAATATTATAGTTAAATCTGGTGTGCCTCAAGGAAGTCATCTTGGACCAATTTTATTTACTCTTTTTATAAATGATCTACCAAGTATAATAAAAGCCTCAAATGTTCGTATGTATGCTGATGATGTCAAAATTTTCTTAAGCTATAAGAAATATTGTGAACAAATTCACCTACAACATGATCTAAATAATTTTTATAGATGGTGCCACATAAATTTAATGGAATTAAATTTAAAAAAATGCAAACACATGCACTTTACTAGAAAATTAGGTGAATTTGGTTGTTACAAATTTGGAGATTACCAGTTGGAGCAAGTAAATAAAATCCTGGATCTGGGTGTTCTTTTAGATGCCAAATTAGAGTTTGTTCAACACATTTCGATGATAATTATTAAAGCACGTGGTGTACTGGCCTTCATTAAAAGATGGGCAAAGGAATTCAATGACCCTACAGTTACCAAACAACTATACATCTCCCTAGTAAAACCAATTTTAGAATTCGGGTCTGTTATTTGGGATCCACTATCTAATATTCGCAGTGCCAAAATTGAATCGGTCCAGAAGCAATTTCTCCTTTTCTGCTTAAGACGTTCTTATCCAAGTTTTTACAATCTGCCATCATATACAATTAGACTTTCTCAAATTAAACTGCCGTCTTTAAAAAGCCGAAGAACAATGCTTAATGTTATGTTTTTATTTAACTTAATTCGAGGCGACATGTGCTCAAACTTTCTTATGGACAACATCTCCATGAACGTTCCGGCACGGTCAACACGTTTTTACACTCCACTGTTTATCCCAATTTGTCGTCAAAAGTTTGCCGATGCTGATCCATTTAGAAGAATTTGCCATGATTTCAATGATCTATACAATTTAATTGATTTTTCTTTAAATGATGATATTATTAAACGCAATATTATATTATTTTTAAATACATAATCTCAAATTTTTGATTTAAGGATTTGTATATATTATATTTTTTTTTCTCTGTATTATACTTAACAGTCTGTAAGGTTTTACCATAGACTTAATAAATAAATAAATAAAAAAAATATGAAGTAATTGTCTGAATAAGACTCTACGCCTTGTAGATGCTTACTTACGGCATGAAATAAATCATGTTTACGTTAACTCAAAAACACGATTTTTAATAATTTTATATTTTCTAAGTTTCTCATTCAAGTTTTTTATATTTTAAAATTATTGTCCGTAAATAAATTTAAAAAAAATTTTTTTTACACTCCCGTTCACTTATTTATAGGCACTAAAAATTCCATATTCAGCAGCCTGTATCTTTTGCTATTTTTAACCGATTGCAGAATTTTAAAATGAAAATGGAAGCCAGACATCTTGAAATATAAAAAAATTCATGACAATAGTGGGTTCTGAACTACAGAAGTTTTTTTGAGCAATACATAAAATACGAAAAATGTGCTATTTTTTTTTTTTTTTTGGTTTACTTGAATAAAGGCACTTTAACTAATTTTAATGAAAAACAGTTTTTCGTGCTTTTCTTATTTATTTTACTTTATTTAAGAACTACTAGTAATGGATGCAGCCCCCTTTGTTGTTAATAACTTTCATTGACAGAAATAGAGAATTTATGTAATCCAACGAAATTTGATTCCAAGCATCCGTAATGGCCTGAATTAGTGACTGCTTTTCATCAAATTGTGTAGCTCCTTTATAGACCTTACGAGATAACCAACCCCAGACATTTTCGATAATGTTAAGATCTGGCGAATAGAGTGGCCACTCAAGAATATTAACATTTTGGCTTTCAATGAACTCATTTACTACTCTGGCGTTGTTTATAGGGGCATTATCCTGTTGTAATATCCAAGATATGGGACCAAATAGTTACTGAACTTCGGAAAAGCCGAATCCAATAACGTTTTATAGTTGGCACAAGTCATTTTTGCACTTTGAATTTCAAGATCGATGGTGCCGTAGTACGTAAGAGCACCCCAGACCATAAAGTTGTCCTCTCGGCTGTGTGCGCAAGTCATGAAGTCCAAGTCCAAGTCCAGCTTGAGCTCTTATTTTTGACAAGGATAAGGCAGAATTAGAAGCAATTGTAATGTTTTTTCTTTTCTCATACGTAGATAAAGACAATGAAACCTTTCCTTTAAAATTTTTTCCATACCCCTCGGTGGCCTTGATGTAATTACCGACAACTGCTGGGCTTCGCCCAAATTTTTTTAGCTATTGCGCGGTTAGAATATCCTTCAGAACGGTAAACATCGATTTTAGTTTTTTCCGATAGATATAATATTTTTTGTTTAGCCATTTTGACTCGTAAAATGATTAAGATGTAATAAATTGTAATAAACAAATGCTCCATACAATAAATCATCGCTTACTTTAAAAATAATAAAAACAAGTAAGAAAATTATAGTCGGTCTAGACCGACTATATGATACCCTATACCATGGTTTAGAGACCCTATCTTTCGGTCCAACTACTTCGATATAGAAAATAAGCATAAACCAAATTTGAGTGGGATTTTTATTAATTTTTTTGGCTGCAGATATGAAAAAGTTCATATCGGATGCTATATCTATAAAGGGACTAGGTCCAAAAATGGACCGATCCAGATAATGGTAAAGTCTCTTGTATTTTGCAAAAATATGTACAAACAAAATTTGAGAAGAATCAGTGCAATATTTTTGTTTTTTAATAGATTTAAGTGAAGATCGGGAAGCAGCTCTATATGGGGTCAAAGGGATCATTTTTGGACTACTCATTAGTGGATGTAATGAACGCATACAAACCCAATTTGAGTAAGATCTATATGACAATTTGGATCTTATGGCAATTTATGTCGATTTCATATGGGTAATTTGTATGGGGGCTAGGTCTGAACATGGACCGATTCTCACCAATTTCAATAGCGTTCATCCCATGGCCGATAAAAGCTTATATACCAAATTTCATCAAAATATATTCATATTTGCGACCTGCAGTTTGATTACAAGCTTTACATGGACACACAGACGGACGGACGGACGGACGGACGGACGGACGGACGGACGGACATTGTTAAATCAACTCAGAAAGTGATTCTGATTCGATCGGTATAATTAAAGATGGGTCTAGGTCAAATATTTTTGGTTGTTACAAACAGCAGCACAAAGTCATTATACCCAAACCACATAGTGGTATAGGGTATAAAAATTATAAAGTGCCTTTATTCAAGTGAGCCAAAAAAATATAGCACATTTTTTTACTTATATTTATAAATTTCTCAAAAAAAGTTCTTTATTTTTTTATATTTCAAGATGTCTAGCTTCCAATTCCATTTTAGAATTCTGCAATAGGTTAAAAATTGCAAAAGATACAGGTTGCTGAGTATGGAATTTTTAGTGCCTTTAAATAAGTGAACCGGAGTGTATTTTCCATCAAAATTGAAAAATAGTGAGAAAAAAATAGACAGTTTCTAAATAGCGATTGACCTGTAGAAACAAAAAGGAAACAGTATATATTTTTTTGCTATAATATACTAAATTAATACATAAATCAATGGAAATACAAAACTATGACTAGTTCTTTAGTTTTTTTATTTTCTACCTGAAATTGGACGAAATTGCCTAAAAATTCTATGTTTTCTTGAAAACTGGAAATCGGTCAAATTTGAAGGATTATATCTCCTAAATTAAAATCTGACTTTATTGAAGGTAGCAAATTTGTAATCCCTGAACAATTTCCTATAAGATGAGTGTAGGGAGATGCACCCCCTAAGCTCCTGGGTCCAAAAGATTCTTAACACCAAACAAATAGAGTTTCCAATACTATATTCAAATTATAATGACGTTGAAATTCCTATAGAATTCAGTTGTGTATATTGCAAACTTTATGATTTTACACTATATATTTATTCTTTTAGTTTGGACTTGGAGCAAGCTTCTAAATTGAGGTTAATCTCACAACTCCTGTTCACAAAAAGAATTTTAATTTTTTACTAGAAACGTTATTTAGCTACCTATGGCTTGCCTTGCCGCCTGGAAAATTGTACTGTTATTCTTATTTTGAAACAAAGGTGTATCTTTACAATTTTTCAAAGTTGTTTACGAATGTGCATAGGCGGTGGCGTTAATAATGAGTTTATTCAAAATATCGTAATCGCACATGAAATTTTTGATTTTTGCAATTTCATGGGTTCCAAGGGCGCTACTATCGCCGCGAGTCTGCCTGTAAAGTTTCAGCTGTAGTGGATCACATAAAAAACGTTAAAAATCCAAAGTTTTTTTCGACACGAAGACAATTAGACACTACGAGTTAATATAGAGGGAGGATTTAAAAAAACATTAAAAATTAAACAAAATTGAATTACTTCTTAACTTTGAAGGTTTGATATAATCTATACACAACTCCAACTCTCTGTTTTTTTTTTGTTTTTAAATAAGCCTAATAATTTTTTTTTTTTTTGAAAATGCTATAAAAAAACTACTTAATATTCAATTCAATTCAATTCGTTTATTTATGATAATATGTATAGGAATTTATAAATGTGTTTTAAATAATGTAGAGAGTTTAGATATGCATGATCTTTTCTACTCAAATATAATAATTTCTTGATTAAATTAATTAGAAATAATTAACAGTTAAGATCTAGAGAAAAATTATATAAAAAACTCTAACAAAAAAAAAAAATTTTTTCTAAAGTTAAAATAAACTTAAAAATAAACTAGTCTAAAAGTGCTACCATGATATTACTGATATGCTGGTATTGTGATATTTGACATCTTTGGTCGAAATTAAGTTTAAGTCGTTGTATCTTCACGTCCACTATTTCGATGCTGTTTATATTATGCAATCTTCTAGTAGAGAAATGCCATGGCAGGTCATACATCATTTTTAATAACTTATTTTGAGCGATTTATAAGTTTTTTATATGACATTTTACTATGGTTGCCCAAACTGGAGCCCCGTAAAACATTATTTAATGAGATATGACCTTAAGCATCATAATTTTGTTTTCTCGACTAAGTTCTGATTTTTTATTGATAAAAGGAAAAAGTTTTCTCTTGGCTATATTTATTTTATCGATGACATAAGCAACATGTTCTTTAAAGTTAAGTTTTGAATCTAAGATAACACCTAAATATTTAACTTTAGGCTCCCAAGAAATATTGCTTTTTTCAAAACGTAAAGAATGTTGAGGAAACAGTCTTTTCTTTTTCTTGTAAAATATATAGCTTGAGTTTTAGAGCTATTTATGACGATTTTCCATTTAGTGAAATAATTTCGAACAATAGTTAATGATGATTGAAGATTGATAATTATATCTTCCGCTAAGGCTCCCGAACATAGTAAGGCTATATCGTCAGCAAATATAGACGTTGTACAGTGTTGAAAAACTGGAAAATCTGATGTGTATATGTTGTAGAGAATGGGTGATAAGCAGAAGCCCTATGGGCAACCAGCTGTGACACCCACTTTATTGGAGAAACATTTGCCAATATGAACTCTGTACTCACGATTTTTTAAAAAACTTTTTATTATTTTTATGAGAGGGGTGGGAAAGTTGAAATTTGTCAGTTTAAAACAAGGGCATCATGCCAAACAGAATCAAATGCTGCTTTTACATCTAATAACACCATACCCGTTGATTTTCCCTTAATAAAATTTGATTTGACTATGTTTTTGATTCTAAGTAAAGCATGAGATATGTTGAGACCATTTCTAAATCCAAACTGTTGGTTTGGCAATATATTATTATCATCAATAAATGAGCATAATTTATTTTTAATAACTTTTTCTAGCAACTTACTAACGGATGGTAGAAGGCTAATTTGGCGATAAGACTGTGGAGAGTTGCTAGGCTTATTAGGTTTGGCGATAGGTATAAACATAGCTTCTTTCCAACAGTTTGGAAAATAAGCGTTTTTTAAACACGAGTTAAGTATTGATGAAAGTAATCTTATACCATTATTAGGGAGATTTTTAATGCACATATTATTAATTTTATCAATACCTGGTGCTTTTTTATTTTTTAGTTTTTTAACAATATTTTTTAAGTCAGGTTCTGCTATTTCAAGATCAGGGTAATCATTATAGGTGTCGGTTTCTAGATGCTGAATACAGTTGTTAACATCATGTTTTGTTTCAGAATCGCTTAAATTTACTGAGTATGAATTATTCATTTTGAATATTTCAGCTAGTATGTTGCATTTTTCTATACATGAAGCATATTGAGTACTGTTGCTTATTAACGTCGGTATTTGTTTTGATTTCTTCTTTATAACTTTTGTGATGTTCCAAAAGGGGAAGAACCTTTTTCTAGAGTTGCCAGATGATTATTCCAAGACGAATTCCTAAATTTAATGATTTCGTATTGTGTAAGTTGACTAAGATGTTTCATTTCAGTTTTATCAGCTAGGTTTCTATAACGAATCCAATTTCTTCTGAAATAATTTCTGGACGTAATCAAATTTTGAATTTGTATTGGAAACGATTTATGTTAAAATGTTATTTCTTTTTTTGGTACACTAACATCTATAGCGTTTTTAATAGCATTGTTTAAAGTTGTTATCCTTTCGTCAATAATATTTGTTTCTGATGTCACATTAAAATTCAGATTTCTAAGAGAATCATTTTTTGTGTATCTTTTCCAGTTAGCTTTTAAAGAAACCAGCTTGTAGTTTTCCTGGTTATTGAATCTGAAGTTAAGAGAAGTTTTAACGGGAAGATAGTCCAAGCTTAAATTATTTAATACTACTGCTGCCGATAATATTTGCGGTTTGTTTATTAAAAAATAATCAAGAGTGGAAGGTTGACTTCTTGATGACGTTGGTATGTGTGTTGGGTCAGCTGGATATATTGTAAAAATATTTCGAGTTGTTAGTTTTTCAAATAATATGTTGCCCCAGCAATTTTATCTGTTGCAACCCCATTCTTGATGCCTACAGTTAGGATCACCACCTAATATATACATGTTGCTGTTGTTTGTAAGCTTGTTTATGTCTGAAGCAAACTTAGTTTTTCTTGAATTGTCTCTGCCAGCAGTTCCACCGGGAAAGTAGCAAGAAAATATAATAACGAAGCCATTATTTGTAATCAGTTTAATCCCAACATTTTCAATGAGCTGAGTATTTATTACCGGCAAAACTTGATGATTTAGATTTCTTCTTATACCAACAGCGACACCACCCCCCCTTGAACCAACTCTGTCATATCGATAACAGTAGAATGCATTATGTTTAATTGATATTTTGTCAGTTAGCAAACGGACATGGATATTATTAGTGATTAAAAAATTGAAGAACTCTTCCTTATTATTTCGAATACCCCTGGCATTCCATGATATTATATTTAGCGATTCACTCATATAAAAATTTACATGCCAAACTAATGATCACTTGAAATTTATCAGCTTTTGATTGATAGTTTTTTAATATGTCTAATTATGCATATACATATATTAACAATACCAAGAACACAATAACAAAGCTCATGTTAGTAAAGGGTCCGCCAAATAACTTTTTTTTTTTTTTGAAAATGCTATAAAAAAAACTACTGAATAATATCTCAAATTTCTTTTTTTATTTGAAAGTACAATCCTTCCGGTTAATAATGGAAAATAGTTTGATTCAAATGGCTGCCTCGGCTGGCCATGCAGTAGCCTACACGATCGGTCCAATTTTTAAGCACATTATAAAATTGTGTGCAGCTGTATTTCATCAATGGCTTCACGAATATTGTCCGTTAAAGCGTCAATTGTCTCTGGCTTGTTGGCGTAACACTTATATTTGAGGGCACCCCACAAATAATAGACCAACGGTGTCAAATCGCAGCTCCGAGGTGGCCAAATGACATCAGCTCTGCGGCTGATAATGCGATCTTCAGAAACAGGGCGCAAAACATCGAGTGTATCTTCGGCTGTGTGGCACGTAGCGCAGTCCTGTTGAAACCAAATGTTGCCAATATCCTCCTCTTCAATTTTTGTGAACAAAAATTCGTTCAACATGGCCCGATAATGATCGCCATTGACTGTAACGGCCACTCCTTGCTCATTTTCGAAGAAAAATGGCCCAATTATGCCTCTGGACCAAAATCCGCACCAAACAGTGACTCGTTTCGGGTGTATCGGCTTTTCAATGTATGCGTGCGGGATCAAGATCAAAATGAGCTTCATCTGAAAAGATGATTTTTTTTTAGCAAAATCGGCATCTTCTGTAAGTCGATCGCAGGCCCACTTAGCGAAGCGAAAACGCATTGTATGGTCAGTTGGCTTCAACTCCTGAACCAATTGGACTTTGTATGGCGTCACACCAAGGTCTTTATGCAAAATTCGTCTATATGATGGCTCCGAAATGTTCAATTCTTGAGAACGACGGTGAATTGATGTTGATGGCGCTTCACGCACACTTTCTGCTACAGCAGCAATATTCTCGGGTGTATGCACTGTTTTTGGCTTTTGGCGCTTTGGTTTATCGATAAGGATGCCAGTTTCTTTCACTTTTTTCACAAGATAACGAAAATACGGAGCTGACGGTGCTTCTCTTCTTCTAAAATCCGTACGCAATTTTCGCACATGTTCTGCAACATTACCATGATTTTCAAAGTAATGTCGCAATATTTGCAAGCGTTGTTCAAGCGTATACACAACCATGTTCGTTCAGCGGAAGGATAAAATTAATTATCTGTCAAATCAGACATGAGCTAAGTGTTACCATTCACGAAATAAGCACTAGTTGAAAAAAAAAACGTTAGATGGCGGACCCTTTATAATAGTAAAAAATAAAAACAAAAAAAAATAATTTAAAAATATTTGGACCTCCAAAAATGTTTAATGGTCTGTGTGGCCCACCAGCTAAAACCAGTGCGTACCCATGTAAAATGTAAAACATATGCGACTTTAATTTATATTGACATGATATCTTATAAACTTTAGCGTGCCTTCAGTAAACGAATGCATGATGATTTCAATCATATTATTTGCTATATGCTTTTAAAACAATACCCAGTATCACTCGTTCCCAAATTATATTGCATCTTCTTTAGTGGCTTTTTATTTAAATAACATTTTTATCATTCGGTCAGGGTTATAATTATATGATATTGCGCAAAAAATTTTTTTTTCGTTCATATAAAATTCAATTAATATTGCTGCATACGTCAGATATTAATTTAATTACTATAATAAGTTTCTTGATAGAGAAAAAAAACAACAAACAACAAAAGTTAATCTCAGTTTTAAAAAAAAACTTAAATTCTAACTAAACTATCATGTGTTACTTAATGTTTTCAGTTACAATATATTGTTAAGTTAAAACCGGACTATTAAATTTTCTGATGAAGGACAAATAACATAACTAAAAACCCAAGAAACCATTAACTGCTCGTAAAATATGTGGACCAAATTTATTTTCAAACTAAAGTTGGAGAATATTTGTCAGCCTATATTGAAACAGTGTCTGCAAAGAAATTAATCGAATAATTCAAATATTTTTTTTTTAATGCTCTATGTATAATCAATATGATATTCGATAACACGCATACGCTCTATAAAATAGCAAGTTAACAAATATGAATTAATATATCGGAATATAGTGCTTTGAATAGTTATTTCAATTCCAAAGTATTTACAATAATTTATTGCCTTGCAACAAAAGTCATCAGATAACAAAAAATTGTTTCACATAGCTTTATTATATTGGCATTACTTTTAAACAGGCAATAACTTTTCAAACATTACGTAATTTATGAAGTTAAACAATATACATATACATTATCATACGTTCTTCCTCAAGGTTTGAGGTTGTCTATAAACATAAATTCCTACACATTTAAACTGCCTGTGGTATTTTGATGGTTTAACAAGATGACTTCGTTATGGCTCAAAATTAAGTTTTCATATATTCTGCTAATTTATTAAATGCATGCAGTTAATGAAAGATTTTCACAATGTCAAACATTGTATATACACTTTCCATTATAACAATTTAGCTAATGTGTCAATGGAAATTTCATTTAATGAAATATTTCGAATTGAATTGTAAGATAATGGACTGAACAGTACTTATTGTATTGAATACAATTTCTCTGAAATATAAATTGTTTGTTTTTGTATTAGAGATAGTAATACGCTTTTATTTTAAATGTATTATTCAGTAAGTAAGTAGACAATAGTAAGTAGACAAGACCTATATGTTGTACACACTATAGTCTCAGTCTTTTATTATATATTATTCATGCATTAAAATCCGCCCACCATTTCATAAAAAAGTATTTTATCATGTTAAGGTCAAACATTTTTGTAAAATTTCCGCAACTTGTTTTTATTTTCATAAAATATACAGTGCTGGATTTTATAGTTCTTCATATCATTTGTCTAACATAACAATGAAACTTAAGTAATGATTTATTGGCACAAAACATAACATAAGCCAATAAAATAGTACTTTCAGATATACGTTAATTTTTGTAAATGGGTTTTGGTTCCAAATCTATCTAATATGTGAACCAATATGTGTCAGAGGAGTCTACAGGTAGAAATTGACCTAGGCCCCTACAAATGTTCCTTATTAGATCGACCTAAATAGCCATATTACCCAGAAGTTTCATATATCTTGATCAAATATATCTCATGTGTCTTTATTGTAACGATGAATCATTTGTTACAAATCAAGCGGTATTATAACATTAATATTCTCAGTATTACGTAGGACATTCAATATCGGCATAATGAAAATCGTTGTATCGATGCTTGTTTCGCGATGAAAATAAATTATCTTTGTATTCGTATTTCAAGCTGGAGTAATGACAATACAAAACCAAAAAAATTTGAAGATATTAAAATATATAAGTATGCCATTTTTTCTTAAATAAAGGCTGGGGTTGTGGAAAAGTACAAGAGCTTTGTAACTGCACACGCGTTGAAGGGCTGGTTTACCCACAATATCTGAATTGCAACTCAATGGTCTTAAATATAAAATTAATTTTTATTTATTTTTTTTTTTTTTGAAAACAGAAGGCAAAATACACACCAGTGGTAGGTGTGGATTATCGGAAAAGATCTTACGATTGGTGATTTGCGTATTTATTTTTGGTTATTTCTCCAAAAACTGTCCTAAAGCAATGGCTAGTGGTAAATATAAGATTTTCGTGGTATGCCATGGTGGGTCTGAGTGAAATTTGAAGAATAATTTTTGTGAGATTTTTGATGTAGAATTAGTAGAGGATGATCAACAGGAAACTGAAGCTGCTGCTGATGCCGTTAAAATTGCTGGTTTGCAATTCAAAATCGTTCATACACCTATGGTCAAAATAACATTCCTGTTTCCAAAAACCTAGCACTTAAAGCCTAAACTGTGGTCCTGCGAAGAACAAGTAAATATAACAATATTATTAAGGACCCACTTTATGCGAGGGAACCCAAAAAAGGTAGAATTCCTCAAGATCGAGTCATTGAAACTAACCATTTAAAGAACTCCTCCTTATGGGAATGATTTTTCTCATTCCAGAATTGAAGGAAGGCAAAAATATATAAATGCCGCTCAATTGGTCTGAAGAAGTTATAGTGGGTTTGAATTTACCTACTGGTATTCCATTTTTTATAAATTAGAAGAAAACTTCAAGCCAGTTGTATCTGTGAAATTCCTGGGAGATGAAGAAACCCTAAAAAAGCTATTGAAGCAACAGCTGTTCGGGGCAAAGCCAAGTAAATAAACGCATTTAATTTAAAAAGAAACAACTGACAATGTTAGAATATTGAAACTTCTTATCAATTAGACAATTTTTGAATATATAGATTATTCAATAATTTTTAGTTTCTTAATTTTATTTGGTTAAATAAGTGTAAAGTTTAAATAGAAAAAAAAGAAAGTAATGTCCTAGTATTTGCATTTTTATAGAATAAAAATTTGTACATTGTTATTTACATATTTTTGTAAATAAATTTGAAACCTGCATTGAGTACATTTGTTCATATATGTATATATGTATATTAGGGTGGCCCTTAATAAAAAAAAGTGTTCAAACTGTCGGTCTCACCCCCTAGAAATATGCGAATAGCAAAACAACTGAGTAATGCAAAGTTTTGGGCCAATCAGAAAACGTTTAGTCGTGGCGCAAGGCGATTGAAAATTTCAAGTGTGTTTATATGGGGAAAATATGACTTTTTTTAGATTTTACGAAAATTTCGTTCTATAGTTTAATTTTTCCGACAAGCTGTTATATAATTCAGGATCACTATTAACTTATCCCCTCAAAAGGCTATAAAATTTCAAAATCGAATAAAACCTCGCCAAGAAATAGCAAATGCCCCAGACCACTTTTGTGCACAAAAAAACTAGGTCATGAAATTTGATGGCATTTTTTTTTCAACTTTGAGAAATTGATTGAAGCCATCATTCTTTTTTGGTCTCTATACTTATAAGTACTCAGATATTAAGTATTGTTTTATTACCACGTTGTTAACCTATAGCGCATTGAGGCCGAAGATTGGAAATTTTTTGATAAAATTTTTAAAACTCCTTTTTCAAGTTTGAAAAAATTTTCTTAAACAAAATTTAAACAAATGAATCTATCACTTTAAGGTTTTATGAAACACGTGTTGCAGATTAACAGTGTGAATTTCTAAGTAAATCCCTCTGCCAGAATTTTTTTGAAAAGGATTTTATTTTTGCGGATTTCGAGAAAAATTGGATTTTTGTGAAATATTCTGTAAATGTAAAATGTAAATGTAAATTCATCACTTTTCTACTTTTAAATGTTATATTTTATCTTCATAGCCTAGGGTTTCGGAAAAAGATAATATGACTCCATTCACCCTTTTGGAATTGGGGTCACATATGACCCCAATCTAATAAAAGACAATTTATTCAAAAAATTCAAATATTTTGTAAGTGCTGTCCAATAGATGCGACACTTAAAATATAATAACCAAATGTGCAGAAGTTTCGTTCCAAAAATTTGGGATAAATCAGAGAACGTTAACCCATTATTTGCCAAGGCCAGCTTTGGATTTTAAGATATTTTTAAATAAAAATTAACTAAAACGAGTTTTTCTATTAAACTTGTTGATATCACTATTTAGAATTTAAGAAATATAATTCGGTTAATTTTTATTTATTTAACACTTCAGTGCTCTTGAGATCAAAATTATCCGTTGTTATGTATCTCTGGTGCAATTATCTGCTTATTGCTCGCGAATATAAATTAAAACAACTTAAGTCATATGTCTAAAAAGTAGGACGTTTTTTGAAATTCACTTTGATTTAATTTTGTAATTTATTCCATTAAGAGTAGTATTAATTTAACATTACCTTTTATATTATATATTTGAAATTTACTTTTATTTAATAAACTATTTAAAACTGGGAAATAAAATGGTAGAAGTTTCAAAACATGTAGGTGACATTGAAGATAATATAAAGCGAGCGATTATAAAAAATCAAAAAATGTCAACCATTATAAGTAATGGCATCTTCACCGATTGATCTGAATTTTTTTTTGCATTTTTATCAATATCCACCAAATTGGTGGGTGAGAAAACAAGAAATTCAACTATTACTTTATTACATAAAGTAATTTTATAACAAAATTGGTTAAAAGTTGTTTTAATTTATATTCGCGAGCAATAAGCAGATAATTGCACCAAAGATATATCACAATGGATTATTTTGATCCCAGGAGCACTGAATGGTCAAATAAATAAAAATTAAGCGAATTATTTTTCTTAAATTCTAAATAGTGGTATCAACGAGTTTAAAATCTTTAGTAGAAACTTGAACAATTCTATTCTAAATTCTATCTTTGTGAATCATTATTTGTTATTGTTCTTTGTTTCCTCGATATATGTAAAGTTTCAAAATATAATTCCAAAATACGGCCAGAATTCTTCGTATCACTATCAAGTCTTTGGCAATAAAATTTGTTTTTCATTTATCACCAAGAAATTCTCTACTTTCTAATTTATTCAAAAATCGCTAAAAATAGTTAAAATTGAAAATAATCTAACCAACAGAAACAAAGTTTTGAATATTTCCGTGACTGTGCGTGACTTTGCGTGACTATTTGAAAATTAATCTTTGGTCACAGCATGTCTATGGACCAAGTTTCAGATTTATTGGATAAGGGGAAATGGGGTTTAAATCACTTCGTGATTTAATTGGTGACAACAAGTCTGAGGACCAAGTTTCAGGTTGACTGGATGAGGGAAAGGATGAGGGAAAATGGGGTTTAAATCACTCCGTGATTGCACGCGTAACTGTGTGTGGCTATCTAAAAATTAATCTTTGGCCACAGCAAGACTATTGGCCAAGTTTCAGATCAATTGGATGAGGAGGTATGGGGTTGCCCCATGGCAGACAGACAGACAGACAGACAGAGAGTATGAGTTAAAAGAAAGAGTTTAACACATTTCTAGGAGGTTCTAAATATTATAAACTTTGTAATTTTATTTAATTTCCTGGGCCCTAGCCAACTTTGAACTTTAGTAAGTAACTTCTGTGTGAATTAAATACGATATGCAACTTTTCCAAATTGTGGTAAACAATAAAAGAAATAGTGAATTTATACCCTAAAGCCATCTATCGGTATTTTTTGTACATAATCATAGTTTGTACAAGGACATTCTGATTATGAGCCTTATGGCCCGATTTGGCTCATAATCACAATGTCCTTGTACAAAGTATCTAGAAAAATGGTTTTTTTGGACCCACATATAGAAGGAAAATTTTTTCAGTAGTTACATTCATGTATTGTAATTTCACATAAACAATCATCAGCTTTCACTCATGTTTTTAAACTGTTAAATTGTTTTGGCTTAATTTTTATATATTGTTTTACTATGAGAAAGCAAATTGAAATTAGCACGTAATTACTTTGTCCCAGACATGCAAAATTTTGTTGTTGTATCATTACATGAATAATTCATGGAAATTGTGGTTCTTTGTTCTGAACCAGCAAAAGAAAATAGCAAAATTAAAAATATTTGGAATTAAAATCATTGAAGCAGAACAAAATAACATTTGTTTAATTTTAAGGTTTAGCCAACTTGGAAAAAAAAACAACAAATAAAAGCTAATATATTAACAAAATGTACTTAATTTAAACCAGAATCTTAAAAATATCAGAGTGGAATTTTCAATGCTCGGACATCTGTAAATGAGAAAATAAATCGGACTTTCTTTATTACAATTAAAAACAATTAAGCAAGTTAACATTATACCCTATACCATGCGTTTAGAGACCCTATTTCTGAGACCCAACTAACTGGATATAGAAAATAAGCATAAACCAAATTTGAGTGGGATTTTTATTAATTTTTTTGGTTGCAGATATGAAAAAGTTCATATCGGATGCTATATCTATATGGGGTAGGCCCAAAAATGGACCGATCTTGACTCTGTTTGGTAAAGTCTCTTGTATTTTGGAAAAATATATACAAAAAAAATTTGAGAAGAATCAGTGCAATATTTTTATTTTTTGATAGATTTAAGTGAAGATCGGGAAGCAGCTCTGTATGCGGCCTATGACTAAGAGTTGACCCATAGGCATAATTTTTGGACTACTCATTAATGGATGTAATAAATGCATGCAAACCCAATTTGAGTAGATCTATATGACAATTTGTATCTTATGGCAATTTATGTCGATTTCATAGGGGTCATTTGTATGGGGGCTAGGTCTGCACATGGACCGATTCTCACCAATTTCAACAGAGTTCATCCTATAGCCGTTTAAAGCTTATATACGAAATTCTATTAAAATATAGTCATATTTACGACCTGCAGTTTGTTTACAAAGTTTACATGGACACACAGAGGGACGGACATCGTTAAATCGAATCAGTTAGTGATTCTGATTCGATCAGTATCATTAAAGATGGGTCTAGGTCAGATATTTGTGGTAGTTACAAACAGCAGCACAAAGTCATTATACCTAAACCACATAGTAGTATAGGGTATAAAAACAGATTGTCGGCTGACAGTTTCAGGTTGGTTGAGCCACTAAAGGCTTCCAAAAAATTTTAAAGATTCTAATAATTTTTTATTAGCAGTATTTTCTCTTGTTTTCTTGTCTAATCATAATTTCATACTAATACTTAAAACATAAGAATTGACTAAGATGGTTTATTCATCAAGTAATGTAAATTAACAAAACAATTAGGGCTACCAACGGAATAATAATAATAATAAGAAATATTGAGAGCAGTATGCAAATTTACAGATATGTGTGAAAAAACCATTAACCCTCTAGTGCATAGCCCCGCCTTTAGACGGGGTTTACGCTAAAGCTGATTGGATATATATATTTTTTTGTATTTTAATTCCGACTTTTTTTAAAGTGTAGCTAAAGCTTTAAGCTACGTTTGTGTTTTTTCAGACTGGCAACACTCTTTTTAGTTTTCGAGTAATGACAGTTTGAAGTGACAGGTGGCTTCTATTGCGCGTTTTTTATTATTTTTACAAAGACCCCAATTTTGCAAATAAAAAAAGTGTAATCTTTTGTGTCGAATATACTTTAAAAAAATATCAACGTATAAGAAATATTATATTCTTTGGTTGAGTGCCTGTATTGTTGTAAAAAAAAATATTAACAGGTACTCAACTGAAAAATATCCAACTCCGCCTTGAGGCGGACTCATGCACGGCGGCGTTAACTTATTTAGCCCCCTTTTACAAACAGTTTCATATTTCTTGTGTTTTTATTCAAATTATAGACTTCTTTTTTATCATTTTACCAGCATCAAACGTGCTCCGTAAAAATAAAACATTTATGACGGAGGATGAAATTCGCATATTCTTCGAACAAGCACAATCTCATTATAATAGTGAAGATGAAAGGGATCCTAATTATGTATAGCCTCAAGATGATTCCATAATTGATTCTATGCTCAACTCTTCAAAATTGATGAGAAATGCTCTTGAATGTAGTTTAAATTTGACGGATTTCGAGCAACCATCTCTAGCTAGTGCACCTGTCCCTTTACATTTATCTGCTGTTGATGCTGCTAGCTCTAGTGCATCTGTATCGTCGACAATCACACGCTCCATACAACGAACACTAGAATCACAAGAAGCAACTGCAAGTGATCTTAGAAATGATATGCCTGCGCTGAGAGCAAACGTTTGGAACAAAATTTTTCAGAAAACATCCCAAACAATATCAATCACATCATATACTTCGACAATTTCTACACATCATTGGGATTGTTATTATACCTTAGAAGTCGTGGGATTCACAGCTCAAATCGGGTACCAAACATAAAACTTTCAACCGATGCTGCTTTGCAATCTCAAAAGGTAGAACGTGGGTACGTCGAAGAATACGTTGGAACAGTTCACGTTGAGGTGAATTGTCCAGCAATTATAAAAGAATACAACAAGCATATGGGTGGGGTAGATTTGATTGACGGACTTATAGGTCGATACCATATACAAATGAAGACCAGGAAGTGGACAAATATAATTTTTTATCACATTTTGGACGTAGCTATGGTAAACGCATATTGTCTTTATAATAGACTAAACACAGATGTCGTAAATTGTTCACTTCCTGACTTCAGAACAGAGGTGGCAGAATCACTTTGTTTGATTCGCTCGGCACAATCTGCCAAACGCGGTCGTTCATATTCTTCAACACCCCCACCAAAGGCTAAAAAGGTATATCTGCCAGTGGAAAATATTAAGTATGATCAAATTGGGCATTGGTGTGATTTGTTTAGACCGCTCTAGTAAGAAAATGTGCAAATTTCCCTGCTGCAAATCGGAAACTCAAGCATTTTGTGTCAAATGTTATATTAATTTAAGCAATTCAACAATAAATAAATGTTTTCACTACTTCCATAATAAAGGATAAATCAAAACTTACAACTTATCTTAATAAAATGATTTTGTTTAAAATTTAAATCGAAATAAACCTGTCTACTTATTTGAGACGTTAATGCATAGATCCGCCCCAAGGCGGAGTAGAAATTTTTACCTGTCAAAGGTAAACGAAGCATCAAATCAAAAAACAACCTCAGATTCGTGATCAGCAGCTCGAAGTTAGTCTAATATGAAATTAGAAGTCAAAACAAAAATTCATGCATTAGAGGGTTAAATAAAAATATGTAAAAAATTTTGCGGAATGTTTGTAACTACAAAAATTATTCGACCGAAACCCATCTTCTATTATACCGATCGACTCAGAATCACTTTCTGAATCACTTTCTGAATCGATTTTGCGATGTCCGTCCGTCCGTCTGTCCTTCCGCCCGTCCGTCTCTGTGCCCACGTATATCCTGCAATCAAACCAGAGGTCGCAATTATAAATATATTTTGATAAAATTTAGTATATACGCTATTGAAATTGGTGAAAATCGGTTCATGCTCAGACCTAGTCCCCATACAAATGATCCCTAAGAAATCGACTTAAATTGCCATAATTTCCAAATTATCATATGAATTTGGGTATACGGTTTATATATCTTTTATATCCATTTATAAGTAGTCCAAAACTAAACCCTACTAAACAGTTCTTAGTCATAGCCTCCATATGAATTTTATTCCCGATCAGCACTTAAATCTTTCAAAAAACATAAATATTGCACAGACTTTTCCCAAATTCGGTTTTTATATGTTTTTGCAAAAAATTGGTGACCTAACCATATATGGTCAGCATTGGTACATATTTGGACCTAGTCCCCATATAAATATAATATCCGATATGAACTTATTTATAACTGAGGCCAAAAAAATAATAACAATGCTAGTAAAATTTGGTTTGTGATTATTTTCCATATTCAATTAGTTGGAACTAGGTGATAGGGTGCTTAAGCACATGGGTTAGGGTATCGTATAGTCGGTCTAGACCGACTGTAATCTTTTTACTTGTTTTTCTTTAATGCACTTGTTGAAAAGTTATGAAAATTTAATTTTTAAGGAAAAGCTTCTTTTTAAGAAAATTTAATTAAAAGAAATACATTTTAAAAAATGTACTTGTTTAAGAAAATGAGCTTTTAAAGAGAATTTACTTATTTTTTAAAAATGTACTTCTTTAAGAAAAGTTAGTTATTTAAGGAAAGGTGCTGTTTTAATAAAGTGTTATTTTTGTAGAAAATGTACTTCTATCAGAAAAATTGAAAAAGTTATTTTTTTTAAAGAAGATTTCTTATTTCTTATTGTCGATTATCTTCACTGTATCGGAGTAACGATCAAAAATGGTCATACTTGCCTAAGCAAATGTAACACGTGGAGTGAAACCACACATTCATTGTAATGAAGCTAATGCTACAATTACAACAGCTACTATAATAACAACAACTACAGCAATTACGTACAAAATATAAATTTATTATTAACAAATCCACATGAAGTTTTTATTTTTAAACCCTTTCTTTTAACTCATACTCTCTGCCTGTCTGTCTATATGCCATGGGGCAACCCCATTCCCCCTCATCCAAATGATCTGAAACTTGGCCCATAGTCTTGCTGTGACTATCGATTAATTTTGGGGTAGCCACGCATAGACACACACAGTCATGGAGTGATCTTAATGTAATTTCCCCTCATACGATCGATCTGAAACTTGGTCCGTACACTTGTTGTGAGAAAAAGATTAACTTTGACTTAGTCAAGCACAGTCAAACATGGTCACGCATAGTCACAGAGTGATTTAAAACCCATTTCCTCTAACCCGAACGATCTGAAACTTGGTCCATAGACTTGCTGTGAAAAAAGATTAACTTTGACATAGCCACGCACAATCGCGAATAGCCACGCACAGTCACGGAATGATTTAAACCTCATTTCCCCTCATCCGATCGGTCTGAAACTTTGTCCATAGACTTGTTGTGGCCATAAATTAATTTTAAGATAGTCACACATAGTCATGCATAGTCACGCCAGTCACGGAGTGATTTAAACCCCATTTCCCCCCATCCAATCAATCTGAAACTTGTTCCACAGACTTCTTGTCACCAAAGATTAATTTTACAATAGTCACTCAAAGTCACGCACAGTCCCGGAGAGATTCAAAACTCATATGTATAAGGAAAGAAGGAGTTTTAATAAAAACCTTGGTTTTATGGGTTAGATTATTTTAAGAGTTATTTCTACATTTCCATTGATATTTCTTAACGCTATGACGAAATTTGATGATTTTTAATAACAACTAAACCAGGATGTTAGTAAACCATATTACACATTCAGCGAAGAACCTAGCTTACTCATATACCATGTGCATTGTGCTACACGTGTGCTGACATTACAAACGTGACTGGAAGTTGTTAACGAAAATAAAATATGAGAACAACGTATGTTTTAATTATATAACCATGTTTTTGTGGTACACACAAGATGTTCATACTTCACGGAATTTTGCTGCAAACTAGCATTTCTTTTCTTGTTGTAGAAATAACGATGGAATCATATCTATAATTTAATGCTATATAGAGAAATGAAGGAATTTTTCAAATAAATAGCTGTCCAGCAAAAATTAGAAAAAACAACCATAACTACTAATCTAGATGTAGTGAATTAAACATGGTTGCGCCATTCGAAAAAGTGCATCTATTTGGACAACATACACTTCATTTGAGCTAGTGTATGTGAGTTCCTAAAAGTCTGTATGTACAGCAGAATGACTAGAATATGAAAGTTTTTTATTAGTTCCACGCTCGTTTTCTGAAAGAATAAAGATAGAGATAATAACTAAAAACATTAGAAAAACGGTAGTAGAAAATTGCTTAAAGCCTTAAAAATATACTAAAATCAGCGCTTAGCCTGCTCAAGACATTTCTTTACAGTTAAGGAGAAGAACAAGTATTTTATTCACACTTTTTAGCTTTATATGACTTTTCATATTTCGTTCAGAAGAAATCAGACAGAACAAAGTCAATGTCAATGTCAATGTCATGTATCGATAAATGAAGTACGATAGTTTCTAAAGATTTGGAACTTTGTGTGAGCTCATAAGTTATTATTGTGAATAATCGGACAAAAAATGTGCGGGTTCGGATCAATGGAGGTGTTACCTATATACAAAGTAAATACTAAATACAATATGACTGGAGTACTATAACAGAAAACGCTTTGGGACATTGTTTGAGTTCATGTGTTAATAATGTGAATAGTTGCTCAAAGCGTGGGCATGATCGAACAAATTAAGCACTATCAAAATGAAGGTTTGAAATCGCCAAAACCGAAAATCGCGGATAACAAAAATTGTCAAAATCAAAAATCACCAAAAACGAAATTTGTCAATATCAAAAATCGTCAAAACCGAAAATCGCGAATAACAAAACCTGCCAGATCCGCAAAAATCAAAAAACACAAAAAACAAAAATCGATGAAGTCAAAAATCGCCAAAATTAAAAATTGCTAAAAAATAAAAAATCGACAAAATCAAAAAGCGCCAAAAGAAAAAACACTAAAAATCGAAAAAAACATATATCAGCAAAAACGAAAATTGCAAAAAAAAACAACTAAGAAATTATAGTCGGTCAAGACCGACTATATGATACCCTATACCACGCGCTTAGAGACCCTATCTCATAGGCCCAACTAACTGGACATAGAAAATAAGCATACACCAAATTTGAGTGGGATTTTTATTATTTATTTATTTTTTTGGCTGCAGATATGAAAAAGTTCATATCGGATTTTATATCTATATGGGAACTAGGCCCAAAAATGGACCAATCCTGACTATGTTTCGTAAAGTCTCTTGTCTTTTGCAAAAATATAAAGAAACAAAATTTGAGAAGAATCAGTACAATATTTTTGTTTCTTAATAGATTTAAGTGAAGATCGTGAAGCAGCTCTTGATGGGGCCTATGACCAAGAGTTGTCCCATACGGATCATTTTTGGACAACTCATTAATGGATGTAATAAACGGATACAAACCCAATTTGAGTAAGATCTATATGACAATTTTGATCTTATGGCAATTTATGTCGATTTCATAGGGGCCATTTGTACGGGGGCTAGGTCTGAGCATGCACCGATTCTCACCAATTTCAAAAGTTTTCATCCTATGGCTGATAAAAGCTTATATGCCAAATTTCATGTAAATATATTCATATTTGCGACCTGTAGTTTGATTACAAAGTTTACATGGACACACAGACGGACGGACGGACGGAGCTAAAGCGACTCAGAAAGTGATTCTATAATCGCCAAAGACAAAAATTACAAAATAACTGTTAAGTCTTAAAAAGAAAAATCGACAAAATCAGAAATTGCCAAAATTTTTTGCAAAATGTTTTCTTAGCTTTTTATTTCGTTACGCTGGGTGTAACGAAGCGAATCGGGTTACAGCTAGTATAATATGTATATAATATAACAATATAACTTACCGTATATTTGATATTCATTTTTAGCCTGGAGATATGTCAAAGTTTGATTTGACTATTTTTTAAAATGGTTCAATAAGCCACAATAAATATATAAGAATATCTTGAAATGAAATTTATGTGTCAACGTTTTTGTTTTCAATATGCAATCTTTTTTAGTCAAAAAATAGCTTATGTATAAATTATACTTAAATTTCCAGAAAACATTTTTAGGAGTTAAAAAACAGGGTTTAATTAAACAGAGTTACATAGTTTTAAACTTTGGAAATAGAAACAATTTTGACATGAAACTTCTGTGGCAGATTTATAGTTGATCATTCTATCTCTCGTTAAAATACAGTACTGTGCATTAAAGTAGACACAATGTACAATAAAGAGAATATTTCTGCAGAGTAAAATTTTATACACTCAATACTAATATAATTATAATAAATAAGAGAAAATAAAAAAATATAGAATCTGTCACGAAAACTAAAAATATTTAGAATTTATTATAATCTTTTTTATATAAAAATTAATCTTTTTAATAGTTATACCATAAAAGCCGGTATATCCACAAATTATTGGCATATTTTTTTTTTTTTTTTTTACAATATAACTTGGTTCTACAAGATTTAGATTTCGAACCACTATGCACAGTGGCGGTTTCAATTTTCTAAACTATATGGCAGAAAAAATAATTTTTTTTTTATATATGCATCAACACTCAGAGAATGTTGCTTACTAACGCAGTTCGTCGTGCTCATATTAGGAAAATAATTTATGGGTTGGAGAAATGAGGGAGAAATGCTTGTAGATGATTTATTTTAATGTAAGTGATTGAACAGATTCTAACGGAAAGCTTATTTCACGGTTGGTATTTCTAGCTAATATATGGGTTTTGTCGGTAATGCATTATGCGATCCAGAACAATAGACCACAAGCGGACGAGGTCTAATATATGACTGAGTGGTGTGCAGAAAATCGCGAGCTCAAAGTTCACCAATATCGGCAGAACACTTCCCTTTGTAATATCTAGATTTTGTACTGTGTGGCACAACGAACATTCCGACTATGCTCCAATGTGTCAATAAAATTGGTTACTTATTGTCGTTGATAAGTACCATTATCCTTCTTTTCACACGGTCCAGAAGCATTCAAATTGACTGCGGATCCTCTGCCTGTATATGGAGTTGTACTCCATTTTTGGCCGGATATCTGTAGGTGGTATAAATACCAAGGAGCGAAGTTATTCGTACATCAATTTAAGAATTATATGCTCTTGATAAATGCTTTCGACAATTTAAAGATATGTTTTTTCAGCAAACGTCAAATTGAATTTTCATGCCCAGAACAACTGGAGCGTCCAATTACTCTCTACCAATAACAGCCATGGACAAAGTCAACACTGATGAATAACCCAGCTATGAGTGAATAAACAGCATTGGCTCCTACTTCGTTCTCTTACAGTTGATCTTCTTTCGAAACCACTCCGGGATTTTGGATAGGTCTTGAATAAGTGCGTCATGTTATACTTTATTATCTTAATATTCTTAAAGATTAACAGTTGTAACATTTGCCAATTGATTATATCGATTTCTTACCATATGGATCACCGATTTTACTTCATAATTTATTTAAAGGGTCTGGTGCAGAGAAGTGTACGATGTGAATATATGATCGGATCCGATCGATCGGATCGGATCGGAATATATGATCTTGCATTCACTTGACCAATACATGACACCCCATTGCAATCGCGCGTCCATAAAATCTTTTTATATCTGCTATTCCATAACGCAATTCTTGCACATAATTTCGCAGTGCACATATTTTTGTATCCTTAACTGAATCTTCATAATGTGATTCCGGAATACATTGTTTAAAATATTCCAACGAGAAGTTGATGGTGAGGAAATGGTTAACTTTTCCATAACTCCCTCCTATTAAGGGATTGACTGCTGGAACTTGATGGGTTTGCCAAAGTGGTTTGCTCGTCGCTCGAATTTTCTCCTATTACTTCTACTATGATAGCGGGGACCGAAATATCATCCACCAATACGTCTACATGACTGAACTCGGTATCGGAAATCGCCAATGCAGCGAGCATAGAAAGAAACATGATGCTGTGCCTTAGTAGCACAAATGTGATATCTGTTTATACCCTATACCACTATGTGGTTTGGGTATAATGACTTTGTGCTGCTGTTTGTAACAACCAAAAATATTTGACCTAGACCCATCTTTAATTATACCGATCGAATCACAATCACTTTCTGAGTTGATTTAGCAATGTCCGTCCGTCCGTCCGTCCGTCCGTCCGTCCGTCCGTCTGTGTGTCCATGTAAAGCTTGTAATCAAACTGCAGGTCGCAAATATGAATATATTTTGATGAAATTTGGCATATAAGCTTTTATCGGCCACGGGATGAACGCTGTTGAAATTGGTGAGAATCGGTCCATGTTCTGACCTAGCCCCCATACAAATTACCCATATGAAATCGATATAAATTGCCATAAGACCCAAATTGTCATATAGATCTTACTCAAATTGGGTTTGTATGCATTCATTACATCCACTAATGTATAGTCCAAAAATGATCCCTTTGACCCCATATGGGGCTGCTTCCCGATCTTCACTTAAATCTATAAAAAAACAAAAATATTGCACTGATTCTTCTCAAATTTTGTTTCTACATATTTTTGCAAAATACAAGAGACTTTACCAAACATGATCAGGATCGGTCCATTTTTGGACCTAGTCCCTTTATAGATATAGCATCCGATATGAACTTTTTCATATCTGCAGCCAAAAAAATTAATAAAAATCCCACTCAAATTTGGTTTTTGCTTATTTTCAATGTCCAGTTAGTTGGGCCTAAGAGATAGGGTTTCTAAACGCATGGTATAGGGTATCGTATAGTCGGTCTAGACCGACTATAATTTTCCTACTTGTTTTTAATCTAATTCTCTACAAATATGAAATCTAGCAACATTTATTTTGTAAAAAGAACGACTTAATTTAATTCACTTAAGTATATAAAAAAAAAACAAAAATGGAGCACAGATTTTTCTCAAATTTGGTTCGTACATATCTTTTCAAAATATAAGTGACTTTATCAAATATGGTCAGGATCGGTCAATTTTTTGACCTAGTCCCCATATAATTATAGCATCCGATGTGAACTTTTTCATATCTGCAGCCGATATATCCACTTAGTTGGACCGAAGAGATAGGATCTCTAAAATATGGTTTAGGGTATTCTGTAGTCGACTATAATTTTCTTACTTGTTTTTAGTTCTCTTTTGTGTAAAGAGCACGCACAATCGGTATCGCGAGGTATGAAAGGGAAATCTATACCAAATACTGAAAAATTTATTTTATTTAACGGAGAACTACCTGTGCCGTAAACAACAATAAATAAATATTTTGGCTCCTTTAATTTAGCTTGAATTCAACCGAAGCATCATAATTCTGATAGTGTGCTAATCTAATAACACGTAGTGTGTATACATCTCTGTACAAATTTTTTGAAAAATGTAAAAATTAAGATCTGTACATATCAACCGTTTTTGTATTACTTAATGAATATTCAGAAATAATATTTCTGACGGGCTTCCGAGTTTTACATATAATTTTCTATAAATATCAGTTTTACACGACATAAAACATAAATTATTAGAATAAATAAATGCAAAAATAAATAAGAACAATTGAATATCATAGACTAATTTATTATTACTAGGTATCACAGTATAACTATTGACATTTAAGTCATTTAGAGCAAAATTCATTCACATTTGGTTCAAAAAGTTATATATAAGTAGTGTGCAACACAGGTTATAAAACTGTTTGGGGTCCAGTAAACAAACCTCATCAGTAACCAAAAGTAGTAGAGAGATTGCTGAATCCAACCTAAGGATAATCCAAAAACAAAGATTTATATTATATAAAAGCTTTTTCTAATATAACAAGCTCATATATAAAATAACTTTGAAACAAATATATTTGTATATAAGTACACATCACACACTACAACATACATTCTTTTACTAGTCTTGAAAAAGACAATATATGTCCTCCATATTTATGTCTTATACCACTATGTGGTCAGTGTATAATGAGTTTTTGCAGATGTTTGTAACTACCAAAAATATTTGACCTGGATACACTCTTTGGTTTATGAACAGACCTAGTTCCCTTAAAAGTGACCACTGTGAGATCTACTTCAGTTGCCTTAAAATCCACATTATATTATAAATCGCAGTCAAATTTGGTATGTATGTGTTTACTAAAACTATTAACGAGTAATCCAAAAATAAAACCTGTAGAAAAGTTCTTAGTCGTAGCCCCCATATAAAGCTGCTTCCAGACCTTCAGTATTAAAAAATCAAAATATTTCACAGATTTTTCTCAAATTTGGTTTATATACTTTTTTGCATAAATATAAGTCACTTTAATAAATAGCAGTCCTGGTCCGGTATGAAGTTTTTAAAAATTTCGGAAAAAAATATGATAATAACCATCCCAATCAAATGTGTTTTGTGCTTATTTTCTATATTAGTTGGTTTAGTCGATCTGTACGACTTTAATTTTCTTATCTGTTTTAAACTATAATTTTCTACTCTTACATATTTATTTAATCAAGCTCAGGATCTTATATGTCACAGAACACGGATCAGTTTTTGAAAAAATTATTTAAAGTAAAAGCATTTCATATTGAGCTTGATTAATAAAGACCAAAACACAATTTCTTATTTTTGTATTTGTAAGAATAGAAAATAATAAATTACAATAATAAATTAGAGTATAATAAATAAAGACCCTAAAAGTATGCTAATCAATTATAACCAATTCACAAATCAAGACAAAAAGTAACTCATTTTTACTACAAACACATTAACAAATTTAATAAACACGCACATAGCATTGTATAATTTTATATATGTGTTCGTAGCAAATTTAAATGCAATTTACTGAAAATAAGGGAAAAAATATAAAAATCTGTAAATCTGCAAAGCGGCTAAAAATAAATACCTTTCAAATAATATACGTTTGGTCAAAATCGGAATAAAACGGTAGAACAAAACATCAGTCACAATAAATCTCCTAGCCTATTAATATTATAGATATGTATTGTACATCAAATAACAATTCAACCCAATATTTTTAGAATAATATCCTATGTCAGCATAGTCCAACTTAAATTCTTTTATTTGTTGCTAAATATAAGCAAAAAATTAATGTTTAAAATGTAAACAGAAATAAATTTAAATTTCGATAAATCTTATTTTTTGAGCTTGACTGTGGATTCATGCATAGAAAGGGAATGCAAATGCATTGGAACGTGTGTTAATTCAGTGTCTATTCGAAATGTGTTCCAAAATGGAATTGTAGTTTGATAGTTGAGTAAACAAAACCATAGCAGATGCTTTTCAAATTGCAAAATTGTAAAAGCCAATATTACATTTTTAACACATATCGTTTAAAAATAGTAACCAAGTACTTGACTTCTTTCCTTACACTTATTCATGCATAAATTTATCGTCAAACCTAGTTTTTTCAGAATAATGTCACTATAGTTTCATGCAGTTCTGTTTTGCTCTATCAAAATGAACTGTTCATTGCTGTATTTTGATATTCTAAAATCTTAAATACAGAAAATATCTGATTTTTATATGTTGCTTTTAATTTTGCTGCAAAATGTTGTGTTATTGTTCTTTTGTTTTTAATTTGAGTTTCTGTGGTCTCTTGCAGGAATAAAGGAAGAATGTGAAAAACTTGTAAGTGCTTTGAAACAGAAAACTGTTACGAATGTTTTTTATTCGAATGATTGGATGCAAAAGTATGCAAATTGTAGTTGTAATAATTGAAGTTAAAAACAGATGTGACGTAATATTCAATTTCAAACAAACAACATATCACAATTATTGGTATTTAGGCAAGCGATTACTCCACTTTATGATTTAAGAAAACACATTTTTTACGTCTCTATTATTACAGACATTTGTTTTGAAAATAAACGGTAAAACGTCAGTCAAAGTTTTCATAAATCAGGAAGAGGAATTAATCGATTTGGCCAGTGAAGGCTTCATATATCGTTACCATTTATATCCGTGCATTCCATAATTTTTTTCATTGCCCCAACCATGGGACCACCCACCACCATGAGAAATATATCCATGGGGTGGCTAAAAAACAAGTACTTTTAACATAATGACTCGTTAACTTATCTTATGGCGTTTCCTTTTCTGACAAAAAATGTCGCATTTTTTTCGCATTTCGCACTTTTTTTCTCTTATTGTGTTCTTTTCTAAAAAAATGAGAACCTTGCGAGAGGGTAACGTGTTCTTTTCTAAAAATGTCGCAGTATAAATATGTGAAAATGTTGCATCTTTCGCACTTAAAAAATACAGCGGGGGAGAATAGCACGATAAAACAGCTGACATTTGTTTTGTTTATTGATGTGTTTTTGTGTGAAGAAATAAAAAATTTTCCATTTCAATGCCCATTTTAATTTTTATATATATATATTTCCTGTTATGGCTTTGCCTTCTTTTGATTATTTGTTGATGTTAATTCAAAAAAAAAAAAAAAAATTCAAAAAACATTTTATTGAGAAAGTGTTACAAAGTCGTGATTTTATGTTCTATTCTGACCATTAAAAATGCGACATCTTCAAAGTGTGGGGAAAACATTATAAAAATGTACATAATAAAAGTGTAACATTTTATTTCAGTTAATTGGAGACTTTAAACTTACTTAAAGAGGGATCTTTGAAAATAGATATATAATAGATAGAGCCCTGAAACTATGTACATGTACATATTTAAAGATTCGCAGAAATATAGGAGGGATCAGACCAATGGGCGTGGCATCCACCACACAAAGTAAATATTTAATGTCATATATCAAGAGGACTGTGTTACAGATAAAGCCTTGGAACTTTGTGTGAGTTCACAGGTTGTTAATGTGAGTAGTCGGATAAAAATAAAACAAAAATCGTCAAAGTATAAAATTGATAAAAAAAACCGAAAATCGCTAAAATCAAAAATCGTCAAAAGCAGAAATTGCCAGAATCGATAATCGCGAATAAAAAAAAAAAACGCAAAAAACAAAAATCGCAAATAAAATCAAAAAACGCCAGAACCGAAAATCGCGAATAATAAAAATTGCAAAAAACAACCGCTAAGCCAAAAATCGCCAACATTAAAATTCGCAAAAAATCACTGAAGTCTAGAAACGCAAAAATAAAAAATAGCTAAAAATTAAAAATGGCTAAAATCAAAAATCACAAAAAACAAGAAACGTTAAAATTTAAAAATCACCTAAATCAAAAATTGCCAAACAGAAAAACGCGAATAACAGGAATCACAAAAAACGCCAAAATTGACAATCGTTAAAAACGAAAATCGTCAATAACAAAAAACGACAAAATTAAAAAACATCAACATAAAAAATCGGAAAATACAAAAATCGTAAATAAATAAAATAAATTTTTACAAAATTTTATCCCAGTTATTTAATTTGTTACGAAGGGAGTAGCGAAGTGCATTGGGTATCAACTAGTAATTTAATGAAAATTTCAAAATGAGAACATTTTGGTAAATCTGTTCTATTCTTTTTTTTTATCAAACATCTTTCACATCCCTTGCTTACGTGTTTAAAATATATAAGCTCGTTGACCAACTCTTTCAATGCCCGGTACCTAAAGCTATTTATTCCTAGTATCCATATACAGTTGCTTTTCGGCATTCATATAAATTTATTTAAAAAGCAGGGACCTTAATAATTATTTCTTTTATCATAAACTTCAGATGATAACATTTATTTTTTGGAATTTATTTTTTCTAGCAAAAACAACAGTTATTTTTTATCTTTATTTTTTGAGCAAAAATGAAATTGATGGCTTCATGTTAAAAAATATGACAATAGTTGGACAATTTTTGGACCTTATCTCACAACCAATACAATTTTAGTATATCTGCCGATAACAAATAAATGATTATACCATATATTCCGGTTCCAAAATACCCAAATTTAAAGTGCGATACTTTTTGGTCGTATAAAATAAAATGACTCCTCACTAAAAGTTACAGTATTTCAAATGGAGAGCACATTTGTATTAATAACACCTCCAGAAGCATGCCAGAGATTCGGACTTAGAATAGTTTTTTAACCCTGCTGTTAGGTTAGAAAAAACTTACGAATGTTAGGTTAATGTACCATTTGGTCCATACTTCAATATTCATACAAAATAACCATTTAATCTTATATTTGAATTTATTTTGGATCACTTCTCCCTAAATATTATTAATTTAAGCTTTACTCAAATTTGGCTCACGCTCATGCAAGAAATTTTATAATCTCTCATGAATCACTCACTCGAATTTTTCTTTACTCACGCACTACTCACGTCAGTAAAATTTAAATAACTCACGCTCACGTGTGATTCATGTGAACCACGCAAATCACGTGACCAGCGAAAATCTGCACACAGCTAATGTAAAAATTTGTTGAGGGATTCCCCTTTTTGCATCTTTCTTTACTAAGGATAGCTAATTTAAAACACAATTGTGGGATTCCCTTTTTTGCATTTTTCTTTATTCAACACAGATTAAATATGTAAAAGACAATTCTGGGATCCCCCTTTTTTGATTTTTGTTGTAAAGAAGCACAAATATTTGTACTGCTTGGTTCATTTTGTGAGTTGTTTTCAATAGTTCAGACGTGTTTTACTTACGACATGGCAAACTTGAACGAAGATCAGATACGAGAACTGCTCAATGCAGAAATTGACTCCGATATTTCAGATTCGGAATTTGATTATATTTCAGAAAATAGCGAAACAAGTTCTTCTGAAACAGATACTGAACGGGAACCCGTCCTAGCTGCAGCTAGCTCTGTTGATCCATTTTTTATTGCTAAAAACATAATGGTTTGGAGTGGCAGTCCATTACCTCAGCCTATTGGAGCTACGGCTGAGAATATTATCTCAACGCAACCAGGATTAACTCGATTTGCAGTGTCCAGATGCAATGACATTCTGTCAGGTTTTTTGTTGTTTTTTTCGCCTCCAATAGAAAGAATTATAATCGAAAATACTAATAAGTACGGCAGGGTCAAGTTTGGTGGCAAGTGGAAAGATATTGATGAAGACGCATTGCGCGCATATATTGCTTTGCTCATTCTTGCAGGCGTATGTTGGTATGTATAATCTTGTTTTTTTATTTCAGCAAGATAGTTGGCTAATATAAAATATTTTACTGAAAGTGGAAAAAATGAAGATGTTCATGGTTTATTTGATGCAAAATTTGGTCGCCCCATTTTCCGAGCAATTATGTCTGAAGATACGTTTCATATGATTAATGGTGCCATCCGTTTCGATGATGTTTTGATGTAGTTGCGATAAATTTTCTCCTATTCGTGAACTGTGGGACCATTGGGAACAACTTCTTCCAAAGTTTTACAATTGTCACGAAAATGTCACCATTGATGAGCAACTTGTTGCATTCAGGGGGCGATATAGTTTTCGATTGTCTATGCCATCAAAGCCAGCAAAATATGGTTCGAAATTTTGGTTATCGGTGGACTCTAAGTCAGGCTACATGTGGAAAATACAACCATACCTTGGTAAGCCTAGAAATGCACAGCCTGAAAAGAATCAAGGGCAACGCGTTGTATTGGACTTAACAGAAGGCTTGAAATGGTAAAATATAACAGGCGACAATTTTTTTTTCCACTTTTGAATTGATAAAAAAAACTTCAGGATTGGAAACTTACATATATGGGAATAGTACGCAAAAATAAAACATACATTCTTCCGAAATTGCTGACTGTCAAAAAGCTCCTTTTGTACCATTCTGCATTTGCATTCGATGGCATTGCGACATTAGTATCATACATCAGCCACAAGAACAAAGCAACAATATTGATTAGTTCAATGCACAAGACAGTTGCAGTTGATGGGAGTGGATTGAAGAAAAAACCAGAGATTGTTTCGTATTACAATTCAACGATAGGTATGTCAGTTTTATGTTCTCCTTTAATTTCTAATACTTCATTTCTTTTAGGTGGCGTAGATACTGCTGATCAAATGGTTGGTTCCTGCAGCACAAAACGCAAAACAAATCGATGGCCAAACCCTGTGTTTGCAAACATACTGGATATATCCGCATTGAATGCGTTAATAATATTTTCTGAAATCGACGTTTCATGGGCTTCAGCTGATCGCGTATATGATGAAACGGACTAGGTTACCTCAACAAGAGTTCTCAGCACAGTTATTGACTGAAATACGATCACCATGCATAGTTCCAGTGGCCTCTTCAAATGATACTTCTCTTTCAGGAGCTCGAAAGCGTGGAATTTGTAGTTGCTGCAAGTCGAAGTCTGATATAAAATGCTCCATTTGCAGCAAGTTTATTTGCAAAAGTAACCGAAAAACATGTTGCTATCATGCAATGACAAATGCAATAAATAAATGTAAAAAAAATCAAAGAAAATATACTACGGACCAAATGCTCCCTTAACCTCAGATTCGTAATTTTTTATATTTCTCAGTTCTGTTTTAAGTCAGAACCTTGAATTTTTGTATATAACATGATTTTATAAAAAGACCACGTGAGCTAAAAAATTAAGTCACTATAAGTCACCGTTCAAAAATTATAAAGGAAACAATCCAAAAATTGGACATTTATTGAGTTCTGCCAGAAAAAAGTTCATTTACTTATGAACTGATGTCGTATACCTTAAACATCTTTCGAAAATTTCTGTTTTTTAATTTACTTTAATTATTGGCAATCAACAATTCCATTTCATTTTATGAAGTCTATGTATAAGGAAAACTATGTATGTATCTGTGGTGAAAAAGGATACTTGAAGAACATCATAAGGGTCTTAAGCTTTACGATAAATGCACGAAAAATTCAATGTAATGCACGAAAACTTTAAGCGATTAAAGTTATTGAAAATAATTAAGAAAAAACACTGCAATATTAAACTTATTTAAATATAAGGATTGTGCAAGCATTATACATAAGAAACCAAGATCAGATTATTAAAATAATATAAAAGTAGCTCATTACTTATTTGTTTACAACATTTTTAAAATAATAGAATCTTAAGTTAGTACAGTTACTTGTTTCGTTTGAGACAATAATTTTACTTCTTATGGAAAAAAAACAACAACAATGAAATTTCACACTTTTATGCCCGAATTAATTAGGGCGTTGTTAAACAAATTTAAAGTTTATGTAGTTGTTAGTTTAGACCTAACTATGAATTGATATTAATTTCAAAGTCCTATGTATCCTGGTTTAGCCATCTAAAAGTATTTTTTAATATTTTTTTATAATTTTCTGACCTTTAAACAATATTTTTAAGCATTTAAATTTAAAGTTTTCAATATCTTTTTTTCTTTTATTTGTGATAATTTGTAAACTCACTTTTTGCAGAAAAAAATTTTACATGTACAGTCATATAAGATTAGCTCTCACATGGTCCCTATCAATACTTACAATAAAATATTTGTAATTAGGCTTGCACAATATATCAAGCTACTCTGAGAGGAAAGCCGTAGGAGAAAAAAAATATTACGGACTTATAAGCTAATATATACAATGTTGCCTATAAGAAACATCAGGCATTAAACGGTTAACAAAAATTTTTGTTTGCACTTTATTCTTTGTTCTCTTCTTCGTATAACAAGACAAAAACCATATTTGAAAAATGTTGCAAAAAAAGGAAAATATAACAAAATCAAAGTCACAGCTCATTTCGTGTATGTGCTAAAACTTGAAAACAATTTCTATTTAAAAATAAAAAAAAAATGGTGAGTTATATTTGGTGGGGTAACCTTTTTGCTTTATCACACTTCTTAAGCGAGAATTCATTGGAGAAACCAATTTTTTCGTGTAATCCGGGGATCTTATGCCATTCAGTTTGGGGCCTCTTTTAGCTCTTTTACGTTGGATATGTTATAAAGCCTGATTTCTGTTTCAAGCAGATGCGGTAGATTTTAAATTGCATTAATGTCTGGTGATTAGGGTGGCGATTGGAGTACATGTGCACAATTTCAAATCAACCATGTTGTCTTGATAGAATCTGAAATTCTCTCTTATGCCCAATTTTTCCGCACTCTGAAGCAAATTTGCCTTCAAAATATTTAGGTATTGAATTTTGTCTATAATTCCTTCAATAAAGTGCAAACTTCCAACTCCTGATGCCGACATGCATCCCCAAACCATCACATGACCACCGCCATGGTTTACAATACCACATAAATTTTGAGGTTGGAGATTCGTATTTGGTTTCCTCCACACGAAACCTTTCTGTCAGACCCAAATAGGTTATATTTACCCTCAGCAGAGAAAATAACGATACACCAGAATGAGTCTGGCTTTCCAAGGTACTCCGTTGGGAACTGCATTCTAACCTTTTTATTCTTTGCGCTTATAAAAAGCTTATTTCGAGCCTTTCGACCGTGAAAATCATTGTTTCGAAGAATTCTGCGGATGGTTTCAGGGTTGCTTTTTTCCAATGTACATTTTCGCTTCCGCAGCTAAATAGGGTGCACTTATTTTGAATCCTGCTTAACTTTCCTTACAATCCACCCTTCATCAGCTTCATTAAATGTCTTATTAGGAGCATTTCTGCCTTATATGCAGTGGGTTACTCGCATACGGAGCGCTGTATAATATATTGGGCTGTTGAGGGGCTCAAATCAACAATATCAGAAATTTCCTTTCAGGTTTTGCCCTCTTTAAAATTTTTAATCACAATTTTCCGCCTTTCAATTGAAGTGCGTCGACCCATCCTGATAGCCGCCAAAATAATAACTGATAGAATTTCTAATAGCACATTAAGCAGGTACAAAACATATTGTGAGTCGATTAAAGTCATATATTACTCCTAAATAACGGTTAATTCAAACACACGAAATAAGCTGTGACGTCGATTTTGCAAGTGGTTTTGTTGTTGCTATAATTTTTCTTCTGTGATAATATTTTTGAATTTTGATTTTGTCTTGTTACACGAAGAGAATTACAAAGAATAAAATGCAAAAAAAACTTTTTGTTAAATTGCATTGTTGTTGTTTTTTTTTCCAATAAGTAGTAAAAATATTCTCTCACACGAAATAAGCTGTGAGTTGCTGTATACGTTTTCAGGTGTCCGTGATTAAAAAAATAATAGGTCCACATAGAGTTTTCCACTTGTCTCAATGTATAGTTAGTTACACGCTCATCACTGACTTGCTCTTTTGCTATAAGTCTACGAATGATTAATTATCAATCATACGTTTACGTATTAATTTGGCTTGAAACAAAAAAATGCGTCGCAATATAATTTGAAATTTTTTGAGTAATTTCATTAAAATTAAAAAGTGTTCTACCCGCGGATCGTCACGGATGCAACAGCATACATAGGGTTAAAAAGGACACTTTCACCTTTCTCTGTGTGGTATACGTTTCTTGTTTTCTTTTGTTCCCTAGAAGTTCTATTCCACAAAATTTTAAATTTGATACAACTTAAGTGGAATTAAACGTTAAGGTTATGACCACATACAACAACTAAAGACTGCAATCATACCAACTTTGTAGAGAAGACCGCAGGTTACTATCGACGATAACTTGCGAATAGTAACCATTTATTTTTGATAAAAAAAAAACTAATTCTTCTGAAATTAAAAAAAACATAATTAGCAATAGTTTAACCTAATTTTTTGGCTACGTAAATTTGGATATATTAGCTACAAAACCGCGTTAACCCTTATATGCGCGGCAAAAAAACCTACTATTGCGCTGCAAGTTACCCCGGTACCTATATGGAAGTTACATTTTCGCACTAAATATCCAGTTAAGATGTTGTAAAATATATATGGGATTGGCAACAGATATTGTAAATAATTTTTCGTAACACCTTAAGGTATGCAACATATCTTATTAAAAATTTCAGATACATATTTTAATTTTTACGTAAGACGAATTCAGTTGGATTCTGATTTTCAAAGTGAACGGACGTGTGTTTGATATAAGCGCTTACTACTTTCATATCAACTACTCGATTGTATTTTATTTGTTTTATAATTACATATTCTGCTCTTATTTCAACTCTTTCACGCGTTAGTCAAATTACACATAATATATACATAAAAAAGAATAAAAAAACAGTTCTGTGATGGGGCCAACCCGGGGGGCCAAGACACCTCGCCCAAAAAAACCGAATTCAAAGACAAAATTAAAATTGTCTTCTTCACTCGCGGTCAACTTTAACCCAAATATGCCATCAACCTCAAACAACAGATTTAGTCTGCTATAGTTCCAGAAACCAATATTCCTGAAGTCAGGCAACATAAATCTCCACCAATAGTTATAGAAGTGAATACTCCTTTTATGGAAATTCAAAATCTTCTTGGAAAAGAATATATTTACAAACGTACCTCTATTGGTACTAAAGTTTTCGCTACAAAGAATAAAAAATTTGAAGATTGTAAAAAAATCTTAAAAGAAAAACAAATTGAGTTCCACACTTTTAACTCGAAAAACAATCGTTTATACACGACATTTTTGTACAGCCTACCCAGAATTAGCGTTGACGATATAATATTAGAACTAAAAAGTTATAATCTAATACCTTCATCTGTTATTGAAATTAACACCAAATTTAGTTCTGCCAACAATGCTGTGTACAAGGTACAGTTTACACGAAAAACTTTTAATCCTAATTCTCTTAAAAATGTAAGAACAATTTCAAACATAATTATTACATGGAAAAAACACAAAACAAAAAACAAAAATAAACCAACACAATGCTGGAATTGTTTGATATATGGTCATGGTGGTGATCATTGCAATCGACGTGCAGCCTGTATGATTTGTGCTAATCAACATCATACTAATGATTGCCCATTTAACAAGCCAGATAAAAAAACCTGCTGTGTTCGCATGCTATAATTGCAAAAAACACGGAAAAGAACGAATTGATCATTCTGCAAATGACATAAACTGTCCATTAAGGTCTCTTTATCTTGAAACAAGAGCAAGAGCTACAGCCAAAAATTCTCAGAGAAACATGAAATAACAACAACTTAATACATTCCAATTAAACACTGGTGAATTTCCAAATGTTAGCAATAACTTTAAAAACAACAATAATAATAGCAATACCATGAGTAGATTTAACAACAATGTTACATACGCTAGTCAAGTGAAAACAAATAATGAACTATTTAGCGTTGATGAGCTCTGTGATATTTTTACTACAGCAAATTAAACAAATAAAAGTTGTTATGTCTATGGTAAAATACGCTCATGGATTACATTAATGCACACAACTTCAAAATGCTTCATTGGAATGCTAATGGTATTTCAAACATTTCTAAATTAACGCAATTTGAATTACTTCTCGAAACAGAAAATATTAATATCGCTTCCATAAACGAAACTTTTTTCACTAATGAACACAAACCATATATCAAAAATTATTTTATATATCGTAATGACAGAACCGATTCAAGAGGAGGAGGAGTGGCTCTGTTAGTTCATAAATCGATCGAACATAAAACTCTTTTAATGTATAAAACCCAAGCGATTGAAAATATATCTATTGAAGTACGAATAAACAACCGGCGTTATAAAACCAGTTTTTTAAATGATATTTTGGAATTAACACCCACTAGAAAAGAATATATTATATTAATGCTAAACATTCTTCGTGGAATTGTTTTACGGACCGACCCCGTCCATATTTAGCAAGGGCACTTACTTATATTTTGAAAAAATATATTCAAACCAAATTTGAGAAAATTCTGTGGAATATTTTTGTTTTTCGATAGATTTAAGTGAAGATAGGGTAGCATCTCTATATGGGGCCTATGACTAAGAACTGTACTATAGGGATTATTTTTGGGCTACTGATTAATGGAAATAAGAAACACATAAAAACCCAATTTGACTGAGATCTGTATGATAATTTGGATCTTATGGCATAGGGGTATTTTTTATGGGGACTAGGTCTGAACATTGACTGAATTCCATCAATTGTAATAGCGTTCATACTATGGCCGATGAAAGTTTATATACCATATTTTATCAAAATATATGCATATTTGCGACCTGTAGTTTGATTACAAGGTTTACATGGACACACAGACGGACGGACGGATGGACAGACATCGCTAAATCGATTCAGAAAGTGATTCTGAGTCGATCGGTATAATAAATGGGTCTACGTCAAATATTTTTGGCAGTTGCAAACAGCCGCAAAGTCAATATATCCAAGCCACATAATGGTATAATAGGGTATAAAAAATAAGAATTAAAAAACAAAAATTAAAAATCAAACAAAATCAAATTAAAACAAGTAAGAAAATATGATACCCTATACCATGCGTTTATAGACCCTCTCTCTCAGGCCCAACTAACTGGATATACATAGAAAATAAGCATAAACCAAATCTGAGTGGGATTTTTATTAATTTTTTTGCTGCAGATATGAAAAAGTTCATATCGGATGCTATATCTATATGGGGACTAGGCCCAAAAATGGACCGATCCTGACCATGTTTGGTATGGTCTCTTGTATTTTGCAAAAATAAATACAAACAAAATTTGAGAAGAATCAGTGCAATATTTTTGATTTTTGATATATTTAAGTGAAGATCGGGAAGCAGCTCTATATGGGGCCTATGACTAAGAGTTGTCCCATAGGGATCATTTTTGGACTACTGATTAATGGATGTAATAAACACATACAACCCCAATTTGAATAAGATTTATATGATAATTTGAATCTTATGGCAACTTAAGTAGATTTCATAGGGGTCATTTGTATGGGGGCTAGGTCTGAACATGGACCGATTCTCGCCAGTTTCAAAAGCGTTCATCCTATAGCCGAGAAAAGCTTATATACCAAATTTCATCAAAATATATTCATATTTGCGACCTGCAGTTTGATTACAAGCTTTACATGGACACACAGACGGACGAACGGACGGACGGACGGACACCGTTATATCGAATCAGATAGTGATTCTGATTCGATCGGTATAGTAAAAGATGGGTCTAGATCAAATATTTTTGGTAGTTACAAACAGCAGCACAAAGTCATTATACCCAAACCACAAGGTGGTATAGGGTATAATTAGACTTGCACCACGCTGCAAAAAACTGAGTAAATTGACTAACCTCAATAGAAATTTACGGTAATGCGCCTTATTGAAATCAGTAGGTTCTTAAAGAAAACAATTTAGTATAACAATTATATATAAAAAGTTATATAAAAACCTACCTTTTTAGTGTTGTGAATTAACAATTTGGACCACAACTTATATACTATTCTCCAACTGTATAGTATTATTTTTCATCTGTAGAGAGAAATTTCGAAAATATTTCATACTTGTTCTACTGTACTTTAGTAAAAATTTTGCTTCATTTGAAAAATTGATGAGTAAATGATGTATCGAATCCAATACTGCTTTGCACAGAACTGTATGGAAGATATTGTGATAATCGATCTTAAATGAATTTGTTCAATATTCTGAGATCTTTGTCCTTGTGAAGAAACTAATTTTATCATGAACGAATTTACGGATAGTGCCCATTCTTTAATATTCTTCATATTATCAACATTGTATTCCAGACATGGTAGCCAATTATTAAAACAAACTCCCACATCCATGTTACGGCAATAGACTGAAAGATAAAATTATAAATCTAAGGATTTACTTGGTTTATAGCTATATTAGTGGCGGCTCAAAGAGCTAAGTCAGCCCAAAATACACGATTTGCATTAAAAAATAAATATTTTTTTAATCACTCCCCTATATACCCGTGTGTATTTATAGTTTTAGTTGTTATAAATGAAGATGATTTTTTGCCTCATTAACAAATTGTCCGCCAGACAAGATAATTCGAATTAAGCTTTTGCATGCCAAGTTCCCAACATGCCTGTATCTTTCTTTTAAAAACAGTACAAGCAGCATTCAAAACACCTAACTTCAAACTCAACACAATCTTAGGAGGTTATTGATTTTTTTTAGCTTTGGCCGTTAGCCTGCAGGTAACACACTTAACAATTTACAGCATTCCTCCAAGTTTTTTGTCTATTACCCGGCTAGTCCAACATTGTACCCTCATCAACGCAGTCGTGAATCATCCACAATTGACATTGTTATTAGCAATACTATACTCAATATGAGAATGAGCACATTGGGTTACGAAATACCATCTGATCATCGCCCTATCATCTGCTCACTTAATCGATCCAAAGTTTCATTAATAGATTTCAGCTATTGCGATCATTGACAGCAAAATTGTTTTTAACCCAGTTATATATAATTCAAAGATGTCAATTGATCAAGAACTTAACAAATTCGTGAAAATGATATTAGATGCAAGAGATGCATCAACGCCAAAAGTATCCCAACGAAATAACTATGCCATGCCAGAAAATATTATCAAATATATAAAAGTAAGGAGATATTTTAAAAAGAAAAGTCAAAGATCATCAGATGTCCATGAAGCAAAGATTTATGATCAATTTACGAAGCTTCTAAGTAAATTTATAGATAAAAACATAAAAATTGAACGTAATAACAAATGGTCTCAACTATTATCTAACTTAAAGCCAGGTGATAAATCTTTTGGGAAACTTAGCAGAAGTTTGCGAGGTAAAAGTAAAAACCAAATTCCTTCGCTAAACGTTAACAATTCTAAAATAACTGCAAATAGTGAAAAAGCTGAATTACTCGCAAATGAGTTCATACGAGCTAATAATCTTACGTCTAATAACAAACATTCAATAGAAAGCCAATCAATGTAACAGTTAACAAATTTAAGAAAGAGAGCCCTAACTCTGAAGCTGCAAGTTTTACGACAATTAGAGAAATAACTAATCTTATCTCAACACTTAAAGCTTCTAAATCACCAGGCTTCAACAATGTACCCAATCTTATTTTAAAGAAACTCCCCGATAGAGCTCTGAAGGTGTTGGTAATTATCTTCAATAGCTGCATTAAGCTCAATTATTTCCCTATTATATTCAAAACTGCTAAGGTCATTGCTATACCGAAACCTAATAAACCAAAAAATTACGCTTCAAGTTACAGACCTATTAGTTTACTAAGCAATTTAGGTAAACTGTTCGAGAAGTTAATCTATACGCGTCTAAATGAATTTGCTACAGAAAGTGCCATTATTAGTAATGAACAATTTGGATTCAAAAAAGAACATAGCACTACTCATCAAATAAGTAGAATAAAAAATTACCAACAAATATAACAAACGATCTACAGGTCTAATACTATTAGATATAGAGAAAGCGTTTGACACAGTTTAGCATAATGGTTTATTATACAAACTTATAGCTGCAAATATACCTAAATATCTCTGTAAACTTATTGCTGATATTATTGAAAATATAACTTTTATGGTCTCCGTCAATAATGAACTTTCTTCCCCTAAAACAATAACAACCAAGGATCAGTATTATCACCATTACTTTATTCAATATATACGTCCGATTTCTCAGTACCACCATACATGAATATAGGATATTATGCAGATGACACTGCGCTAATCACATCAAGCAAACTCACCAGTGCACTGCTTAAAAAAATGGAAAAAGGTCTTTTAGCCTGCAATAAATATTTTCATAAGTGGAAAATCAAGATTAATCCAATAAAACTCAAGCAATAATCTTTCCGTTTAATAAATCTCCTAAAAGAACTCCTAGACGTCAACTGGTCTCTGGAAGTGACTTTATAAATGTAAGCAAGGAAGTTAAATATCTTGGTGTCATTTTAGATAAAAAGCTAACTTTTAAAACACATTTAGACGAGACGTGTAAAAAAGCCGATAAAACTTTTAAAGCTCTTTGGCCAATGCTAAATAAACGTTCCTTTTTAATCTTAAAAAACAAAAATCTACTCTACAAAAGTGTCATTAGACCAATTTTAAGTTACGCATGCCCTATATGGTATTCAGCTACAAAATGTCATTTAAAAAAGTTGCAAATAATTCCAAACAAATGTCTCAAAATGATACACAACAAGAATTGGAGATATCCCACGTACATGCTTCATCATAAAATGGGATATGAGAAAATAATTGAATTTATAACAAGACTTAGCAGTAATTATTTTAACAAAATTGAAAGTTCTTCTTATCCATTGATTAGAGAATGTAGACAATTAACTTAAAATTACCAGAAATTATCAAATTGAAAATTATATTATTTATAATCAACTTTTTTAAATATGTATTTTTCTAAGAGTATTTGAATTGCCAAATATTTATATAAAGGATTTTTCCCCTATTTTACCCTTCAAACTTTTATGTTTAATAACAAATCGTTAATTAATATCTTAAGATCCCATTATATTAATTGTTGTAATATCTAGTCGATAAGATCTCAAAATATACGTATCATGTAAATAATCTGCCAATAAAGGCTGAATAAATAAATAAAAAAAAAAAAAAACGTATGATGAATTTTAAATCTAACAGCTTCTTTCCTGTAGGTATATAAAAGCTGACGTTTATAATACATATTTAGTACGAATATAGAGTTAGTGATTCCCCTTTGAGAATAAATACAAAACTTTATATAGTGTTGTGGTTATTATTTTCAGTTCGACTTATCTCCTGAGTATGAAGGTGACATTTTTACGTAAAACAAACGGAATGAATTCAAACACAAGAGTTTGTTCTAAAAGATTTAATTCTACTGACATAAATAATATATTAAGTGAATTAGAAAGAGCGAAGGAGATTTTCACTCCGATGGTGATGAAGAATAAATTCCACCGCTAAACAAAATAACAGTGGAAGCTTCAGACCCTGAAATGGCAGGCACTATAGAAGTAAATGAAAATTCTTTTGACTCGGAAGAAAGCGATGATTATGAGAATGATGACGTTCACACAAGAAGTTCACTTTGTGGTAAAAATGGAACCTGCTGGCAACTTAGCCCATTTACAGAATCACAGACTGTAAAAAAAATATATTACGACAACGTGCGGGTGCAGCCCAAAAATATAAGTTATTAACAGCGAAGGAAATATTTAGAAGTATTTTGTCCAAGTTATAAGCCTAGTGAATGCATAACTATTGATGAGCAGCTGTATGGATACCGCGGGCGTACCCATTTTACGCAGTCCATGTCGTCAAAGCCTGAAAAATATGGCATTAAAATTTTTTGGGCATGCGATGCTCGTAATTCTTACCCTTTACATGGCCAATTGTATACCGGTAAGCTACCAGTCACGTGTGCTCGCAACTATGAATGAAGCAGAGAAAAACTCGCAAAGCTTGTATCGGCTGTTCTAAGCCAATATTCAATGAACATTCCATTAATCGTCCAATGTGTACAAACTGCTCGAATGATCTGCACTAACATGTTATTTCTTTTGTTTTTTTTTTTTATTGAATTTTTATTTTTTGTTATGTTTCTGTTTTCTTATTTCCTGAAATACATTGTTTACGTTTATATTTCATACAGACTTTTATTTATATATGTATGCAGAAGTACTAGCAACTTAAAAAAATATACTTACAATAGCCGCATTCCCATATAAAATACGTAGAGGTACTCTGGTACCTTGGTGCACAAAAAATAATTTTAGCTATACGGATGCAAAAATGCTAATGTGTTTGAAAGCTAGTAGTTCTCAAGAAGTTTCAGACATGCAGGTTATCAATTTCAATGAAAAGATTTTGGTTGAAAATGCCAAAAGTACCCGGGTACCTAGGTGCGTACATAAGGGTTAAAGTTTTAAGAATCGGTGACATAAAAAGCTGACTTTTGGCCAATGAAATCAAAATTTTAGCCACAATGCGCCGGCAGCGTTAAATAATGAATTTCATTAGTGTTCTATGAAGTACTTAGGGAACTTATAAGATTTCTACTTTAGTAATCAAATAATAATTAATTCTTTCTATGGAACACATGATCATTATTATCTATAAAAAGAAATTACAATAGAAACTGGCCGAAAAGGAAAACAATTAACTTTAAATTTAATTGTATTCGGAATTAATATCTAAGTATCGGCAACAGACTTGAAGTGGTGGCCGAACTCAACATTGGGTGTAACTTTACACTCTAACTTGGTATGGTTGCAGTAGTGTTTTCACAGAAACAATACAAAATAATACAAAGATAATAATAATTCACAATTAGTTTTGATATTCATAAAAGTATTCATTACCAAAAAAAAAAAAAAAAACAAGTAAGAAAATTATAGTCGGTCTAGACCGACTATACGATACCCTATACCATGCGTTTAGAGACCCTATCTCTCAGGCCAAACTAACTGGATATAGAAAATAAGCATAAACCAAATTTGAGTGGGATTTTTATTAATTTTTTCGGCTGCAGATATGAAAAAGTTCATATCGGATGTTTTATCTATATGGGGACTAGGCCCAAAAATGGACCGCTCCTGACCATTTTTGGTAAAGTCTCTTGTATTTTGCAAAAATATATACAAACAAAATTTGAGAAGAATCAGTGCAATATTTTTGTTTTTTGATAGATTTAAGTGAAGATCGGGAAGCAGCTCTATATGGGGCCTATTACTAAGAGTTGTCCAATAATGATCATTTTTGGACTACTGATTAATGGATGTAATAACACAATTTGACTAATATTTCTATGATAATTTGGATCTTATGGCATTATATGTTGATTTCATAGGGGTCATTTGTATTGGCGCTAGGTCTGAACATGGACCGATTCTCACCACTTTCAACAGCGTTCATCCCATGGACGATAGAAGATCAAATACCAAATTTCGTCAAAATATATTCATATTAGCGACCTGCAGTTTGATTACAAACTTTACATGGACACACAGACGGACGGACGGACGGACGGACATCGTTAAATCGAATCAGATAGTGATTCTGATTCGATCGGTATAATTAAAGATGGGTGTAGGTCAAATATTTTTGATTGTTACAAACAGCAGCACAAAGTCATTATACCCACATAGTGGTATAGGGTATAAAAATCCCGCAGCATTTTGGACATTATTGAGGCGAATATTATAAAAAGCCATTCCTCGAATATTCCTCATATTTTCGTAAATATTAGTATATTCCAAACTACACATGTGTTACTCTCTCTTCTCTGTTATTTCCAGATGACACAACGTGATACTAAAATTCATCGTAATCGTTGTATTAAATATTTTTTGATTCCTCATGAATGAAAAATTGTTAACAGATTTAGAAACATGTAATAGAAGTTGAATTGTATATAATCCATATATAGGAGTAATAGTTGGGGTTACACATTTTTTTAAAATATTTTATAATTAAACTTTATGGCTGACTAGTACTAGAACTAGCCTCTATACTGACAACCTATTAGTTTTTTTAAGTCAACTTGCGATTAGGAATTCAGTTCTTCATCCTGCTGCAAAAGTGGTAACATTATGCCGTTTAGAATATATGTTTAGTCTCCATATTTCTGTTCATAGCTTCATCTCTGCGACTGCAGTTTTTAGCCTATTTATAGACTCTGTGTTTGCTTGAGTAGTCGGCAGTATAATTGTGTCATCTACGAAGGTTCTTAAAGCTCAATTATTATGGATTGTTAAACCCTGAATAATCAAGAGGTCCAAGATTGGTCTTAGGATGCTACTTTATGGTATTTCGAATGTTATTTGGTATAATTCGAAATATTGGATTTCATGTTTTAGTCTATAGTATCTGTCAGTAACATATGATTCGGGTAGATTACAGTGTTTTCTTTGTAAGATAGTTTTCATTTTTTGACTTAATTTAAAGTGACAAACTCCGTCAAATACCTGTGATATGTCTAAGAATACCGCAAAGCATACGTGTTTTACCTCGACTGCAATTTCTATAGTATGCGTTCAATTGCTAGTTATCTTTTGCGAAAACCAAATTGATGGATTGGTATCAATCTCACTTGATATCATTACAAAATCTTTAATACCATTGATTTGTTGTTCACCAGTTGAAGGTTTTTCTGGTCCGGGAGCCATTTGTCTTTTGGGAACTGTTTGTAACACTTGCAAACATTTTTTTTCTCATGACCCTGTCACCGAAGAACTTGTGTAAAATATCTAATATTTCGCAGCGGGATTTTGATTGTGAAAAAAAGCATTCTTAATAGAACTTCTTAGTTCTACTGATTTCGATATTGTTGAAATTCCAACAAAGTTGTTCTCAGAGCTTCACAAAATCAGTCGTCTATATTAACCCAATAAAGATATTGACATGAAACTTGCAATGGTATCAATAATTTCCATAAGAAAAAAATGATTTTCTCAGGTTTAAAGTAGAAAGTCACATTTTTGTTAGCGCACAAATTTGGCTGAAATTTAGGCAGATTGATTAAAATTTTAAATGAGACACACTCAGCCAAAGGTAACTCTCTGCCAGTGATATAAAGTCAATCTGTTTAATAGGATGTTGGTCTGGGTTCAGTATCATCGAACTCATTAACAGCTAACCACAGAGTGCTATAAGCAATACTAAGAAAATATGTTTCAGTTTTTGGATAGTATATTTATACCCTCCACTCCAGTGTGCAGAGGGTATATATAAGTTTGTCATTCCGTTTGTAATAATTAGAAAAAAAAATTTGGACCCCATAAAATATATATATTTGTGATCCTTATAACAACCGGAGTTGATATAGCGATGTCCGTCTGTCCGTCTGTCCGTCTGTCCGTCTGTCCGTCTGTCCGTCTGTGGAAATCACGATGACGGCATCAATCGGGCAGCTAGGGTGCTCGTTGGCATAAAAAATGATTCATTAACATCCTGAAAAGTTTGCTATTTAAAATCGTCCAAATCGGTCAATTAGGGCCCGAGATTTGAATGAAGAACTAAAAAAAGTCTTGAAAAAATATAATTTTCTATGTTGTTCTTGTCACGATCACGCCCTCAATAGGATAGCTAGGGTGATAATTTTTAGTGAGAATGATTCACCAAATTCATGGGAAGATTTCTACTTCAAAAATCATTAAAATCGGTGAAACAGGTCCAGGTAAATCTATGAAAAATTAAAAAAAAAATGAAAAACATGATGTTTCCATATTGTTCCTGTTGTTATTCTAAATGTTGCATTCTTGTCATAGCTGGACTTGTTGTTTTTGTGGTCGTTGTGGTAATAATATAATAAAAACAAACCCTTTGTACATTTTTTTGTGAACTCTGGTAGAAAATTTTAAAAGTTTCCATTGTTTTGGCATCACTAAAAAAATTTGTTAGATCATTTCTGTCATTGCCACGAGCCTGCATGCAAAATTTCAGATCTATTGGCTGACGGGAAAGGGGCTAAAAATCGATCCAAAATTTTGTCGACAAGCAGACACTACCAGTTAATATAAAGGCAGTAAGTAAAGGGAGTAAAAGTTCACCAATAATTTAAAAAACAAATTTTTATGTATTAATTTATTTAAAGAAAAAAATAATTAAATGAAATAGTAATAATAATAAAAAAAAATAATATACAATACAAAAAAAAAAGAATATATAAATAAAATAAAATAAAGATAAATGCATTCATAGCATTATAATACATATAAAAGGTCAATGTTTTCTACCCGTAATCGTAACGAGTCAGTTGTTTTTTTTTACATGAAAATCATTTAAAACAGTTACCGAACGTAACCGGAACGTCCCAATACTTTTCATGTGAAAAAAAGGCTGACACGTTACGTAACAGTTACATGTCGCTAACTTGTTCTTTACACAGGCTACTGCTTTTGCAGCCAACTTCAAGTCTATTTATATAGTTTCGTAAGCATAACTGATAAAATTGTTTCTATTATTTTTTGCTGTAAGTAATAAATTATAAATATACTGAATTTGCAAACTAAAATGGATACATATATTGGAGGTGCTTTAATACAAAAGAGTTAACGAAACAAAATCAAAAAAAAAACAACTCTACAACAGCAACAATGGCAGTCATATGTTCTTCAAATAGAAAAAAAAAACTGCAAGTGTGTTTTGTTGGCTACAAAACAAAAATAGTGTTGACAATATAACAAAATATGTAAAAGAAGTTAGTGCTATGAAATATTTTATTTTGTTTAAAAAAAAAATCGCAAAATGAAAGGCTATAATTCCATTAATAATCAAAAGGCGTTAAACTAATTTATTTATTTTTACGTTGTACTAATGCATTTTAAATAAGTAAAAGTAATTGTATATTTAAATAAAAAGCATTTGTATTATATGTTGCTGTCGTATTCAGAAAAATCAAGTAGCTGACTATACGACTACAAATGCTGCTGCCAGCAGTCGTCTATGTGTTTCATTCATGATGTTGCATTTTTTTGCGAGCAATACTTACATATATTCTAAATAAAGAAATAATAGTTCTTTTCATACTGCGAAATCTATACAAATATATGTACAAATACTATATGTCAAATTTCAAATTTGCAATAATTGATACATTTTTGAAAGAAAATTGTATAATATGAAATGTCTTTAATTTATTTCATAGAAAACAATTTTTTGAGGTGCGTGGATTTTCCATATTTACTGTTTTACTATTTTCGTAATGAGGTTAAATGAGTTAAAAAGAATTTAATATATTTGAAAATATTAGGTGAGGATCCTCAAGATGTAATATACGATCGGTCTAAAACTTTTCACTTAGAGCCACAGTTAAATTCGAAACAACAAAAACCCATATATTTTGTGCATAAAGTTTAATATTAAATGTGCTTTTCTGAAATGCCTATATATTTTTTCTCATTCATTTCTGACCATCTTCAATGTAAATTTACCAAAGTTTTTTTTATTGCAATATGTATATAAAACTTAAAAATTTAATATTTTTTATTGTGTATTAACTTATTATTCTGCGATTTTCATTACATCACAAAATATTACAAATTGGCACTACTGTTTCAAAAACAGAAAACTTCTAAATCAGTTGAAAACAGTTGATCTGTAAAACTGTGTGTGAAATTGTGTCAAATAAAATTACAAATATTAATAAATATAATAATACATATATATATATATTATTAATTTTGTTAAGAATTAGCACAAAATTGATTTTCCATTTTGCATTTCATTTATAAAGAATTCTGCCATATTTTGTTAAAGGGAAAATCCATTTTTGTTATATTAAAAAAAACAGACTTGCATTTAATTTTTCCGTGACTGCCTCAATAATTGCGTAGATGCCACCAAAATATTTTTTCTAATTAAAACAGTTGATCTGTAAAACTGTGTGTGAAATTGTGTCAAATAAAATTACAAATATTAATAAATATAATAATACATATATATATTTTATTAATTTTGTTAAGAATTAGCACAAAATTGATTTTCCATTTTTTCTAATTAAAACAGTTGATCTGTAAAACTGTGTGTGAAATTGTGTCAAATAAAATTACAAATATTAATAAATATAATAATACATATATATATTTTATTAATTTTGTTAAGAATTAGCACAAAATTGATTTTCCATTTTGCATTTCATTTATAAAGAATTCTGCCATATTTTGTTAAAGGGAAAATCCATTTTTGTTATATTAAAAAAAACAGACTTGCACTTAATTTTTCCGTGACTGCCTCAATAATTGCGTAGATGCCACCACAATATTTTTTCTAATTAAATATTAACTAATATCTAACTAGAATTATGATTTATTCTGACTAAAAAGTTCCAATTAAAAGTTATTCATCCCAATTATGAATATTCTCAAGGAATTTCTTTCTCACGGAAAATACATTTCTCGAGAAAAAAATTCCTCCAATTATAAATTCCGCGTGAACAAAAAATGATTAACTGGCATCATCGAATTTCGAAGCCACTTGCTTTGCTTATTGACAATTTATTTTCTATTTTTTGTGTGTGTGCAAACGACCCTACAATAAATGTCCCACTAAACATTTTTGTTTGCTATCAAGTTGAGGAGCATTTGAGATCAAATACATTTTTCAAATCTCCAACGTTAATTCTCAAATGCCCTCAATAGTTCGAATATAGTCTTCTCAACTTAAAAGGCACATTTTTTATATGGCGATTTTCATAGTTATCAAATTGAGAAATTTGTGATTCTCAACTTGATAGCAAAGAAATATTTCCAATCGGTATCAAATGGAAGGTACGGAATTGCCATATTAAAAAATATTATACTAATTTAAGAAATGAAAACAATTACTTTTTTTAATGTTTCAATTTTCAATTTAATTTCATTATATATTTAACATTACTATGTACATATTTAACATTAAATGTACATATTATGTACATTTTTTAAAATCTAGAATTAAAAATAAATGAATTAATTAGTTGTACATTTTTTGAAAAATTTGACAAAAAGCAGAAATAATTAAAAATATATCAATGATTTATTTGTACTTTTTTGGCATTTTTATACCCTATACCACTATGTGGTTTGGGTATAATGACTTTGTGCTGCTGTTTGTAACAACCAAAAATATTTGACCTAGACCCATCTTTAATTATACCGATCGAATCAGAATCACTTTCTGAGTTGATTTAACAATGTCCGTCCGTCCGTCCGTCCGTCCGTCCGTCCGTCCGTCTGTGTGTCCATGTAAAGCTTGTAATCAAACTGCAGGTCGCAAATATGAATATATTTTAATGAAATTTGGTATATAAGCTTTTATCGGCCATGGGATGAACGCTATTGAAATTGGTGAGAATCGGTCCATGTTCAGACCTAGCCCCCATACAAATTACCCATATGAAATCGACATAAATTGCCATAAGATCCAAATTGTCATATAGATCTTACTCAAATTGGGTTTGTATGCGTTCATTACATCCACTAATGAGTAGTCCAAAAATGATCCCTTTGACCCCATATAGAGCTTCTTCCCGATCTTCAGTTAAATCTATTAAAAAACAAAAATATTGCACTGATTCTTCTCAAATTCTGTTTGTACATATTTTTGCAAAATACAAGAGACTTTACCAAACATGATCAGGATCGGTCCATTTTTGGACCTAGCCCCTTTATAGATATAGCATCCGATATGAACTTTTTTATATCTGCAGCCAAAAAAATTAATAAAAATCCCACTCAAATTTGGTCTTTGCTTATTTTCTATGTCCAGTTAGTTGGGCCTAAGAGATAGGGTTTCTAAACGCATGGTATAGGGTATCGTATAGTCGGTCTAGACCGACTATAATTTTCTTACTTGTTTAATTTAATTTATTATTTATGACATATTTAAATAATATCTCAGACTTAACACAAATCGTATTCAAGTTGAAAAAATGTTTGGTCTCAAGTGGAGAAAAGTGTTGGATATCCAATTGAGAGTAAAAATGTTTCCCAAAGATTGGAAAAAATGTTAAGTCTCAACTTGATGTCAAGTTGAAAGCAAACAAGGAGAAAAATTGTTCAACCCAAGTTGAGAATTACATTTCACATCAATTTAAGAACTTAACTTTTCTCCAACATTGGCGAAATAATATTTCAATGCATACTGGGGAATGACCGAAACTAACACATAAACAGTTTTTTCCTATTTGAAAAACATATGACTCATTGTTGCTGTTGTAGAGTTGTTATACCCTCCACTCCAGTGTGCAGAGGGTATATATAAGTTTGTCATTCCGTTTGTAATAATTAGAAAAAAAATTTTGGACCCCATAAAATTTATATATTTGTGATCCTTATAACAACCGGAGTTGATATAGCGATGTCCGTCTGTCCGTCTGTGGAAATCACGATGACGGCATCAATCCGGCAGCTAGGGTACTCGTTGACATAAAAATGATTCACTAACATCCTGAGAAATTTGCTATTTAAAATCGTCCAAATCGGTCGATTAGGGCCCGAGATTTGAATGAAGAACTAAAAAAGTCTTGAAAAAAAAATAATTTTCTATGTTGTTCTTGTCACGATCACGCCCTCAATAGTGCAGCTACAGTGATCATTTTTAGTGAGAATGATTCACCAAATTCATGGAAAGATTTCTACATCAAAAATCATTAAAATCGGTGGAACAGGTCCAGGGAAATCTCTGAAAAAGTAAAAAAAAATAAAAAAAAACATGATATTTCTATATTGTTCTTGTTGTTATTCTAAATGTTGCATTGTTTTCATAGCTGGACTTGTTGTTTTTGTGGTCGTTATGGTAATAATATAACAAAAACAAACCCTTTGTACATTTTTTTATCAACTCTGGTAGAAAAATTTAAAAGTTTCCATTGTTTTGGCATCACTAAAAAAATATGTTAGATCATTTCTGTCATTGCCACAAGCCTGCCTGCAAAATTTCAGATCGATTGGGTCACGGGAAAGTGGTTAAAATCGATCCAAAATTTTTTCGACAAGCAGACACTACGAGTTAATATAAAGGGAGTAAAAATTCACCAACATCTAAAGCAAATAATGCTAAAATACCTAGTTGTTAATAAAAAAAACAATTGGGCAATTCACAATGGGTAATGTATCGTTGTATCTCTTGTATCGTGTATCACTTTACAATAGTGTAAAATTGTTGTTGGTAATTTTCACTGAAAAATCTGATACACGATCATAACATATCAGTTCCAAGTGAATGCCAGTTTTTATGAAAAAGAAAAAACAAATACATACAATATTATCAGCATAAATAATTATAAAATAAAATATGGCAAATAACGCAAATACATCGATAAGTTTATTTATATAAAAATTAATGTTTATATTTTTAGTATGGATTTTCTCTTTCAGTACCAACCAAAACATTTAACATTTTTTTTTTCATTATAAATTAAAATGCAAGAGGTACGTAACTAAAACTCCAGGGTACATCTCACGACCAAAAAGCAAACACTGACAAGTGTTTTCTCTTATACAAAATAGCAGAAGCGACGAAGCGATCTTTCCTCGTTGGATCGAAAATTACTAAAGAAAGCGTTTTACAATATGAAAATACAACTGAGTGTTCACAACAAATGATTGTATTGTGTATTTCAATACAACATACAATATACAACACCTGTTGTGAATTGCCCAAATGTAAATTTAGCAAAAAAATTTATGTATTAATTTATTTAAAGAGAAAAACACAAAAATAACGTTTGATGTTGTATTTTTTGTGTGTAATATTTAAATATACATACATACACATATTATATAATACAAATAATGTACATATATTATATATATGTATGTATGTATATTCATAGTAACTGCATGTTAGAAATAAATCGGTTATTTTATTTACATAAAATTCTGCAGTATTTTGTTGTGGGGAAAATACATTTCTTTTGTATAACAGAGTGTCACTTCATTTTGCTCAGCGTGACTATGCCACAGTAGATGCCGCCATAATTTTTGTTTGTTCTAATTAGCTTTGCAATAGTTATTTCTATTTTAACATGAATGTTAATATTTTCAACCAGATATCATACAGAACAATGTTAAGAGTATACACGGGTTGGTCTTTTATTTCATACGTTTTTTCATTATTCTTTTACAAATATGAACATAAGTTTGGCATATTACCCACCAATCTCACATCACACTGCAAGTTCGAAAAACTCAATACACTCACATTTTTTTTACTAATACACACACATTTTCCGCAGTGGTCACACTAATGGCACCAAATTTTTCGTGCGAATAGTGGCAGACACTAACGATGATTAATGTTACCCTGTTATAAATTTAATGCAAATTTACTGGATTCTGTAAAATTGTAATTAAAGTTTTAACTTGTTAAATCTATTATAATGATTTATTTTTTGAAATGCGCATACAAAAACGCAAGTTTGTTAATTATAGAGCATAAATATTATTAACTATTATTAAAATAATACTAATAATAATAAATGTAAACATTTTCCCTCAAACATGTGCCTGTATAATAAACTTGGTAACTCTACTTAAAATAAAATAAGAGAGAGAAGTATACAAATGTTTTCAAGTTTACGCTTCGACAACATTTTAAAAATGAGATTGCAGTCAGATGTTTGAGCATAAAATTTAATGGCGATGGATTCGACTAATTCGAACAATTTTTCGTTGATAATACGTACACAACGATTTTACAATTTCAGTGTGATGTGAGATTGGGGGGTTAACTTTTTGTTGTCTTTACAAAATAGAGTTACCGAGTTCGTCAATGAGTTTTTTGCTTACAAAACAGTTCTACATAGTTATATAGAATTATTATTCTGCTTTACCTATAAAATATCTGATTGCGATTACATCTAATTTTTAAAAATTGTTTATAATTAATAAAGCATTATTATTCACATAAATACAAAATTTCACTTTTTAAATTTTCCATTCAAATTTAAGAAAATATCAATTATAATAAAAACTGAAAATAAAATTTCCAATTATAAATTAGAAAATATTAATTGAGTTTCAGAAAATCATATCAAAACGTCGGAAATAATAATTTTAAATTTAGAAATATCTTTACATTTAAAAATGTTTACATTTAAAAAAAATATTGCCATTCAGGAGATATTAATAACTTTTCAGTACCGCGATTCAGTAACTTCTTTTAACGATAGTCGAATTGTAAAAAAAAAGAAAATTGAAAAATTATCAGTAAAATTTTGAAACGATATTCGCTATTGTTAAAGTCAGCTGTTGTTGTTATCTAAACGACAACCATTTTTGTGTTGTTTATCCAATCGATAAAAACTTAAATTTTTAGGTTGAAATGTCGTCATACATAAATAAAAATCATGATATAGTGAAAATATTTTGCTTTAATTAAAAAACTTTTTTATATAAATAAAAAAATTAAATATAACCAAAATGCATGCCGATCAGCAACCACGATGACCAAAAAGCAAACACCGAAATAAATCCGAAATAATAGAAAAGAAGAAAACCAACCCAAAGAATTTGCTGAAATAATTTGGTATTAAGTTTAACAAATTGTTTACTTTTTCATTTACATTTATTATCAAGACTCAAACCGAGGTGGAGGGTATCAAAGATTCGGCACAGCCGAATTTAACACTCTTACTTGTTTGGTATAAATCCCACTGTTAACATAAATGTTTATGGAACATTTGGTGCCGGTAATTTGCTCTTTTCTTATGGCTCATTTATTGCTTGGTTGATTTTTTTTTACGAAAACAAAAAGATCTACACATATCGCTTTAATTAAATATTCACAGAGTTCTGTATATTTTTCCAAGCATGATATTGCGCTAAGTATCCTCAAAGAACATGTAATTTAACAACATCATTAAATTATTTGCATGTTGTGAATTTCAAAACATTTTCAGAAGTACGAAACACAACAAATGTTTGGCTTCTAATCAGTGATGCCAGGAAATTTTTGCAGAAATCCCTACGCTTATGGAAATAAATCCCTTTTTCCCTACATCCACTTTTTTCTCCCTACACTTTTCGTACACTATTTTAAATTTTTCACAAAATAAAATTTTCTCTTTAATTTGTACATTTTCAATTTCAATAATGCAAAAATAACATAACAACGAAGAAAAATAACATAAAAAGTAAGATAAGAACATCATAAGAATTACATAAGAATAATATAAAAACAACATAAAAAACAAGTAAGAAAATTATAGTCGCTCTAGACCAACCATATGATACCCTATACCATGCGTTTAGAAACCCTATCTCTTAGGCCCAACTAACTGGACATAGAAAATAAGCAAAAACCAAATTTGAGTGGGATTTTTATTAATTTTTTTGGCTGCAGATATGAAAAAGTTCATATCGGATGCTATATCCATATGGGGACTAGGTCCAAAAATGGACCGATCCTGATCATATTTGGTAAAGTCTCTTGTATTTTGCAAAAATATATACAAACAAAATTTGAGAAGAATCAGTGCAATATTTCTGTTTTTTAATAGATTCAAATGAAGATCGGGAAGCAGCTCTATATGGGGCCAAAGGGATCATTTTTGGACTACTCATGGATGGATGTAATGAACGCATACAAACCCAATTTGAGTAAGATCTATATGACAATTTGGATCTTATGGCAATTTACGTCGATTTCATAGGGGTAATTTGTATGGGGGCTAGGTCTGAACATGGACCGATTCTCACCGATTTCAACAGCTTTCATCCCATGGCCGACAAAAGCTTATATACCATATTTCATCAAAATATATTCATATATACGACCCGCAGTTTGATTACAAGGTTTACATGGACACACAGACGGACGGACGGACATTGCTAAATCAACTCAGAAAGTGATTCTGATTCGATCGGTATAATTAAAGATGGGTCTAGGTCAAATATTTTTGGTTGTTACAAACAGCAGCACAAAGTCATTATACCCAAACCACATAGTGGTATAGGGTATAACTAACAGATGTTACAAAAAATTATTTTTACAATTCAGTAAAATTCATCTTTTTGATATAGCTAGATGTGCATTTAAAATTTACACAATTAATTAAAATGGCTTGCGAATGAGATCAAATGAGATAACGCAAACAGAATTTTGGTTCTTGGGTTTAAAGGATTTTTTTATGACAATGGTTATTAGCATGTTTATTTAGATTTGGGGTCTAATCGTCACATTACTGATCGAGTAAGCGTTCGTATCAAATGAAATTTCGAAACGTTTCGAACAATCTAATCACGGCATACGATTAGAATCTAAACGAAATCTAATAAAAATTGTAGAAGATATATTTTTAATGTAAATTAAGAAAAACACATGTTTAATGAAAATGAATTGGAATCTTAGAAATTGTGATTTTAAAGACAGTGGTTTTAAAGGAATTAAATTAAATTAAATAATATTAACAAAATAAAATGTTTCTAAAATAAAATATACTTCACTTATTGAATATGAATTTATAAGTTAAAATATTAATTTTGATAAAAAAAATTGAGCTTGTATTACTTCGACAGATAACCATTTTCCTCTAACATTTCTAGCTCAACTGATTTTATTTCATAATCAATCGTTTTTATTGATATATTAGCAACATGTTCTTCTTCCTTTAATTTTAACAACCTTTCTTTTATATTCAATAACCGATCAAGCTTATAGTTTAGGGTCTAATTTAGATTTACGTTCAATAACTTTTTTTGCTTTTATAATGGGTTCCTTTTCTACTGCCTCAGGTTCATTTATATTTTCGTCGTCTTCCTCATCTAACATATCATTAAATGCTTTTTCGATATCACCAGCACAAATTTGTTTCGTAGTTTTAGGAGGACCAAAAGATTTGTTCGATGAAAGACCATCACCAGAAACTCTTATACCGGCAGCCTGAAGAATTTGTTCTTCTCTTTTTGGATGCCTTATTGAATGACAGCTTTTTTAGACATTGTGTTTTTGGTCGGCATAAACCTAGAAAAATGTATCTATGTACTATAATTGGAACACTTAAAAACACCTCAAAATATTTGTACCTTTCTCGACATTTTTCATCTTTAACTTGAGGCCCAAACTTATTTAGTTGTATTGTAAGCTGATCCTATAATCGCTTTGAAACAGCTTTTCCCTGGCCACAATTAGGTAAAATATTTTTTGCCAAATTTGGGTGCTCAATCATAAATTCAGCCATGAGTTCCTTTTGTTTGCCATTTATTTTAAATATATTTGCCCTGAAAATTTTTAATTAAATTTTTGAAATTTTAATTTATCAAGTGATTAATATTACTTAAATTTTAAGAAATTTTAGTTATTATTTTATATATCCCGCTTTTATTTTTCGCTTGTTTTTCTCAAGAAGTTTAACACTTTTGTTTATGATTGGCTTTGTCGAATCGAATGACATTTAGAAAAAAGACACTCGATCGTTATCGTATGCCATCATCTCAAATTTCGATACTACTTACACGATAGCGAATGCCGTGATTTCAAAATGAAAAATTTCGATCAAATTCACTCGATCACGTATGCGACGATTAGACCCCTGATTTATCGCAATTTAATATTTTTTCAGAAGCTTTGCACCCTCATTTAAAATCGTCATCTTTGACCTGTTCCATGCTTCCCATTAGCATTCTGTATTTCTCTGCTTTGTTTTCAGCATCATCGAAAAACGAATCGGACATGTTTCTTACATTAAATATGTTTAAATTTAGCACCCTTGTTATTCAAATTCAGTTTAAATTGTTCGATTACTCCCTTTGCTATGGTAAATCGGTTAATTTTAACTGCCTTCTTGTGAGAAGAGACTGTCATTTGTTTTGATTCAAGTTCTTAATTGTATTTTGAATACACTGATCAGAATCTAACGCATTATTGTTATAAAAGGAGTTTCCTTACGGGCTAATGATGGTTAAATTGTGTGTAAATTAAAATCAATTAATTTTAACTTTTACTCAATGTTTCGACTGCTTTTTTCAGACTTCTTCAGGAGTGTTTCTATTTTTTTTTTAAATTTGCTTATCTAAAAAACTGGAATTCACGACTCCGAAAATATAAATAAATAATAAATAAATAAATAAATAATAACAACACAGTACACAGATATCACAAATTGATTTTAACGTAAGTATCACAGAACTTAAGTTAATATTTAAAGGAACAAAGGAGATTTCAATGAAAGCTAGGTGGAATCTTTTCCAATCTGTGGCCAGACCAATTCAGACAGATGATGGACTTACACTCTTTGAAGGACTAGATAAGCTGCAACGTTTTTTCTTGAAAAAGGTTTTAAAATTACCAACGCTTACACCTACATAGGTATTAATGATAAAAACTGGAATAGAAAATAATCACATATACACCTTGGGTATATAATAAAAACTCTGTTTCAATATAATTATCGCCGTCTGCCGAATTATATTACAAAAATATTTATACAAAACAAATTTTTTTGGTTTGATTATATCGACGAATTATGCAGAGGGTGTAATACAATCAGGATTGCAGAATGTGTCTCTAGAGAAGACTGGGTGCACCTAAGTGAAGGTGTTATAACACATTTGAAAATCAAAGAAAGGGCGCTGTTACTGCAAAAGTTATCAGAGACAAATCGGTTCTATAAGAAGTTGAAATATGAAAGTTAACAACTCTATTTTGAAACCATACCAAATGGTAACACAATCAGTTGGATCTTATGGCGAGATGTGATTTAATTGAACAACAGCAAAGACTTGCAACTAGCTGGTTATGTAACCTTAATGACCCTGAAAATATATTTAATTTCTTAGCCAAATGCTTCAAAAAATATGTTTAACAAAGACAGAACTTATTAACCTTTTAAACAATGTCAGTATATCTTATAGAGAATTGAATCGTTACATTATAGCTGCATTAGATTATAGAAAGGACTTAATCATAGAATTTTATTACTAATATATAAAACTAATTAATTAATGAAAATAATTTATATTTGCAAATACTATCGACTGGCGATAGTATGTCATAGTTGTATGTTCTATTTTGCTTGTTAATATTTAGATTATACTATAACATATATCTTTGAAATGGTTAAAAGAAAAATGAATTGAAAATAAAGAACAAAAAATCCAATTCCACAATACCTACACAATCACAAGAATAGCGTAAGGGAAAAACGGTGTGTGGTATATGTAAGTGTGTTGGTGTATTTAGTAAGCAGAACCGCCGAGTTCGCTGTCTGTTTTTCAAAATCACAAATCTTTTTCGTTAATTTTAAATATTAAAGCTATTGACCGCTAGATGTGCTGTAAGTTTAACACGTTCACAAACTTACAGAGTTTTTTTTTTTTAATATTCAAGTATATATTTACTATTGACAGAAGTTTTTTAGAAAGCAGAACTGCTAGGTGTGCTGTGAGTTTAAAAAGCTAAATACTACGAAAACTTTGAAGAAGTCGATAATAAACTGAGGTTTTTTTTAATCACTACACCTTTTCGAATTGTATTTCAGAAAAAATCAGTTGAATTTCAGAAAGTATCAATTGTGTTTCAGAATACATTAATAGATTTTCAGAAAATATCAATTGTATTTCAGAAAGTATCAATTGTATTTCAGAAAAAATCAATTAATTTTCAGAAAGTATCAATTGAATTTTATAAAATATCAATTGAATTTCAGAAAATATCAATTTTATTTCAGAAAGTATCAATTGTGTTTGAGAAAACATCAATTGATTTTCAGAAAATATCAATTATGTTTCAGAAAGTATCAATTGTATTTCAGAAAACATCAATTGTATTTCAGAAAACATCAATTGACTTTCAGAAAGTATTAACTGAATTTCAGAAAACATCAATTGATTGTCAGTAGAAATCTATTGTATTTCAGAAAGCATCAATTGATTTTCAGAAAGTATCATTTGTGTTATTTTTATTTACAAACTCACTTATTAAAATCGGAGAAGCCTACAGAGATGGTGAACGTATGTATAAAAAAAGATGCACAAAACAAGCAAACTGCATAAACAAGTATTTATACCCTATACCACTATGTGGTTTGGGTATAATGACTTTGTGCTGCTGTTTGTAACAACCAAAAATATTTGACCTATACCCATCTTTAATTATACCGATCGAATCAGAATCACTATCTGATTCGATTTAACGATGTCCGTCCGTCCGTCCGTCCGTCCGTCCGTCCGTCTGTGTGTCCATGTAAAGCTTGTAATCAAACTGCAGGTCGCAAATATGAATATATTTTTATGAAATTTGCCATTTGATCTTTTATCGGCCATGGGATGAACGCTATTGAAATTGGTGAGAATCGGTCCATGTTCAGACCTAGCCCCCATTCAAATGACCCCTATGAAATCAATATATATTGCCATAAGATCCAAATTATCATACAAATCTAAGTCAAATTGGGTTTGTATGTATATATTATATCCATTAATCAGTAGTCCAAAAATGATCCCTATTGGACAATTCTTAGTCATAGGCCCCATATAGAGCTGATTCCCGATTTTCACTTAAATCTATCAAAAAACAAAAATATTGCACTGATTCTTCTCAAATTTTGTTTGTATATATTTTTGCAAAATACAAGAGACTTTACTATACATGGTCAGGATCGGTCCACTTTTGGGCCTAGTCCCCATATAGATGTAGCATCCGATATGAACTTTTTCATATCTGCAGCCGAAAAAATTAATAAAAATCCCACTAAAATTTGGTTTATGCTTATTTTCTATATCCAGTTAGTTGGGCCTGAGAGATAGGGTCTCTAAACGCATGGTATAGGGTATCATCTAGTCGGTCTCGACCGACTATAATTTTCTTACTTGTTTTTACTTGTCGTTGTTATTAAAGAAGCCACATATTTGCTTCCTTCATATTATAGAGTTATTACCAGACCTAAAAAGGTATACGTTTTTAATTTTAAAGTTTAAAATTGAAAAATATATAATTTTAAGTTGTTAAAAAAAATTGCAAAAAAAAACCCTACAATTCGACAAAAGTTAGAAATCTTCCCTTTTTCCCCACATGTCGAAAATCCCTACACTTGGCATCACTGCTTCTGAGTTACAAATTGTTGTGCTTATTTAAAATATATATGTATTTTTATTTCTATTTAATATTCTGCTGTGTTTTTTTTTTTTAAATCCTAATATAACTTCTAGCGGTATGAACTAGGTTCCAATTGCTGAGCAGTTCTTTCAATGGTGTAATGTAAGCAACAGATGATATTGATGTAGAAAGTTTTTGGAAAAATCAAATTATCTTCAATGTAGTTTTCATTTACGATTTCTAGAATAATACTAAATATTTTATCTCTATTTATATATTGCTTGCTTGAAAAATGTTGTTTAGTTACAAAAGAGTATCTTTTTACTTTTATCAAACAATTTTGTATTCACAATGCATTCTATATGAAAGTAGTGAAAATACATAAAGTTTGGTTTAACTTTTTGCCAACACATGTTTACAAGTATAATCGTGTAGAAGAGATGGGGTTTTCTTTTTCGTTCTTTTTTTTTGTGGCAACTAAGTACAATCAAATATTATTTAAACGCATATTTACCAACACGTTAAATGGAGATTTAACAATGTTAAACTTTTTTTTAAAGGCACAAAAAAAATGTTGGTCTGTATTTGAAAATATGATTTTATCATTAGATTCCAAAACATGGGTCTAAAATGGTTAGATTCCAAATATATTGGGTGAGTCCTATTTCCATATAGAAAATAAGCATCAACCAAAGTTTACTTATGCCGTTTTCTTTTCTGAAAAAATGTCGCATTTTATTTTACCTTATATCGAAACGTGTATTTTTTTATATATTGAATTAAGAGCAACCTTGCCTTATACATCAATCTTTTCAAAAAAAGTGCAAATAAAATGCGACAATTTTTGTCAAAAAAGAAAACGGCATTGAATTTTATTTGTTGGCTGTAGTTAGATAAAAGTTCATTTCAAAATTAATATTATATTTAAACTTCGTCCCGCCCAAACCACATTACAGGGCCCACTTATAATCCAATTAAAATCAGCATATTTGAGTTAAAAAATTCGCTGTCGTCTGATTTCTCTTTACAAAATAAGCACTCCTATATACGAAATATACCGACGAACATATAATATACATATATTTGGTTGAAATATATGTAGAAATCTTGAAAAACGTGGAAGCATTGTAAGACCATGATCTACATATAGAACGAAAATCATGTGGAAAACTGTAGAAAATGGAATAAATGGAAACTAGTTTTACATATATTTAAAGCAACCCAACCCATAAAAACAAAGTTTTTAAAAAAACTCTTTCTTTCCTCATGCATATAAGTTTTGAATCTCTCCGTGACAGTGAGTGACTTTGCGTAACTATCTTGAAATTAATCTTTGGCCGCAACAAGTCTATGGACAAAGTGAAAGATTGATCGGATGAGGGGAATTGAGGTTTTAAACTCGGCGTGACTGTGTGAATATGCGTGTTTGTGCGTGACTAGGTCGAAGTTAATCTTTCTTTACAGCAAGTATATCGAAGTTTCAGATTTATTGGATGAGGGGAAATCCATTCTAAATCTCTACGCGACTGTGCGTGACCATGCGTGACTGTGCATGACTAAATCAAAGTCGATATTTTTCACAGCAAGTGCATGAAACAAGTTTCAGATCGATCAGATGAGGGGAAATGGAGTTGCCCCACGACAGACAGATAGACAGACAGAGAGTATGAGTTAAAAGAAAGAATTTAAAAAAGAAGGCCACCACATTTTGTATAAATGTTAACATTTATTTTCCTTTGTTCGGTTATGGAATAGAAATTTGTACAAGTAATATAGTAGTGCAGTTTAAATTTTTTGATATTAAGGCACGAACATTTATGCACATATATAAAATATATATATATATATACGGATTTCAATAGCGTTGATCCTATGGCCGATAGAAGCTTATGTACCAAATTTTATCAAAATGTATTCATATTTGCGACCTGCAGTTTGATTATAAGCTTTACATGGACACACAGACGGACGGACGGACGGATATCGTTAAATCGAATTAGATAGTGATTCTGATTCGATCGGTATAATTAAAGATGGGTCTAGGTCAAATATTTTTGGTAGTTACAAACAGCAACACAAAGTCATTATACCCAAACCACATAGTGGTATAGGGTATAAAAATCTGTTAACGAAGTTTAAAGTTATGGCAGTCTAAAGTTTTAAGTTTCAAAAAATTAAGCGCGATTGGGTAACTCTTCAAAAAACATCTGCTAGAATAAATTTTATATATAAAAATGGAGTTTTGTATGTATGTTTGTACTTTTGTACGATTGTACGCTTGTACGTTTGCACGTTTGTGCGCTTGTACGTTTGTTTGTAGTTTATAGGAGACTACACCTCAGGCCCGATGGTCTTGAAATTTTAAAACAGGTAACTTCCTATTCGGAATGACAAATAGGCTATATTTTTTCATTTTTCAAAAGTAATATGGAAATGACGATCTTAAAACTTTTGACGAGTACATTAATTACCAAACTAGCGCTCGAAATTCGAGTGCAATTTCTAGGCAGCTTTATTTTTCAACTTAGCCAATTCACGAACCAACACTTTAATGGTTTATTATTATTGTGAATGAAGACAACAAACTTATTTACAAACACATTAACAAATTTAATAAAACTTCTAAAAATTCTAAAAAGAAATAGCTTTCAAATAATATACGTTTGATCAAAATCGGGATAAAACGGTAGAACAAAACATCAGTATCAAGAAATCGCTTAGTTATTAATATTATAGATTTGAATATTCGTGAAAAAACCGAAACTCGAGTAATAATAATCGCCAAAATTAAAAATCGTAATAAACAAAATCGCCATAACAGAAAATCGCGAATAACAAAAATCAGGTATAAAAAAAATTCAAAAAATAAAAACAAAAATCTCCAAAAACAAAAATTGCTGAAGCCATAATCGCTACATTCAGAAAACATCGAAATCCAAAGGGAAAAAACAGATTGCAAAAATCGCCAAGATCAAAAATCGTCTAAATCAAATATTACCAACACCGAAAATCGTAAATAGAAAAAATCGCAATAAAAAAAAAATCACACCAAATGGTCAAAACCAAAAATCGCAAATATCAAACAAAAAAAAAGACAATAATCAAAACTCGCCAAAATCAAAAATCGCAAAAACCAAAAATCGAAATCAAAATGTTTTCTCAGTTTTTTATTTCGTTACGATGGGTGTACTGAAAAAGCATAAAGCATATACATAAAAGATTTCAAACTACGTGAATTTCCCGTCAAAAAAAAAATTTATTTTAAAAAAAATCTAACGACGAAATCAAAAATAATGGTATCTTAAAGTTTTCACACACAACTATTTACGAACACCAAGAAATTACTAATACATAAAAAAAAATCATTAAAATAGACTTAATAATGCAATAAACTTAAAAATGCGTAATATAGTTTGGTTTTTGTGAGCGGCTCGTCCAGCTGGCCAAATATATCGAAGTATTTCAAAATAAAAATTTTTTATTGACTAACCACAAATTACCGGAAATCCAAAGGTGCATGCAGTATATCACCATATATTTGACGCAGGTTTAAACAAACAAGTAATGATCCACATTACCCAGAATGGTTATAGAGGGCTCTTTGTGGGCATAATTCTATTTATATTTAAAGTTTAATATATCGCACCTGTACCTCCAAAGTGAGTTTACAAATTTTTAGTAGAAGCAAAAAACGGTTTTTTTAAAATTTATTATAAAATTTAAGAACAGTTGTTTCATTGTAACTAACTGCGATTAATAAGTATACAACAGTAGTTGTTTTTGCGATTTTTTCAGGGATCATCAAAAATAACAAGTTTTTTGGGTGGAACTCAAAATGTGTCCTTTTAGTGGATTCTAAATAAGCTACTCCTATAACACAAAGAGGATTACAACTGTATTTTTTTTTGCGAAAGACTAGAAAAATCGATGTAAGATTTTTGCAGTGGTTAGATATGAACACTGTGTGTCGTTTTCTTGCAAAAAGTAAAATTGAAAAATTTTGAGTTGACTCACTTTAGAGGTACAGGTGCGATATATACTGTATATCTTACATAAAATTTAAAAAATGATATGTACCGTGTATATCAATTATATATATGTACAGGGTGCATTCTACCTATACATATATAACAAGTAAGAAAATTATAGTCGGTCTAGACCGACTATACGATACCCTATACCATGCGTTTGGAAACCCTATCTCTTAGGCCCAACTAACTGGACATAGAAAATAAGCAAAAATCAAATTTGAGTGGGATTTTTATTAATTTTTTTGGCTGCAGATATGAAAAAGTTCATATCGGATGCTATATCTATATGGGGACTAGGTCAAAAATGGACCGATCCTGACCATGGTTGGTAACGTCTCTTGTACTTTGCAAAAACATATACAAACAAAATTTGAGAAGAATCAGTGCAATATTTTTGTTTTTTAATAGATTTAAGTGAATATCGGGAAGCAGCTCTGTATGGGGCCAAAGGGATCATTTTTGGGCTACTCATTAATGGATGTAATGAACGCATACAAACCCAATTTGAGTAAAATCTATATGACAATTTGGATATTATGGCAATTTATGTCGACTTCATAGGGGTAATTTGTATGGGGGCTAGGGCTGAACATGGACCGAATTTCACCAATTTCAATAGCGTTCATCCCATGGCCGATAAAAGCTTATATTCCAAATTTCCTCAAAATATATTCATATTTGCGACCTGCACTTTGATTACAAGCTTTACATGGACACACAGACGGACGGACGGACGGACGGACGGACGGACATTGTTAAATCAACTCAAAAAGTGATTCTGATTCGATCGGTATAATTAAAGATGGGTCTGGGTCAAATATTTTTGGTTGTTACAAACAGCAGCACAAAGTCATTATACCCAAACCACATAGTGGTATAGGGTATAAAAATGGATGTATCTATGTTTGTATGCATATTACATATGGATTCCAAATTGGCTGGACCGATTTTAATGAAATGTTCATGTACCAGCAAAGCGGACCAGGCCCAGCTAGTTTTAAATAAATGTAAATGTATATTTTTAATAAGCAAACAAACAAAAATCATGTCCTATTTTAATATATTTTAATGGGGGATTTTGTAATTGGTTTAATTTGAGATTAGGAATACACGTTCGTGCAATTTTCAGATCTAAGCCATATTCTCGGCTTAAAAAATATTTAAAAATAGCTTGTTTTTATTTTCATTTGCCTCAATTTATTGCAATACTACCTTGTGTGGTTGTCGTTTTTCAATTTCTCCAGGGGTAAAAATTTGTTTGAAGTGCCATAACTTTTAATTTAAATCTACGTTTTTTAAGTGGATTAATTTGAAAGAAAAGTTAACGTTCTTTAGAAACGTGTACGAATTTCTTGTAAAAAAAATTACTTAAGCAGTTCTTTTTTCAAGAGTTTCCCAATGACGCTCAATTTTTTAAAACAAAAAGTTTTTATTTCTGTGACAAACTTTACTAAATTTGGTTAACTGGTTAATATATAAGAAGATTCCAGTAACTTGTGCTCATCAATCAGCAAAATAACAAAAGTAAAACCGGTGCATAGAAGTTTCATCATATACGAAAAAGGAAATATAAATAATGATAAACTTTTAAAAGATATAAGAAAAAGACTTAAATACTTTATATATACTTAAAAATAATTTATCGATGGATTATTATTACTATACTTTTTTTAGTATATAATTTTTAAGCTTAGCAAAACTGTTAACATAAATTATTTTATACGACTTAATAATGACACATATTATTACACACAATTAACATATACACATTCACATAATATTAATACTACTTTTTGTAATAAAAAAATAAATAAATAAATACATTATAATTGAGTGAAATAATACCATAAAGAATAAAAAAGAAGAAAAAAGGAAACTCGCTCTACAACTGGTTTCAGCCCTAGTGTCAACGATGGGCCATTTCAAACCCCGAGTTATGTTTTTTCTGTTGTTTTTTGTTTGTTTTATTATTAAAATCTCTCAATTTGGTTATTAACCATTCAGTATTATTTATTTTTAACAATTATTTTTCTTTATATGTTTTAGTTTCATATATTAAAGTTTCTCATACTATATCTTTTGAATTTAATAACCATTTTTAATTTTTCAAAATTTTTAAAATAAAATCAGATGAAAAAAAAATACCTGTACTAATCAAGTAAATTTTACTCTAAAATAAATTTATGCTTAATTAAATTTTCAATTCAATTCAATTCAATTCAATTCAAACTCATTCAATTTAAATTCAATTCAATTCAATTCAAATCAATTCAATTCAATTCAATTCAATTCATTTCATTCAATCAATTCATTCAATTCAATTCAATTCAATTCAATTCAATTCAATTCAATTCAATTCAATTCAATCAATTCAAATTCAATTCAATCAATTCAATTCAATTCAATTCAATTCAATCCAATTCAATTCAATTCAATCAATTCAATTCAATTCAATTCAATTCAATCATTCAATTCATTCAATTCAATTCAATTCAATTCATTCAATCAATTCAATTCAATTCAATTCATCAATTCAATCAATTCAATTCAATTCATTCAATTCAATTCAATTCAATTCAATTCAATTACAATTCAATTCAATTCAATTCAATTCAATTCATTCAATTCAATTCAATTCAATTCAATTCAATTCAATTCAATTCAATTCAATTCAATTCAATTCAATTCAATTCAATTCAATTCAATTCCAATTCAATTCAATTCAATTTCAAATTCAATTCAAATTCAATTCAATTCAATTCAATTCAATTCAATTCAATTCAATTCATTCAATCAATTCAATTCAATTCATTCAATTCAATTCAATCAATTCAATTCAATTCAATTCAATTCAAATTCAATTCAATTCAATTCAATTCAATTCAATTCAATTCAATCATTCAATTCAATTCAATTCAATTCAATTCAATTCAATTCAATTCAATTCAATTCAATTCAATTCAATTCAATTCAATTCAATTCAATCAATTCAATTCAATTCAATTCAATTCAATTCAATTATTCAATTCAATTCAATTCAATCATTCAATTCAATTCAATTCAATTCAATTCAATTCAATTCAATTCATTCAATTCAAATCAATTCAATTCAATTCAATTCATTTATTTTCTCATAACATTAATACTATTAACCATTGACTCATAGTAGTAAAGGGTTTAGGAACCACGTTAATTTTCTACTTAAATATTTATTATAAATTTAAAAATCAATGTGCACGTAATATTATAAACAAGGAAGGAGAAAAGTTTTATGCATTAATATGAGAAAAAATTTGTTTACTTTCAATTTTTTATGTTTAGAATTTATACAAATAAATATTTTAAATTTCATAATAAAATTTTAATTTTATATTTTAATATGCAATGCATCAGTTAGGTAGATAATTAAAGCAGAAACGTGGGCTATCCAATATTTTTTCTTTGAAAGACAATAATATGGGCAGATTAAGAAAGGACATACTCCTTCTATTTAAAGTTTTGCATTCTTTCAATATTCATTTATTGTCCCGTACCTTCGCTATTGTTCTTTTTCTTCTTTGTTGTATTTCTTTTGGACAATCGAGATTAGGGTTTTAGCTATCAAAAATTTTATACTAAACTGTAAAAGATTCACTACGTTTTCCACCAGCATGTTCGATAGTATAGAGAGACAGAACCTAAAGTGAAGATAGAGAGAACCTATAGCGAAGAACCGTTATAGTGAAGGTATCGGGAGTTTCAACTCATGAACGGGTGATATATAGCAGACTGTTAGACTGACTAAGACGTACTAGATTTATACCCTATTTTTATAGCTGCTGTGTTGAATCTGGATCCTAACTGTGCCGGTTATTTAACCTGAAACAATGAAGGTGAAATTTCGGGACATAGTCAGTGACGTAGTGTTAAATTTTAAACCCAGCTTTTATTACACCGATACACTCAGAATCACTTTCTAAGTCAATTCAGTAATGCCTGTCCGTCCGTTTGTCTATCTGTCTGTCCATCTATGTGTGCACGTTTTCTTTGTAATCAAACTACAGGTCGCAAATATGTATAGACGAGCCCTATTAAAATTAGTAAAAATTGGTTTAAATTCAAATTTTCCATAAAAATAATACTATGAGATCGACTTATATTGACATAAGATCCGATCCTGGAAGAAAAAATTCTCATTCGTAACCCTATGTAAAGCTGCTTCGCGATCCTTACCGAATTCTATCAAAAAAATTTGCACAAATTTTTTGTCAAATTTGGATTCTGCATAATTTTTGCAAAAAAACAAGTAAGAGTGTTAAGTTCGGCTGTGCCGAATCTTTGATACCCTCCACCTCGGTTTGAGTATTGATAATAAATGTAAACAAAATATTGGAAATATATGCATGCGTTTCCTTTATGCATGCGTTTCCGGTTATATGACATAAATTCTCGTTTAATTTAGTTTTTGCTAATTAAATAGCTCACCTTAACCTCCATTACAAAGGTAGTGGTTGCGTAGGGTGGCTACATGCATTAAATCATGCTAATTGGATATGGCTGTATAGTTTCTTTTAACTGGCCAAATATTTCTTCATTACGGCCATATAGGTCAGATAGAGTAACAAAAATAATACCAAAAAAAAAAGCTCTCTTAACTTTTTTATTAAAATATTGCAATATTTTGAAAACATAGAGAATAAATTTGTAATAATAAATAATCAAATTAGAGATACCAAATGCAAAAACCAAATATCCCAAACATTTTAAATAAAATAATTTGTTATCTTTATTTTCTGAAAAACTTCATCTAAAAAATTTTGTAAAATAATATATAAATAATAATTTTTATGTTCGCAACTCTTTAATATCATTTGAGGTTTTCTAAAATTCATTGAATTTAAATTAATGTTTTCTGTAGTGCGATTCTCTAAATTTCAACGATCCGACAATCGCAAAGATATCGACAGCTATTGTTGGCTGCACTAAAGATTAAGTGATTCACTAAGTACATACATCTTAACGACAGTCAACAAATCTATTTTTCTATTTATTTAAATTGTAAACGAGTGGCATCTCTGTCAAAATAAGCGAAAAAACACAATGAAGAATAGAAAAAAACAAATTACTTCGTGTTTGACAGGATGATTTTATGTTTATTTTTATTATCTATTTTTTTACTAATATTTCTTTTTATTTATTTGAAAATAAAATAAACAATTGAATATGATATTTAAGTTTTTTATTTACATAAAGATTTTTTAATAAAAGCAAAATATTTTCACTAATTTATGATTTTTACTTATGTATAACGACATTTCAACCTAAAAATTTAAGTTTTTATCGATTGAATAAACAACACAAAAATGGTTGTCATTTAGATAACAACAACAGCTGCCTTTTACAATAGCGAATATCGTTTAAAAATCTTACTGATAATTTTGCTATTTTCATTTTTTAACGATTCGATTATCGTTAAAAGAAGTTACTGAAAAGCTATTATGCCAATGCCAATATTTTTTTTAAATGTAAACATTTTTTAAATGCAAACATATTTGGTATTTTTTTTTTGGAATTTCAATTTGTGTTTAACGAATAAAATTTATATATTAAAGATGCAATTGATGCAAATTTAAAATTATTATTTCCGACGTTTTGATATGATTTTCTGAAATTCAATTAATATTTTCTAATTTATAATTGGAAATTTCAGTTCCAGTTTTTAGAATTGATATTTTCTTAAATTTGAATGGAAATTTCAAAAAGTGCAATTTTGTATTTATGTTAATAATAATGCTTTGGTAATTATAAGCAATTTTTAAAAATAAGATGTAATCAGATATTTTGTAGGTAAAGCAGAATAATAGTTCTATATAACTATGTAGAACTGTTTCGAAAGCAAAAAACTCATTGATGAACTCGGTAACTCTATTTTGTAAAGACAACAAAAAGTTAATATGCCAAACTTGTGTTCATATTTGTAAAATAATAATGAAAAAACGTATGAAATAATAAAAGACCAGCCCGTGTATACTCTTAACATTGTGCTGTATGATATCTATTTGAAAATATTGACATTCATGTTAAAATAGAAATAACTAATTAGAACAAAAATTGTGGCATAGTCACGCTGAGCACAATGAAGTGACACTCAGTTAATGCAAAAGAAATGTATTTTCCCCACAACAAAATATTGCAGAATTTTATGTAAATAAAATAATATACCGATTTATTTCAAACATGCAGTTATTATGGATATATATACATATGTATATGTAATATATGTACATATATTATTTGTATTATTTAATATGTGTATACATACATACACATGTATTTTTGTGTTTTTCTCTTTAAATAAATTAATACATAAATTTTTTTTTTTGCTAAATTTACATTATTTTTTTTTTATTAACAACTAAGTATTTTAGCATTATTTGCTTTAGATGTTGGTGCATTTTTACTCCCTTTATATTAACTCGTAGTGTCTGCTTGTCGAAAAAAATTTGGATCGATTTTAACCCCTTTCCCGTGACCCAATCGATTTGAAACTTTGCAGGCAGGCTCGTGGCAATGGCGGAAATAATCTAGTAGATGTTTTTACTGATGCCAAAACAATGGAAACTTTTAAATTTTTCTAACAGAGTTCATAAAAAAATGTACAAAGGGTTATTTTTTATTATATTATTACCACAACGACAACAAAAACAACAAGTCCAGCTATGACAACAACACAACATTTAGAATAACAACAAGAACAATATAGAAACATCATATTTTTCATTTTTTTTTTTAAATTTTTCAGAGATTTCCCTGGACCTGTTCCACAGATTTTAATGATTTTTGAAACAGAAAACTTCCCATGAATTTGATGAATCATTCTCACTAAAAATGATCACCCTAGCTGTCCTATTGAGTGCGTGATCGTGACAAGAAAATTATATTTTTTCATAGAAAATTATATTTTTTCAAGACTTTTTTAGTTCTTCATTCAAATCTCGGGCCCTAATTCACCGATCTGGATTTTGAACAGCAAACTTCTCAGGATGTTAGCGAATCATTTTTTATGTCAACGAGTACCCTAGCTGCCCGATTGATGCCGTCGTCGTGATTTCCACAGACGGACAGCGGACATCGCTATATCAACTCCGGTTGTTATAAGGATTTAGGATCCAAATATTATTTTAGGTCAATTTGGGTAATTCTAATTATTACAAACGGAATGACAAACTTATATATACCCTCTGCACACTGGAGTGGAGAGTATAATAAGAGGTTTTAAAGATGTGGTCAGGATCGTTCAATTTTTGTACCTAGTTACCACATAGATATAGAATCCAATATACCAAAAGGCAACAAAAGGCGAAATCATTTGTCTTTCCAGCTTTTTTAAAAAATATTCTTTCGAAGACTGAAAAATAATGTACTCATTCGCAGCACAAATATCCAACTTTCTATAAAAAATTACTAATGGCCAGCGCGACGCTTAATTTTAAAAAGTAATACGTAGACGTATGAAATTACATATTCATCAAATTAGCGAATCAATGATGATCACTATGTGGTCATGATAAAATAACTTTGAGCTGATGTTTGCAACTATCAAAAACATTTGACCTAGACCCACATTTTGCTGTACCAATAGAATCAGATCAGGAAATCTTCGTCAAAGTACGGATCGCAGATATAAATAAATATTGATGAAATTTGGTATATTAGCTTTTAACGGCCTTTTTGTGTCTTATATTGCTTATTTTGTATAGCAGCATTATGGCCTTTTTGTTCGACTATTTCCCTACAATGATATCTCTAAGAAGTCGTTGTAATTTGTCAGCAGTTGAGGGAGGACATTCGATGGGATTCTATACACCAGTTCAATATTCTATAGCTGATGAGACCTAAACAGAACATAGGCCGCATCAATATACCTAAAATTGCAAACTGTTCAATGCCATATCCAAATTTTAGTTGTGCAAATTGTATTAGTTAAATAAATTGTATAGAAGCTTCAATTGACGTTTTGTTATTGTAAGTATTTTCATTTCTTTACATTTTATATACGAGTATGTACTCTAAATTGAGCTCTGTACAATCTGATGTAAACGAAATAAAAACAACTATACATACATTAGCTTCAACCACCAACACATCTCATACACAAATTAAGGATGAAATACAAAACGCACTGTCATCAATTTCCAATTCTATTCCAAACTTAACTGCACAAGTCATTGAACTTCGCGACAAAAATATAGACAACACGAAATAAATAAGCGAAATGGACTCACGCATTAATAAATTAGAACAATAAGCCATCAACAAAAACATTGAAATAAATAATGTGCAAAAACAAGAGATGAGTGTAGTTGATGTCGTGAAAAAAAACTTATTTGTTGTTGTCTGTCAATATTAATCACGCTGATATTAGTAATGCCTATCGACTAAAAAATAACAAAATATTAGTCGAATTCTCGTATCTTAACAAGAAGAGAGAATTGATGGGTAAAATAATGAGACATAGAATCTATGCTGAAGTGCTAGGGGATGAGCAAAACCAAAATTAGGAAAACAATACCATTACCAATTTTACCAGCAACAAAAACAACTTTGTATACATAAACGATGAACTTACTGCCCACAATCGGTGGCTATTATAGCTAACAAAAACAAAAGCCAAGGAATGTAAATGGAAATTCATTTGGGTCCGAAATGAAGACATTTTTGCACGCAAAATTGAAAATTCTGCTGCCATCATTGTTAAAAATGCCTCTGATATTGAAGCAATCAAACACCATTTAATAATATTACTTTTCTACTTTATTTTTTTATTCTTATTAAACCAAAAAAAAAATATATAAATAAAAAATAACATGAATAATACACAAAAGCAAACTTTAGATAGTATTAATCAGATAAACAAAACATTTCTAAGTTATCCTTTGTCACTAATTTATATGAACGTTCGTTCGCTCCGTACAAAGTTCACAACCATCTTAGTTGATATACAAAACATAATAAAAAAAAAACAAAATTAAGAACAACCTGTATGGTATAAATGGTTTTAACTCTTTATTGCTTAACAGAAAAGACGATCAAGGAAATGATAAAGGAGGTGGGGGGATTGCTGTGTATGTAAAAGAAGATATAATATTTGAGAAACTCTCAACAAACACGCATTCATTTGAATTATTGCAGTTAGAGGTAAAAATAAACAACAATACTCTTTCCCTTCTGTCTGTTTACCGTCCCCCGTCACATAGTGTTCAAAATTTTGAAGCTGAGCTTGACCGCACAATAAATAATATAAAAAAGAAACAAGAAATAATTAGAGTTGGTGATATGAACATTGATATTACAAAAGAGAATATCACAACAACAAAATACTTAGATAAGTTTTTGTCAAATGGTCTGCAGTGTATAATAAATGAACATACGAGAGTAGATCTAAATAAAAACACAAAAACATGTATTGATCATATTTTGTCAAAAATAACCAAGCAAACACACAAGCACATGCAGCAATCATAACAATAACAATATCTGATCACTATTCTCTTTTCTGCTGTATTAAAAAAGAACTTAACCAGGGAATTGAAATTGTCAGTTATCAAGTTAATAAGAATAATAACAGAAACGAAGTGGGACGAATTAATTAATCAGAATGTAAATTCTAATGAGTTATATAATAATATTTATAAAAAAATTTGTAAAATATACGAAAGTTCGAAATAAAATCAATTAAATCAAGACCAGAATAATTTTTTTATTAAAAAAATTTCTAAATGCTCGATTTATTCGTTACTTATCCACGGATGTGATAAGTAACGAAATATCGAAGATTTAAGGTCGAACGCTTTAAAAATAACTACGGAAAGCACACTCTAACCGTAATCTTACCAATAATTTTAAATTTGCTGTCAACACATTTAATAAATACCACTAATATATGGGGGGTTTCATGTCAAGTGCACCAACTTTTGAAACCGATGTCTTCCGATCGGGATGAAATTTGCACCAATGTTAGTCCTATTGGATAGTAGTTTAGACACAATTTTTCAATAAGATCGGTCCAGATCTCTCCGAGTTAGAGGGGATCAAAATTTGACATTTTGGCCAAACAGGTGTTTTTTCTCATCCATGTAACTTATTATCTATTGTTCTTAGAAAATTTCCTCCCAAATAGTTTAGATAGCTACTTCTTCAATATTTCGGAAAAAAATTCTTTAAAAAAAAAAAAAAATTTGTAGACTTTTTTTTTTTGCTAAATTAAAGCATTTTTTGCCTTTATTTTCAAAAAGGGCATTTTTTTTTTTTTTTTTTTTTCATAAGAAAGCTTAGGATTTTTGCTTTAAGAGCTTTTTGGTCGCTTAGTGGGATGGGAGTGGGATATCTATCAAAATAAATGTTTTGTAACTCAAGACAACGGTTTTTCAATTTTTCACAAATGCACTATTTTGAATTTTTTCCTATTTGTGTTAAAAACCTTACAAATAAAACTTATACTGAGAAACTAGACAAATTAACCTTTCCGAAGTTATGTAACATACCTTCATAACATAACAGAAGAGAATGGTTATCTGTAACCTGAAAGAGTTATTTGCAACATTTCAATCTGAACACGAGGATGTTAGAATTGGCTTCACGAAATGAACCCAAATGAGGCCAAAAAATTGCGTTTTGGCAGAAAGCAGCGGAACTCACACAGTATGCGTTTGCATTTACCATAAAAATGTTAAACTGATGTTGAAGGAAATCAACTTAAAGTATTTAACAGATGATTCGGCAGAAGATTTACACGATTACCGCGATTGCCTTAAATTGACTATGTGTCCTAATGCAACAACTTCTTGCCACTTAGGTGAATGTACCAATTGCACGAAAACTACATTCATCAAAGAAAATATAATCAACTCTTTAGATCGAGAATATATAGAGGAGGTCAAATTTAATTCTTGGATTCAGACTGACAGATGCACATTGAAAACAATCATTTTAAATGTGGATGATTTTGTGGAAGAAATGTGTACAGGATTGCTAAACTTGAGAACCCATGACTTTTTAGTCAAAGAGCAATGATCATTCTTTAAGGATTTGAAGATACATTTGAAGTCTGGTGAATTCGTTATTTCATATGATTTCGCAGAAAACTATAAATATGTTCTTCAGGATGCCATACAAGCATTCCACTTCAATAACGACCAAGCAACTATATTCACAGTACTTATTTACTACATGAAAGATGAAAAACTGGAACACAAAAGTATGTCAATCATATCCTATGATTTAAAACATGATAGCGTTGCAATTTATGAGTACCAGAAGAGAATGCTAAAATTTCTAAAATCTAAATTTACAGTAAAGAAGGTATACTACGTTTCGGACGGAGCTCGTCAACATTTTAAAAACAAAGGTAGCTTGGCAAATCTTATGGCCCATGAAAAAGATTTTGGAATACCAGCTGAGTGGCATCTTCATCCTACTGCTCATGGTAAAGGAGCATCTGATGGTATTGGAGCAAACCTTAAAAGAAATGTAGCGAAGTATAGCCTCCAGTGCTCTCATCAAGATCGTATCTTAGATGCGACTGCTTTATTCCATTGGGCAAAGAGTTATTGTAAAGAAACTAAAATAGTTTTTAGTAGCAAAGAGGATCATCAGGAAACATTGAAAACACTGAAGAGCAGATTCGATGTTGCGGTAACAATCGATGGCACCGCTCAATACCATGCTTTTATACCGCTTGTCGATGGAAGACCCAAGTTGAAGAAGTTTTCTGCCTCTATTCAATGCGATTTCTTTCCAAATACAACAAATAAACCAGCAGCGAAATCAACAGCTGAACCTAGTAACGCCAAGAAAGGATTGACAAAAAAACGCAGTAAATAAAGGCGACAAAAAAGCTGGATGAAAGACTGGGTATTTAAAGATTTACAAGACTTAAATACTTCATCAGCTACAATAAATTAAGTATAAAAATAGTTATGATATAAATGGATCTAATGCAATTAAGATTAAATTTTAATAAATTATTTATCTTTTTATTTTTAATATTATTACTATTATACATTAATTTAATTATTATTAAAAATAAATAAAAAATAATAATTTTTCAACATTTCTATAGAAAAAAAGCGATTTTTTTCATGAGGTTAACATATTCTGGGTATTACAGTATCGAGGGTATAAAATTTTAGTTAGGTATGTTATATACCTTCGGAAAGTTTAGTTTGTCTACTTTCTCAGTATAAGTTTTATTTGTAAGGTTTTAGACATAAATAGGAAAAAATTCAAAATAGTGCATTTGTGAAAAATTGAAAAACCGTTGTCTTGAGTTACAAACCATTTATTTTGATAGATATGCCACTCCCATCCCACTAAGCGACCAAAAAGCTCTTAAAGGAAAAATCCTAGGCTTTCTTATGAAAAAAAAAAAATGCCCTTTTTGAAAACAAAGGCAAAAAATGCTTTAATTTAGCAAAAAAAAAAAGTCTACCAATTTTTTTTTTTTTTTTTTATGTATTTTTTTCCGAAATATTGAAGAAATAGCTATCTAAACTATTTGGGAGAAAATTTTCTAAGAACAATAGGTAATAAGTTACATGGATGAGAAAAAACACCTGTTTGGCCAAAATGTCAAATTTTGATCCCCTCTTAATCAGAGAGATCTGGACCGATCTTGTTGAAAAATGGTGTCTAAACTACTATCCAATAGGACTAAACTTGGTGCAAATTTCATCCCGATCGGAAGACATCGGTTTCAAAAGTTGGTGCACTTGACATGAAATCCCCCATATATAAAAAAAAAAAAAAATAATGAAAGAACACTTTTTAAATTCACAATGACTGATGAAATCTACAAACTTGCCTTTTTTCCTGCAGACAAGCCTGATGGCTTCGCAGGTTACAATTAAGTCAAATGTATTAGTATTTATATTTTTATCAATATAAAGCCTGCCCACAAAAGGGAGATATCTGCAAAGAAAGAAGAAAATTTTGTATGAATTTTGATTATATGGTAATTAATGAAGAAAAATTATTATTTTAAATTAGTTAAAAATAATAATAAATATTCATATGACATTAATAAATATTTTTAGTGGTAACCGAATTTCATCAAACTGTGGTGGGGGTGGAAATTCTCTAGCCCAAATAGATTCGATGTATGTTTGTAGGTTAGAATGGAGTAAGACCAGTCACAAAAGAAATATACAGCATTACTAGAAATCAGGCAATTCATAAACAATGTGTACGGGCCTATCCAAAAAGTATAGATTTATTCGAAAACCTATCAATCGATTAACATATGGGCAAGTTTAAAGTATATAACGGTAAAAGTGAAAGAAAGTCTTATATCGTGGGGTTTCTAACTATAGGACATTGTGAGTCAGAAAGTGGCTATTTGTACAACCTTGATATATAGAGTGTTGTGATTCGGTTGTTTTGCAGTTATACGTACTGCGTTCTTTAAATCGTTATATACGTCCAGTGTCTTGCGTAGTACGAATATATATAAAAAGCATTTTTTATTTTATTAAAATCTATTATGGGTTTCTCTGAATAAAAGAAAAGTAATACGACCTAACGCATTTTTTATTCTCGTAAAATATTTTTTTCAACTCATTTCTTCTTTACTCAAATAGATATTACAGGAAACCATTTGTTAATTTCTACTCTGCTACTGAAGTGTTTTCTTTATTGTTTTATTTTATCAAGATTTTTTCCATTTTTAGCAACTTTATCCTTTAAATTCGCGAATTGTTTTCTACCTTCACGTAATCAAATACAATTTTTACAACATTTTTTGATACTTTTTGTGGTCGCACTCATCAACATTTTATAAAGCATGGATTTAATAACATCTCAATGGTACTTTTCGTTTTGATGTTGGCTTTTTGCAATTGTCATTAAAATGAAAATCCACTGAGATTTTGCACTTTAATGTAATTATTTGTTTCAACAATATCGCAACTGAAGGTCACTTCCAGTTTTAAGTGGCTGATAAACTGACAGACATAGAAAAATGATGCGATTATATGCGGAAAAATGGGAGAATGTATCAGTAATGTATAAAAATTGAAAACAAGAATTAAGTTGAATTTTATTTGTACAAGGAGACATATAAATAAACTTAAATTTTGGTATATATCAGGGGTGGGCACGTAAATGGCTTGTTGGGCCCAATTTGGAATTTCACCTACTAACGGTGGGCCGCACTGGTTTATTTCTGTACAAATATTAATTCTGAAACAAAAAAGCAAAAAAAAAAAAAAAAACAATTTTTAAACAAACATAAAATATATTAATTCATTTCATACACATTACAAATAAATTTTATACCGAAATATTATTTATACTGAAATATTATAAAATTAATGTTATATTTTAAAATTTTTTGAGATCAAAGAATTTCATTTTAAATAAAATAAAAAATAGGAATTATATAAAAATAAAATAAAAATTTAGGTAACAAAAAATAAAAAAGAAATTAGGAAGAATTTTTGATTATTTCTTTAAAATCAGGTGTGTAGTTTGTCAAAGTTGTTCGAATGAGTTCCGTAAGACACACACTTTTCATGGTGGAGTATAGAGATTCACAACAATACGTTGTGCCAAACATTGAAAATGAGCTAGCAGCACCTTTTTTCAATTGTGGATATTAGGTTTCGTTAGGTTTCCAAAATCCAACTAGAGAAGTTGATTTGTGATGCATTTTCAATACAATATCATCCTTCATTTCTAACAACGCAAATTTTCCAACATCTGGTTTCGCAAAAATTTTATCGGATAATAAAAATTCATCATTTAGGACATCTCACAAACATGGGTTAAAAAAAAAACTGAGAATGTTGCTTGGAGTTCTTTGATATCCTCAAAGCTACATCTAAAATTTTCATGAAATTGTTTTAAATTATTTATGTATTCTTCCAGCTTATCGTCTTGTATATTATTTACGTTCAATTTTAAAAGAGGAAAAATTTTAATTTTTTACATTCGAGGTCTTTTATAAACAAAAGAGTTTTAGCTTCGAAGCCTAACAATGATCGTAACAAATCAAGCACTGTTTTGTCCTTGCATTGTAAACTCAGATTAAGCGATTTAGGATGGTTCATTGTGTCAGTAAAAAACATTAAATCTGAAATCCAAATTTAATTCTCCAGATCTGGATATATTTTTCCTTTTTCTTTTATAGACAACTTTATTGTGGGTAACAGCTCAACAATCGATCCAAAACATTAGAAACGGATAGCCATCGCACTATGGACCAAATGGTGACATCGCTTGATATATCATTGTTTTCCTCAACTTCTTGTAAGTCCATAATAAAATTTTTAAACTGACGATGAGTTTTGAAACAAGATGTTCCCGATGAATAATACAGTGAATTGGTAGATAATGTGGGATATCTGAATCTTTATTTAAAAGACCAATCAAACCCTGATTTTTACCTACCATTGCAGGTGCTCCATCTGTGGCAACACTAATAAGTTTATCTAGAGGCAATTCAAATTTGTTAATTACTTCGAAAAGCGCATTTTTTACATCAATGCCTCGCGTTGTTTCAGAAAGAGCTACAAGGTCTAACATTTCTTCAGTGATATTAAATTCAACTGATACAGACCTAATGAAGATCGCCAATTGAGGAACGTAGCTAATATCTGTGGATTCATCACGAGCTAAACTAAATGCTGCAGAATTTTTTTGATCGTTTTTAAAACTTGTTTCAATAAAAGTGATATCTCCAATCCGACGCTCGGTTGTGCGCCGTGATAAAGAAAGCTGATCTATCGGTTTATTTAGCTTTTTGTTATCAGGGTCGAAAATGCTCATAACCTTCTTCATAGTGTGTTTTCTTAACTCTGCTTCCCCATAAGGACCTTTATCACGGGATATATCCCAAGCTATTATGTAACTTGCTTCAAGTGATCTGTCATTTGCATGACTAAAAGACGAAATAATGTTCTGTTCTTTTTCAATATTTGACTGCAATGCCTTCAGTTTAGTCTCTCTAAGATTAGTATTAAGGGGATAATCTTTGGCAAATTATGAATGAAATTTTTCATGGTGTCTACTTAAATTGTAAAGTTATTTATGTTGTACAGTAATTTTGCAAATGAGGCACATAGGTATGCCCTTATTTTCAACAAATCCGAATTTGTGCGTCCATTCGGACTGGAATTTTCTGTTTTCATCACCTATCTTACGTTTTTTATTGCTCGTTGATGCCATTTTAATTCCCTAAAAGTAAAAAGCGGGACCGATATATGTTGAGTATTACCAGTTAATTTCAATAAAATGAACATGAGATATAATTAAAAAATCGTCCAATTTCCCAACTTTAGTTTTTACATTTTTTAAATAAAATTTTAACGTTCAATTGAATTTTTAGTGCTTTTTAAAATTTTTGACGAGAAAATTTTTCGAGTTAGTACTTAGTGCTTTTTTTAACATCAGTGACACCAAATCCTTAATCACACACCCTTAATCATCACAAGTCGAATCTAATTTTGAAATTTTGTCAAGTATTGAAAATGGATGGCAAATAATCCACCTGATGAAATGGCAAAAGTATGAATCCACAATTGAATTTTGGAATGAAGTGAAATCGCATAAGGATGCCACTGATTTAAATCCATTTGAAGCTGTAGCTAATCTCGCTATTAAACTTTTGTCGCTTTCTTATTTAAACGCTAAAGTTGAGAGGGGTTTTAGCGACATGAACCTTTTTCAATCCAAAATAAGAAATCCATTGCCATTGCATTCAGTTAATGCTTTACTTCACATTAAAAATGGATTGAAAGAAGAAAATTTCTGTTCCGAAAGTTTACTTTAGTTTTAATGAAACATTTAATTATAGGGATTGCTCTCATCCCCAAGCAAATATAAAAAATGGAAAATATAATGTTTTTTTTTCACATTATGCGATTTTAGTTTAGTGCTTTCTGATATTTTAAAGTTGACAACCCTGAAAATAATTAACTATAAAAAACGAGAGAGAAAAATTATTATGCTCTGTCGTTTGCATTTCAAATTATGAGTATGTTTTGCAAACATACAATTTTTAAAATGCATTTTTTTTTGTACATGCTACATTGTTTCTAATAGAAAAAATGAAACATGCCAATAGACGTTAATTCAAATAATTTGTAATATTTTTGTGGCCCTATTGAAAATATATACTCGTATTAATGCTCCTTTTGAACAATACTTTGAAATTTTGGTATTAATGTTTTGATTTTTTTTTTTTTTTTTGAATTAAATCTAAATTAAATTTTGTATTTTTTTTTTTAATTAATATGGGGCCGCATGTGGCCCGTGGGGCCGCATTTGCCCCTGCCTGGTATATATAAATGAACGTTGTGCAATTTTATTTAAAACTAGGCCGTACTGAAGTTACTTATTTTATGGTGTGTCTCTTTTTTGAAAAAAGTGCCAAAGTAAAATTTCTCTAGTCTAGTTTGGTAATAGAATTGTAATTTCCCTCCAACTTAGGATACTTTGATTCCTTTCAGATTCAAGTTAATAACGGTTGTTACTTTGGTGGTTTCAATCAACAGCAAATTTGTTGATGTCACCATGAGGTCTGTGAACTCTGCGGTAAAAAATCACGATATGGGTTGGTTATTATGTTCGATGTTGGTTATGATGCCTGTCAAAAACATATTTAGAGTATTTCGTATACTTCTACAAACCGAAGGTTTTAAGTGTACAAATTCGGTTCTCCATATCAAATTTATACGTGCATTGAGTCTAAAAAAATTTTGATATGAAAACATTAACTGGAAGACGTTTTCTTGTTCATTGCTACTTACGAATTCCAGCCATAAAATAAATAACTAAACCCATCAAATAGTAACTTTATAACGTCTAGGGGCTATAATAGCATGATGTGAGATTTTAAACTTAACCATTTGCTTGTAAGTTGTTATTAGCGATTTGTTGCAGCCTCTGAACACCCATTCACAAATAATCTTCTGTTTTATATATCACGTTTTTGTATATATTTTTTATTATAATTTTTTTTTCTTTTTGCTATTCACTATTGTGCAAAGTTGAATTTTTCCTGTTGATTGCACAAAAGGATTACAACCAAATGGCCTACTCAGTAATTTTGTAAATTGTAAATCATTTGCAAAGCCTTTGAATTAAGTTGGAAATCTATATTTATTTCCTCACCATTTTCGCTTCTGTTATTGACATATGTTGTGTACATAAAAGAGAAAATTTGTTTGTTTGTGTGTTTATTGTGTATAGGAGGATAAACATTTGGGCTCGTCTAAATATCTATCTGGAAGGAAAAATACAATAAATATTTTCGATGAATCAAGCGGCCATGGGGCCTACAACACAAAATGAAAGTTAAGTATAAAATATCAGGATTTGCGGAAATTTTCAGAAAACAATTTCCCGAAAAAAATTTCCCGAAAACAATTTCCCGAAAACAATTTCCCGAAATTACAATTTCCCTAACACAATTTTCCGAAATGACAATTTCCCGAAATTACAATTTCCCGAACACAATTTCCCGAAATTACAATTTCCCTAAATTACAATTTTCCGAACACAATTTTCCGAAATGACAATTTCCCGAAATTACAATTTCCCGAACACAATTTCCCGAAATGACAATTTCCCGAAATTACAATTTCCCGAACACAATTTTCCGAAATTACAATTTCCCGAACACAATTTCCCGAAATTAGAATTTCCCGAACACAGTTTCCCGAAATTACAATTTCCCGAGCACAATTTCCCGAAATGAAAATTTCCCGAAATGACAATTTCCCGAAATTACAATTTCCCGAACACAATTTCTCGAACACAATTTCCCGAAATTACTATTTCTTCAAAGAGCTTGTTGAAGGAATTTCCGAAACAATACCATAAGAAATTCCGACCGAAGCACGAACAATCAGTTCATGACCACTTGATGTAGTGGTCCGGGCAAGATCTTTCAGCTCATTAACGATTTTTAGTTTAGCAACGAAAGCCGCTTCGGCACTGTGATTGTGAAAAGCCTCTTTTTTATAGTATCGTTGCAAGTTGTAGACCTACCGGTTTTCCTCGATAAAGGATACAACGCCAATAAACGCTATCAACGGACTGACTGTCGCCATGATACAAGAAACCATTCAAAAGCAACCTCGGTTTACCTTTTTCGCTATCCACGAATTCGAGTGGCATAGTAACTGAGTATTACAACACAAATAACTAAAAAACTTCGCTATACAAGATAGTGACGATTCTGTAGCAGCTCCTGCATGGGCAGGATGTGATGGAGTGAGCGTTATCCGTGGGAAGGTCTGAATACCGAAGTGTTCAAAGTCGCAAGGAAAAAATAAGCGTATGACACTCCAATAAATAGGTCCGGATGACGAGGGAGGGTGGAAGAGGAAGGGCGCGGTGCAGGGTGGGGGAATTATTTTTTCGAGAAGTCATATACTTGGGAAATTGTTTTTTCGAGAAATCGTATGCAGAAAGTTTTTTTTATGGCGGAAATCAAGAATATATGGGAAGTTGTAAACTAAAAATAGGGAAATTGTAATATCGGGAAATTTTTTTCGTTAAATCGTAATTTCGGGAAATTGTAATTTCGAGAAATTGTTTTCGGGAAATTGTAATTTCGGGAAATTTTTTTCTGGGAATTGTTTTTCGGGGAATTGTTCTTTCGGGCAATTGTTTTCGCGCAATTGTATTTGGGAAATTGTTTTCGGGAAATTTTCCGCAGACGAGTATCAGAGTGGCGAAACGTTATATGTGTCCGTAATTTGAGTAGTGATACATAAAATAGTTGGAGATTGCGCCAGTGGGCACTGCGCCTCCCAAAAATTAAATATATATTATTATATAGTTGGATCAGTATGAAAGTAGAAGTGATATCATTTGACTATAAAAGTGATTAATCTAACAAGTACATATGTAAAATATCTAAAGAACGATTGAGCCTAGAACCTTAAAATCTTGAGTCCATGGATTAAACAAGGGAAAAAAATTTAACTTTTTTGGTGTTGACTGGAACTTTATTGCACTTGTTTACTAACTTGAGGTCACTGACTTCATATTTGCACTTGGTTTTTTCTATCAGCTCGACTTTTCGCGTTATATCGTTATGTCCAAAATTAAGGCACTTTCACTACATATATTGCAATAACTTGAAAACGGTTCATCATATTTAGTCAAAAAAAATCCAAAACTCGTCAACAATATTATCTTTAAGCCATGCTTACATTGGTTTTAAATTTGCACAGCAGTTTCAGAGATATCGTGGAAGTTTTGAAATAAAAGAAAAATTTAAAAAAAAAAATTTTTTTTGTTATTTAAAAATTCATAAAAACTAAAAATGCGACACAGATCACAGGTTTGGTCCAAAGGTATTTAGCTAAACATATTTTGAATGAAATGAGCTATATTTCATTGTACTCGATGATTGATAGTTGATAAAAAATGGCGATTTTCATAAGATTTTTAGATTTTATAAGATTTCTTTATGTTGCAATTCATGAGAACAGGGTTTCTGTTGATTATAAACTGTATGTTGTTTTAAGGACATTTGGGACGCTGAATACAAAACATGCACTTGGTTTTTTCTATCAGTTCGACTTTTCGCGATATACCTTTATGTCCAAACAAGAGGCACTTCCACTACATATATTGGAATAACTTGAAAACGGTTCACCATTTTTTTGGTGATTTTCAAAATTGTTTTGTTTTAAGATATAATTGTTACCTTTGAAAAACAATCAAATTTTTCAAAAACAAAAAAAAAATGGCTGAGTAATGGTTGTTCAATTAAAAAAAAATTTAATAAAAAAAATTTCAATTTTGTATATTTAAAAATCCTGAAAAATCCAAAAGTGGAAAAAGTGTATAGTCTTATTACTTTTGCGTAAAGTCACATATCCTGTGAACAAAATGAGATATAGAACATAAAAATCGATGGACGCTTTTCCCTTTTATTTACAATTAAGTGAAGGTACCTCATTTTGAAGTGAAGGAAAAAACGTTCATAACTTTTTTATGATTCACAGAATTTAAAAAATTAAGTAATATACAAAACGTTATTTCACTCATGTGATTGCGGTAGCAAACTAATAAACGCCCTCATTTATGAGTGCTCATTATTTGGAATGTTGTCGAAAATTTGAAACGAATTTGTATGAACCTGGTTGTAGAAAGCTGAATCACATACATAGGTCCCCTTGAGAGGTGCGTCCATTCATGTACCTGTCAGGAAAATTGTGGATAGAATTTTTTCTTGGTACTTCAGTAAAAAGGTACGAAGTAATAACAAGTTTTTATAAGTGAATAACGACAAAAAAATAAAAGTGCAAATCCAGTGGGCCTTGATAATATACACCCCAGATTTATAAAAATGATTTTACCATGGATTGTTTCATGATGTACTTGTTTAACTCCATAATCACTACTAGCATCTTTCCAATGGAGTGGAAACATGCCAAAATTATACCAATACCAAAAACGGGTAACGAATACCGCCCGATTGCAATTCTTCCATATCTCTCAAAAGTTTGCGAGCACCCATTACACAGACAAATCTTTAGGTATTTAAACGGCAACAACTTACTTACAGAGCGTCAATCTGGTTTCAGGCCACAACATAGCTGTATAACAGCTTTGTCTGATGTAGTTGAGGAGTTAAGAAGTAACATGGATGATGGAAGAATATCTTTTTTGGTTTTACTGGATCACTCAAAAGCATTTGACATGGTGCACCACTCAATTTTATGCCTCAAACTGAAGAGGTTTTTTAACTTTTCTACATTAGCAGTTATACTCATGTTTTTATATCTCACAAACAGATTCCAATCTGTTGCTAATGGTAGCTCCATCTCAAACTCACTGCAAGTTATAAGGGGGGTACCACAGGGTTCAATCCTTGGACCACTACCTTATTCGATATATGCCAATGATCTTCCACAACAAATTAAATTCTCTAAGGTTCAGATGTACGCTGATGACATTCAGCTATATTTAAGTGTACCAAGGATTCAATTATTTCCAAAACTCAAGAACTAAATTATGATCTCAAACGTATTCTAAATTGGGCAACGGCAAATGATCTACGACTTAATCCAAATAAATCGAAGTGTATTATAATAAAGAAGAAAGTGATGCAATTGGAGAATGAGATTAATGTCTTCCTTGGGGGCTCTAAAATTGACATCGTAAACTCTGTACGAAATCTTGGAGTTGTGCTTAATGGAATTCTGACTTGGTCAGATCATATTAATCAATCCTGTGCAGAATTTATAGTATGATTTGATGTTTATGGTTAACACAGCACTTTACTCCACTGAAAGTAAGATTGCTACTTGCTAAAACATATCTTTTACCAACATTACTATATGCATCTGAGATTTTCACAGGTTGCAACTCTAGGGATAACAGAAAACTTACTGTAACTTTCAACAACATTATTCGCTATATCTTTGGATTAAGAAAATTTGATCATGTATCCCAATACTCGTGTCGTGTCTTACACATGTCATTTGACAACTATATTAAATTCAAGAACATTATATTCCTACATAAAATTATTATAACAAAGGCTCCAAAATATCTTTTTGAACGATTAAAGTTCGCAAGATCTTCCAGAGGGAATCGAATAATTCAATTTAAATACCGGGACCATGCCTCTGAATGTCAATTTTTTATTCTTAATATTCGTCTCTGGAATCAGCTTCCTAATGTCATGCAAAATACAAGCAACGCAATAGGGTTTAGAAAATTACTACACCAATACTTTAATTGATTTTATTTGATTTTTTTTTAATGTTTTTAAATTGTTATTTATAATATTTTAAATTTAGATTAAGAGTTTCTGATATTAAATAAATAGTGAATAACTTATCTGATTCCATTACTGTAATTTATAAGATAATGTGTCTTGTTGTAATGGAAAATCGCATTTAATAAATAAATACAAATACAAAGCTAAACAGTAAAAATCATTCTAACTTTAAACATTTAATCAGTCAACCCAAAAAAACCTTGTGTTATTTATTGAAAACTATGTTACTTTGAATATAGAAACACATGTAACATCAATTCCAACTATTTTTGTAACATAACTATGTGGTGAATGCACGTTTATAAAAAATGGAAAAAGTGTGTCCGAGTTCATTAAACAAATGTATTTTGTCTATATCGAATTTACCATGGAAACCCGTGACAAGTACTGGATTTCTTATACTGCATGTAACAACTGTGTAGAGTATTTAGGGTTATGGACAAGCAAGAAACGGACCCATTTCAAGTATCCAACACCAATTGTCTGGCCGGAAATTCCAATCATGATGATTGTTATTTTTGCGCTGTCAACAAAATAGTCATTAATAAAACAAACCGGTCTAAAGAGCTTTATGCTGACGTGTTGTCTATTATTCGATGTGTTGGAATTACATTATGATATCTGTGTATTAAGAATTCTTATTTTTCTCTAAAATTCTCTTTTATTGATAAATTGAAAAGTATAGTTGATAGAAGAAATCTGCCTTAATATCTTAAATCAGTGGCTTAAAAACAATTACAACGACACACTTATAGCATAAATAGAACAGTGCTGGTTAGAGTACAGACCGATACAATACACCAATATGTGCAATCTATACTGTTTGCATATGAAATCAAATCTAGTTGCTTTACATATCGATCAATCAAATCTATTTGCTTTCATTGCTTACAACAACAACCCGCTCATTCAAACAAACATACTGAGTCATTTATTAAAAGATGTTTGACCTACCCCAAATATCCCATTTATATTTTTCTGTTCTATTTATTTTGTGTCGCTAGCCAATGTACGTGTGTGTTTGTTTGTTTGAATGGTTTTCTTGTTACGGGCATTTCATTGTGTTTACATACATATGTAAATGTACAACATATACGACAATATACAATTTATGATTTCGCAAGTTAATATTTCGATGTTTTACAAACGGAATAAATGCAATCATAAAATACCTAATTACAATTTCGTAAAACTGTGCACATGTACATATGTATATTAGGGTGGCCCTTCATTATATGGAGGGGAAAAAAGTGTTCGAATTAAAAGTCTCACCCCCCTAGAAATATGCGAAAAAACTGAGAAATACAAAGTTTTGGGTCAATTAAAGAAAATTTATAGGTGCCTCAATGCGACTGAAAATTACAAGTGTGTTTATATGTGAAAAATATGACTTTTTCCAGATTTTATGAAAATTTCGTTCTATGGTTTAATTTTTTCGTTATATAAGTCAATTTCAGTAATAAATTATCTGTTTAGAAAGCTATATGGCTCCAAAATCGAATAAAAACTCGCCAAGAAATAGCGAATGACCCAGATCACTTTTGTGCCAAAAAAAACTGGGTCATGAAATGTGATGAAGAGTTCTCAGCTTTAACAAATTTATTAAAGCCATAGTTTTTTTTTTTTTTTTTGTCTCCATACCTATGAGCCCTCAGACATGAAGTATTGTTTTATTACCACGTTGCCAACCTGTTGCGCAATGAGACCAAAGATGGAAAATTGTTTTTGATAAAATTTTGAAAACTCTTAAAAAAATTTTCTTAAACCAATTTTCTAAAAATGGATCTGGCACTCTAAGTTTTTATTAAATATATGCTAGAGATTAACTGCGTAAATCTTTGAGTAAATTCTTCAACCAGAATTTTATTTTAGAAAGAATTTTTATTATCGGATTTCGAGATAAATTAGTTTTTTGTGAAATATTCAGTATATACTTTGTATAAAAAATGCATCAGTTTTCTGCTTTTAAAAATTATATTTTATCTTAATAGCCTAGGGTTTCTGAACGAAATTGTATGACCCCGTTAACCCTTTTGTAATTGGGGTCGCATATGACCCCAAGCTAATACAAGACAATTTATTCAAAAAATCAAATATTTTGTAAGTGCTGTCGAATTTTTAGATGTGACGCTTAAAATATAATAACCAAATGTGCAATCCTTCCAAGCTCAAAATTTTGAATAAATCAAAGAGAGCTAACCCATTCCTTGCCGAGGCCAAACTTTGAATTCAGCGATCTATAATAACATTAAAGTTTTTCTTCTATTCAAAAAAAAAAAAAAAAAAAATTAATAAATAAATAATATAAAAATTTTAGTTTTGTCTTTTTGCATTTCAGTTAACGATGTAATGTTACAACAAAATTTACGGCATCGCACAGTGGTTCAAAACCAAAAAAAAGTGGTAATAAGTCTGGAACTTTTAAACTATTGGTTGGATTGGAATAGTATATTCTAGGCGATTGTAGTCAAGGATATAGGCTTTCAAAATATTTATTTTTGAGATACCCTGTTGTAACACAGGGTGAGCTACAGGGTGCCAAAGTCGACCACCTCAAGGTGGAAAATACTTTCAAAGCTTGTAACTTTTACACATATGAAGTGATTTTTACGTTTTTTAAATTTTTCCAATAACCATTAAATTATTAACAAAAAACATGCTTATACTACCTAGTTATCGCTTATGGTTTAAAAAATATTTGATTTTAAAAATCAACATTTGAACTTTTCACCAAATTCTTTCTTGGTTTTTAGCAAATAACATTTTTACTGAAACAGATAAAAAAAATCTAAAAATATGTGGCGATAGCCACTACTTTTTGCCAAAATACGTTGAAGTAATTTTTGAATTACTTCAAACCGTTTAGTGAGCACAAAATCTTAAAGTTGACTTTTTGAATCAGGTTCTAAAAATTGCAAATTTTTGCCAAAAATACCCTTCATTCTTTCACTTTTTTCTCACAACCTTGGTAACACATGTATATATTTTTCTACATATTTTAAAAGAATATGCTTCAAGAATGGCTGTAAGCGAAATTTTATATATTTTTGGACATGCACCCTACGTCCAGCATTGGACGAAATTGGGCAATTTAAAAAAAAAAAACTAAGTTTTAAAAGTTAATACAAAAATATCCGCACGATTTCTTCAAATATTTCACCGCAGTATTAAAGCTCCAAATATTTTTATTTATTTGCCGCAATAAAATTCACCGCCGTTACATAAACGTGGTCAGGAGGGCTTAAATGGTGAAAAAAGTCAAATTTTCATACGAATTTTTTTTGTTAACATAAAAAACATATTAAGATTAGTTATTTTTATATTTTGTTTATTGATTCAGAACGGCATTTAAATTATCTAAAACACTTCAAAAAATCATTTTGATAACGTTAATAGTTTTTGAGATATTTATATTCAAATTTCAGAAAAAAATATAGAAAAACTATGGTTTTTCGTTTTTTTTGGTTTTTTTGGTAAAGTGTTCCCAAAATTTTTGAATTTTACTTATTATTATATATATTGTTAAAGAAGACATATTTATCTATTCAACGATATATAACATGTCTATCAAATATATTGCAACATGCTGAAATAATGACCCCAAACCACACTCCACAGGCAAAAATTTAGCTATTTCTCTATTTGTTCATATAAATGGTCATTTACATAGTGAATGACATATTTTTTTTATTGTTTTTTTGGTAAAGGGTTACATACGTTTTTATTACTTCAAATAATTTTAATATCTTTTCAAAGAAGGTATAATTATAAGTTAATGGTGTATGAAATATTTACCTAATGAGTTTCAACTGATCATAAAATTGCCCGAAACTCTGATGCTGATTTTATACAAAAAAAAAAAAACTGGTAAAAAGCCCATGCCTAAGATATTTTCATTATTAAATAACAAATATAACTAAATTTTTTTTAATGAGTATTTTTTTATTTGTTTTATAATAGGCTTAAAATTACATAACAATTGTCTGCTTTTTTACTAGTTATTTTCTACAAAACAATCAGAAATATCAAAAGATAAAAGATGTTTTATATCCATAGCTTCGGAATCATCATTTTCTATTTCAAGACTTATTTTTGGTAACCATTTTGTTCTTATGGAGTATATTACTGGATCTGATGATATCAATAAATATTCCATTAAATCGGAATTTTGGGCTTCTTTGCTACACTTTCTTGTATTAAAAAGTCTAAAGTGTTTGACATCTCTGTTTCTAGTTTCTTGTGTTTTTTCAGTCAGTTCTCCCAAGGGCAGGATGCTATTTTGTATTATTTCTTTCCCATGAGCTAATACTTTGTGTACATTTGGTGTCATTGGCCTCCAAGGATATAAGTTCATTATTAATTCCTTAGTTCCACTAGCATATATTTTCAATTTATCCGCATTAATTTGTTGTTTACTATTAATGACAGCTAATATTACTTTAAACCGTGCGATTAAAGCCGTGTCAATGCCAGTAATCAAAGAAGTAGTTTCGGGATCTTCAAAGAAACGTCTTGCTGTGTTACCATCATTGGAACTTCCATAGCCACAAAGAGGCTTATCGATAATTAGACCAAGTTGCATTTTAAATTCATCCAGAATTCTTTTCTTCTCAGTTTTTCGTGTGGCGCGTAGATCAGTATTATTTTTAACTGGTATATTTTCTTGTCCTGGAATTTGCCGGTATTTTAGATCATATGTGAGATGCAAGCAATATTCCATAAATCGTATTCTTGCATGAAGTGGTGATATTCCAAATTTTAAAGCATTTTCATTAATAGGAATTTCATCACAACTGTTATGAAATTCTGAACTTTTCTTTCCACATATACTACATTTCCAAGTAGATGTTATATCTGTAACGGCATTGGCTACTTTCCCATCAATCATTGTAAAAAGTGGTTGAAATAACACTTTAATGACACTTCCAGATATTTCCACAAAAACTGGAGACAATCTCGAAGTTTCCTGATTTATTGAACTCACTAAGCTTTGTGTTGTAATTTTGTCTTCCTTTGTGTACTCAAATCGGATTGGCCGACATAGAAACTTAGATCCGTGTTAAATTACTCCATATGTCCTGATATTCTCTCTCACTAGAAGAAGAACTTGTCTCATTATATAGCCTCATTTTTAATGGTACTAATGATGTCATAAAAATTGTTGAAAAATCTATTTCTGAATTGCTTCCACTTGGTTGTCTATACTCAGAAAATCCAGATGTTCCATCGCATCCCCATTTACATATTAACTTAACTTCTGAATTGTTGCATATTTCTATTTCTTCTTTGCTAAATGTGGATATTATTCTAGATGCAGTGTTTTCAAGCAGTTCCGCTAATCCAACATTTGCACTTTCAGTATTGGATTTCACATTAGATGGTAAAATTTTATTTTTTGTTTCCTTTATGGCTCTGCTGGTAGGAAAAATATCAAATCCTTTTTCTTTGACAGCTTTTCTCAAAATACCATATTTATTTCTTGTCAATCCCAAATTTAAAATAAGAGCTAACGCATCCTCTTCTGTAAATGATGTTACCGATTCATTCACTATGTAAATGACCATTTATATGAACAAATAGAGAAATAGCTAAATTTTTGCCTGTGGAGTGTGGTTTGGGGTCATTATTTCAGCATGTTGCAATATATTTGATAGACATGTTATATATCGTTGAATAGATAAATATGTCTTCTTTAATAATATATATAATAATAAGTAAAATTCAAAAATTTTGGGAACACTTTACCAAAAAAACCAAAAAAAACGAAAAACAATAGTTTTTCTATATTTTTTTCTGAAATTTGAATATAAATATCTCAAAAACTATTAACGTTATCACAATGATTTTTTGAAGTGTTTAAGATAATTTAAATGCCGTTCTGAATCAATAAACAAAATACAAAAATAACTAATCTTAATATGTTTTTTATGTTAACAAAAAAATTCGTATGAAAATTTGACTTTTTTCACCATTTAAGCCCTCCTGACCACATTTATGTAACGGCGGTGAATTTTATTGCGGCAAATAAATACAAATGTTTGGAGCTTTAATACTACTGTGAAATATTTGAAGAAATCGAGCGGATATTTTTGTATTAACTTTTAAAACTTAGTTTTTTTTTTAAAAATTGCCCAATTTCGTCCAATGCTGGACGTAGGGTGCATGTCCAAAAATATATAAAATTTCGCTTACAGCCATTCTTGAAGCATATTCTTTTAAAATATGTAGAAAAATATATACATGTTTTACCAAGGTTGTGAGAAAAAAGTGAAAGAATGAAGGGTATTTTTTGGCAAAAATTTGCAATTTTTAGAACCTGATTCAAAAAGTCAACTTTAAGATTTTGTGCTCACTAAACGGTTTGAAATAATTCAAAAATTACTTTAACGTATTTTGGTAAAAAGTACTGGCTATCGCCACATATTTTTAGATTTTTTTTATCTATTTTAGTAAAAATGTTATTTGCGAAAAACCAAGAAAGAATTTGGTGAAAAGTTCAAATGTTGATTTTTAAAATCAAATATTTTTTAAACCATAAGCGATAACAAGGTAGTATAAGCAAATTTTTTGTTAATAATTTAATGGTTATTGGAAAAATTTAAAAAACGTAAAAATCAGTTCATATTTATAAAAGTTACAAGCTTTGAAAGCATTTTACACCTCGAGGTGGTCGACTTTGGCACCTTGTAGCTCACCCTGTGTTACAACAGGGTATCTCAAAAATAAATATTTTGAAAGCCTATATCCTTGACTACAACGCCTAGAATATACTATTCTAATCCAACCAATAGTTTAGAAGTTCCAGACTTATTACCACTTTTTTTTGGTTTTGAACCACTGTGCATCGTCTGATTAAGAAGGGCAGACAATACAAATTTAATAAAGGTTAACTAAATCTAAGTCACCAACTTTGCTGAGTTCATACCTAGATTAACCAAATAAAATTTAACCAAATTTTTGTAGAATTGATATTAATTTGTGCACCGCAAAGAAGAAAAGTTCGTCAGCATTATATGGAAACTATGAATTAAAAGGGTCCCACATGGTATTTTTTCTACTGATTTATGTGTATAAGAATTGTACATAAAGCAGATTTACCCGATACATAAATATATGATAACCCGTAACTTGCGACAATTTAAGTCATGGAATATTATTTATATTTGCCTCCTGTAGTTTGATTACAAGAAGAGACAGACAGAGACACGACTCAGAAATTGAATCTGAGTCGATCGGTATAATAGAAGGTGGGTACACGTCAAACTTAATATAGCCCCACTACACATACAAAGAGCCTTTATGATTTGGCGTGTAAAAAAATTAAAATTTTCTAAATGTATTGTTGCATTTTTTTTTTTTTTTGAAAAGTGAGCCGTTGCTGATTCCTTAAATTGTAGAAGGTAAACCATTCCAAAGACGTGCTGCATGTATGCGTTCTTAGGAATGATTGGGGCCTCAGCAGGCGTTCTATGCAGACCATTTACTGCAGATAGTTTGTTGCTTGCGCAACATATGATTGGTCGGTGTGGTCCAGAGTGGTAATGACTGCTAGAGGAAAGCTGAAAACCGTGTCATGTCAACGGGTAGTCTTGCTCACTTGTGTGCCATGTTGTCGTACGGTATCCACGGAGGCCTACAGGTGTTGGTAGGTGTAGCCCCTCTTGACTTGGAGGTGATACGTAAAGTATTGCGTACAGGATCATTGTTGTAAGACGATTGGCTGACTAACAGTGGGAAGAGATGGACGGAGTGTGTTGTCTCCAGATGCAAAATGGGTGGGACGGTAATGACAATGAACATGTTACATACGTCTTCATTCGCTATGTGACGTTCGTGGGGAAACGTTCATATTTTGGCTTTAGCCTGATTATGGGCTTTTTGCTTACGGGCCAGGGGTCTCTTAATGCACTTTTGCATATATGAGCCTTGGCTCATACGTCGGATTGTATCTGTGGACCTTTTACCGAGGACTGTTTTCATATGCACTCTGTACTCGGACATACGTAACCTAGATTCTCTAGGTGTCGTATTAACGGACGATGGTTTTTATGTCAGTGGTGTGCTTGCGAATGATGAAAGAATGCTTTGTATGAATGTGTTTGCGTGTGGAGTCTTCAAAAGAAGACGTCTAAGAAGTGTTTGATCGCACACGCATGTTTACATCCATAGGATGTAGGCATGCGTGTGTACTCAAGAAGGGCTTAGTAGTGTACTTACACACTCACCCACAGGGTGAATGTCTGGATATGGAGCTGAGGCCTTCGAATGGACACCAGTCCATAGCTGTTTGGAGCTATACTGGTAGTAGTTTTTGCTACAAAGTCCGACCGGAGGCTTAATATATAATATATATATTAGAGCAAATTTTAAAAATTTGATTTGCGGATATCAACATTTTTTAAGGTTTTTGGCTAAATAAAAATAATGGCGGTCTTTTTTTTTTTTTTTTTTTGAAAATTTTCACTCCTTGGGGTGGTTCAACCCACCTAAAAACGCGGATATTGAGCTCGTTTTTCTGCAGAGCAAAAACGGTTATATATATTGCAAATCTGATTTCACCAGTCGATTCTGCAGAAAAAATTAATACAATGTATGTTTTTTGCATGATGAAAAGGCATTTTAGGCTTAGCGAAACGGTACCAACATTTTATTTTTATCACAACCCGTTAAAAAGTTATGAGACTTCAAAATTATTTTATAACAAAAAAAAAAAATTAATTGATAAAAAAAAGTTTACAAATTTTTTTATTGTTTCAAATGATTTATTTAAAGTAATTTTAAACAATTTCAGTGTTATCTACTGCGGCTATGGCTAAGCGATTTAAACCATCTTTATTTTTCAGCAAACACGAATCGTTTAGTCTTGAAATTCGGCCAACTAGTTGTTCCGTATAAATGCTTGTAGATTTAATGTTATTGGCGATTTTGATTCTATTTACATAGCTTTTGTTAGTTGGCCAATCAGTGGCTTTATGACCCATAAAAGAAATATTTATACCAAAATTAGCTAAACTTTTTATGCTCTGAAGAGTGACATAATCAAAAGGCGATTTAGAACAAAAAGAATCATAATTTGGTAATTTGCTAGTTACATCGATAGTTTTGTTTAATACATTTTCATTTTCATCGACATCAACGAAATCTTTTTCATAAAGTATTTGATCGGTTGAATGGATCCAGTTAACAAAATCGTCAGCTTCTTCATCCGGTGTACAATATGTAACAGTGTCGGCATCATAGTCTTTGAAATCGTGTAAATAACAATTTGGATCAATTTCTAACAACTTTTGAGTTTGATCTTTGATTTTACTTGGTAACAATTTTTTTCGTAGTTTTTCCTTTTCCTCTAATGAAATTCGTTCGTCAAAAATTGAAAATACTGCGTTATCTTCGCTTAGGTATTCCAAATGCCGTAGCTGAGTGGCTTTAGTACTGTTAGCATTTAAAGAACAATATTTTCCTTCCATCTGCAAAAATTTCTCAAGTTCGGACAAAAAGTCTAGGTCATTTTTTGTAGCATAAATTGTTGATTCGCACGTGAACCAATACTTTAGGTATACGGTTATAAAATAGAGAAGCATAGCTTCAAATTGCTCCAACAACGTCTCCGAAATGTAAAAATGATTTTTGTACAACATTATTTTGAAAATATATATTACTTTCGAGAGCCATCGGGCGTGGTGATCTGCTCCGCAGGCTTTTAAATTATAGCCGGATTCGCATTTAAATGAACAAGTGCAAGTTCGGCCACTTCTCTGTGATCCGCCCTTCTGTGATTAATCTGGGTTTGTTTAACATAAAAATCTACCAACGATTGCCGATTTTGATCCAGAATCCTTTTAGCTGCTTTTGAATTATATGCCGGTGTAATTTTTAAACCACTATTATGCATAAACCACTTTCCCAATTGACTAAAAATTGGAATTCCAGCACCAATCGTTTCCATTACCACTTCTTTAAATGGATTTGCCACGCACAATTCTTTTTGACGAAGTCGACAAGGTCGACGATTCAACTGTTTTTTTGTTGTTTTTTCGAATAACACTGCTGCACCTCCTTTCACGCCTGAATTTGCAGCTGTTTTATCGTAAGATATACCAACAATCTTGTTTGTGATGTTTAATGTATCACATTGCTTTTTTAATTCATTTGAAATAGATCTTGCTGAGCCATCGTCAATAAAATTACAAGAAATTAGTTTTTGTACCTGGTATTCGCCTAACTTTTTTATTTGCTAAATGGAACAGATCCGACATATTGATAAATTATTATCAATTGCAAACAAATGTTTAAGATTTAATTTTTTAAAAATTTTAAATGACAGGAAACTCTTTGCAAAATTTTTTTCAACAGTTTTAACTTTTTTCTAACAAGTTATTATTTAGCCTTAACAAAAAATGTTTAAAGCCATATAACTTTTTTACGGGTTATGATAAAAATAAAATGTTGGTACCGTTTCACTAAGCTTAAATAAAATGCCTTTTTATCGTGCATGTTTAAAAAAATCTAAATTTTCTTTTTTTTTAATGAGATTTGCGCCCTCTGTTGTGGGTTTTTGGAACTTTTTTAGGGGTTCAAAAAACATATATTGTATTAATTTTTGCTGCAGAATCGACTGGTGAAATCAGATTTGCAATATATTTAACCGTTTTTGCACTGCAGAAAAATGAGCTCAAAATCCGCGTTTTTAGGTGTGTTGAACCACAATAGGGATTGAAAATTTTCAAAAAAAAAGACCGCCATTATTTTTATTTACCCAAAAACCTTAACAAAAATGTTGATACCCGAAAAACAAATCAGGTGACCTGGTCGCCAAACGAACTCTAATATATATATAATATATATATATATATTCTGGTACCATATGTAGTACAAGTCCCTGGAACCACAGATTCCAGCTGACTTGTTGGGTACGGCCCTTAAGTGGGAGTATCGTGGTGATTGTGGTTTAAACCCAAATCGCGGAAAAAGCACAGCTCGATATGGAGTTGCATTCAACCGGGCGCTGTGACCCTTAGAAAAGCAGAGGTGTGTTAGGTAGGCCTCGACTCCCCAGCAAGGAGTGGGATTTTTTGCCCAAATGCAGAAATCTTGAATTAGTACCGGAGTGCAGTTTTACTACAGAATGGGGCGATGGTCGGCGCATATTCCGATCCAGTGTTCAGAGCACCGTGAGGTTATGTCAACGAGACAGGTAGTCATGTAAAATACAAGAGACTTCTGTTATATTGCAGTGAATTACCTTTTAGGTAGATCAGAACCATAAATTGAGAAAAGGAGGGGACCAAGGAGGGGAACCATGTGGAACACCTTTTACAGAATAGTCCAACAGATCATAAAACAACATTTAAAAGTATGGCTTTTTTCTTCAAATTCTCTTAATTACACAGAATGGCAATAAACACTAAAGTCTGCCATGCTCCAAAACCTAATTTTAGGCCAGAGAATAAAATACTGTTTTCTGATCATACTTGCAACAACAAAATTTTTATTTTTTATGGGCATTATTATATCAAGTTAATACTTTATAAGATAGGTGATCAACTAACCGTTAATTATTTAAAATACACAGAGAAATATCATGTGCGCAAATCGTGCAGGATATTTTTATTTTAGGAAATTACCACGTACTTCTTCTTTATAAATGACTAGATGTAACCCGGTGTGCTTCGCTACCCCCTCCCCCCCCCCCCTAAATCGTAATGAAAGGCCCCAAGCAAAGTCCCAGTGCTCTCACTATTATAGTAATGCAGATATATCACAAATAATATTAAGTTTGTGTGGGGGTGCCACGCGCATTTGTCTAATCCCGCCTATTTTTTGCCTGACTACTCACGTTAATAATAGATGACCTGAGACAAATATGCAAAGTTCTCTCTATCAAAGTACTTAATATATATGATATTAAAAATTTACTTTTTATGGAGGTGCCACGCCCACTAATAATATTTTAAAAAGTTACCGCCTGTACCACTTCCAATATCCGTAGTAAGACTCTGTGAAAATTTCAGGAACATCAGATGAGTAGTTACGGAGACTACCTCCTACAAACAAACAAACACACATTACCTCTTTATTATGTTAGCATAGATTACACAAGGGAACAAAATTGAACTTTTTTTGTGTTCATTGGAAGTTTGTATCAATTTTTTACTAATTTGAGGTCGCTGAATTCAAATCTGCACTTGGTTTTTTTTTATCAGCTCGACTTTTCGCGATATACCGTTATGTCCACTTCCACTGCATATATTGGAATAACTTGAAAACTGTTCACCATTTTTGGTGTTTTCAAAATTGTTTTTTTTTTAAGATGTACTTGTTACCTTTGAAAAACAAAAACGTTCATGACTTTTTTATGTTTCTCAGAATTAAAAAAAATAAGTAATTAAGTAAGTTATTCCAATACAAGTAGTTGTAGTGTCTTAATTTTGGAAACTCGAGCTGATAGAAAAAAACCAAGTGCAGATATGGATTAAGCGTCCAAATAATCTTAAAAACAACATTCAGTTCTTGATAGACAAAAACTTCTTACATAAATAGAACAGCAGCAAACACACACATATTAAGTAAGTGTTATTTTTGTATGGAAATCGCGATTTTTATCAATTAAGTTTTCTCAATAAATTGTGAACAAAATCAAAAGCTGTCACCGATTACAACGAAATAAAGCTCATTATATTCGAAATATGTTTGTCTAAATATTTTTGTACCAAAACTGTGATTTGTGTAGCAGTTTCATTTTTTATGAATTTTTAAAAAACAAAAACGAATTTTTTTTTACAAAAAATCGTTTTTTTTTCATAACTTCAACGATATCTCTGAAACTGCCTAGAAAATTTAAAATCAATGTCAGCACGCCTTAAAGATAATATTGTTGGCGAATTTCGGACTTTTTTTAAACTGAATACGGTGAACCGTTTTCAAGTTATTCCATTATATTTAGTGGAAATATGTTAATTTTGGACATAACGGTATATCGCAAAAAGTCGAGCTGATAGAAAAAAACCAAGTTTAGATTTGGATTCACCGTCCCAAATAATCTTAAAAACAATAGTCTGTTCATAATCGGCAAAAACATTGTTCCCTTGTGTTATTATTACAGATTTTTTTTTTTTCAATGCTTGCTGATGCTGATATACAATGCTTTCTGTTGTTTCATTCGGTACAACAATTATCAGATTTTTTGGCGTTCCTACCCAGGAGCAAAGTACATGTAGCTGCCCATGAGAAGAACATGGATTTGCCAAATTAGATCTGGCAACACTTAACTATTGGCCTTGAATTTAGAATATCATTCGGCAATTTTTCTTTTTAGCGATTTTTGATTTTGCCAATTTTTGATTTTGAAGATATTTGTTTTTGGGCGATTTTAATTTTTCGCGATTATTGGGTTTGGCAATTTTTGATTTTGGTGATATATTTTCCACGACAAATCACATTGATAACTAATGAACTTGTCAACAGATTGTCGCTTTTGTAGTACTTCATATTTTTACATAGGAGGTGGCATTCCCACTAATCCCAGCCCGCCCAATTTGTATTGGACTACCTACATTAATATCTGATGGATTCGTGCAAAATGTCGAGTCTTTCCCTTTTATAGTACACCAGTTATATGATATTAGTTACCCACTGCTCCGATCATGCCCATTTTTTGTTTGACTAATCACACAAAGAACCTATGGGTCCACGCAAAACTCTCTCTTTTACACTACTCCAGATACATGACATTAAATAGTTACTTTGCATGGGGAGTGCCACGCCCATTGGTGTGAACCCGCCATTTTTTTGTTCGACTACTCATATTAAGATCTGATAGGCTCGTGCAAAGTGTCAAAGCTTCCTTTTTAGCACAGCAGTTATATGATATCATATATTTACTTTATATGGGCGGTGCCACGCCCACTGCTCCGATTACGCCCATTTTTTGTCTAACTAATCAAATGAATGACTTATGGGCTCACACAAAGTCCCAAGACTCTCACTATTACAGTACTCCAGATATATTGCATTTTATATTTACTTTGTATGGCAGGTGCCACGCCTATTGGTCCGATACTGCCCATTTTGCATCTGACTACTCACATTAATAATAGGTGACATCAGAAAATTTTGAAAAGCTCTCTCTATCACAGTGCTCGAGATACATAATATTGAACTATTACTTGTATGGGAGGTACCACGCCCACTTATTCGATTCCGCCCATTTCCGGCGTAGCTACTTATATTAACAATGGGTGACCTCACACAAATTTGCAAAGCTCTCCCTATCATAGTACTCAATATATGTATATGATATTAAAAATTTACCAAAAATATTTAAAAAATTATAGCCTGTAGCACTTCCCATATCCGCAGTAAGACTCTGTGAAAATTTTAAGAAGATCAGATGGGTAGTTACGAAGATTACCTCCTACAAACAAACAAACAAACAAATAAACAAACAAACACACATTACCTCTTTATTATATTAGTATAGATTAGTATTAGTATAGATTTCATTAATTATTCTGAAAATATATAGTTTATGTGTAAAGAAGAAAGCGATATTAATTATAAATATAATATTAGCCCCAAGGTGATGCTATGCCATAATTTTGTTCGAAATTAGTTATACCGCCAATATGCACATATAATAAATGATTTTTGAAAACTACATAATTTTGTTTTAACTAATTCAATAATTTAAAATTTTTACCACATATATTAAATTTAAATACAATTTATATGCATAAAAAGTGTATGCAGCAAACAAATACCATATTTTATATAATAAGGTTAAAATTTTGCAAATATGAACATATTATTGCTTTTAATATCAAATGGTTATTAGGTTGGCCCCTGAATATAAATTAAAGTTAAATGTAATATCTATCCTTTAAAACTTTTTAATTTTGTTCGTACATTTAACGAATTTATTCATATACATATGTATGTAATAGCAGCGTGAGTATGCATTCCTCGTTTAAAGCATTATGATTTGCCTTTTGTTCGTTTTTACGCCCTAATGACTTGAATAGATATCTTGTCTATTTGTATTATCTCTCTAATTCATCAGTCTAAAAATAAACCATGTATAACAATGATTCTTTTAGCATTTTCAAACGACAATTTCAATTCGCATAAAAGATTTCTTATATAGTCAAATATTTACAACTGTATGAAGTTTAGTACAAACAAATCTCAATCAATATTTCTCATAATTCTTAAGTATTATGTATTATTTACGTGATATGAGGATTAAATATATGGTTCTGTTCGTAACTTTAGTGTGTGTATAGAAACAAATCACATTGACATACAAACTTTTGTGTATCAATTTTTATAAATTTTATTTGCAACCTTTTGGTTGTTGTCACGATTATCATCACGAGATATAAACATTTACGTCGTTAATTTTATTAGTTACCACTAATACAATGTGGTTTAAATTATGCATTAAAAATATATACAATGTATAAAACAATAATAATTCATTTGCATACCGCAATTTATTATTGTGTACAAAATGTCATATTTATTTACAATAAATGCTAATTTAATAGTAATCGAACTAGCTAATATTGTATTTAAATTAATTAAAAGGTCAAATATTATTTCAAGCAGTATAATTTGTGGTTAAGGAAATTTTAAACATAAATAAAAAAATTCCAAATGAATATCCTTGTACTACAACAAAAGGGGGATAATTATCAAACTTGAACCGGGAGCTAGGAAAAGTTCAGTAAAAAAAAACAAACGAAAAATAGTTGATTTTGTTCATAAAATGTGCAGTCAGAATATACTTTCCTTTATTACACTTTTGAAATTAAAAAAACAATTTCTCCTATAAAATATACCGTGATAATACGGCAAAGCGCCATAAGAAAATCGAACTTAATTTGATTACGAACTAACAACGAATGCCTGAAATACGACAAAATACTTTATTTAAGTACATAAATAAAATATAAAAAATAATATATAATGAAGGTGGGGTCCTCCAGGTATCAGCTTCAAAATAGCATTAGGGTGACCATCCGAAATTGAACATAATAGAACGACTTAAATAAAAAAACAAGCAGAAATTCGCCTGTGCCGAATATCTGATGTTTTTCGCCCATGTTCAAAACACGATATTGTGAGTATAAGCCATTTTGTTAATACTAAGAGACAAAAAAGCCACGCCCACTTATCTGATCCCGCCCATTTTTTCCGAGTTCTAACATTGATAACGTATGAACTCACACTAAGTCCCAAGACTTTATCTATTACTCTAGTACTCTAGACGCATGAAAGCTCCCACGCCAGTTGTGCAATCCCGCCCATTTTTTCCGACTACTCACATTAATAACTCATGAACTCAAACAAAGTTTTAAGGCTTTAGCTCTTACGCTACTCCAGATATATGACATTTAATATTTACTTTGCATGAGGGCTGCCACGCCCACTGGTCCGGTAACTCCCATTTTTATGAGACTATTCACATTAATAACTCATAAATTCAGACAAAGTTCCAAGGCTTTCACTAGCACAGTAATCCCGACATATGACATTATATATTTACTTTGTATAGCAACATCTTTTTACTTCGTATTTTCAAAATTATTGCTTACACTGGATTCCTGCGGAAAAAATACATAGAGCTGGCCGAGCTAGTAGTGGGTGTTTGCTTTTAAAAAGAATCTCCAAAATATATACTCTGCTAAGTTTGATGGCAATCAGTTTTATTTTATCCCAAGATACCTAAAGTGTTCGAGTTGGATTGCTAACTTAGAAAACTTTGAAAAATTTATGATGGATTTTAATCAACAAATCTCTGTATTGTTGGTGATTTAAATGCGAGAATTTCTGATGTCCAGACATTGGATCAACATTTTTTACAACACTTACTGCACATAAGTGAAAATATATTTTCTAGAAACAAAACTTTTAATACGCAAGGGAAAAAGCTTATGGAAATCATCGGAAATATTACTGGTATTGTGCTCAATGGAAAAACTGTTGGAGATGTCCAGGGTGAATTCAGCTTTTCGATGTTATGGGTAACGCGGTCATCGACTATTTTACATGTTCTCATAGTTTTCTGCAATATGTCCAGGAGTTTTTTTGTTACATCTAAACCATATTCTGACCACATGCCGCTATGCTTAAAAATAAAATCTGCAAATTATGTTGATATTAATAATGATAAAACTATGATTCCAAAATTGCGCTGGAATTACAAGCAAATGCCAAAATATTTGGAGAACCTTTCTTCTCTTAGTGCAAATGTTGATCTACAAACGAATCTTCCTATAGATGTTCCAGTTACTTCTGTTACGTCCAAAATAAAACAGGCAGCCGTTTCGAATACAAACAAAAAAATTTTTTGAACCTAAACAAAAATGGTTTAACTGGATGTGTGTAAGATTATGGTGGCCCTTCGTTATATGGAGGGAAAAAAAGTGTTCAAGCTGTCGGTCTTACCCCCTAGAAATATGCGAATAGCAAAAAAACTGAGAAATACAAAGTTTTGGGCATATCAAAATACGTTTAGTCGTGGCGCAAAGCGATTGAAAATTTCAAGTGTGTTTATATGGGGAAAATATGACTTTTTCAGATTTTACGAAAATTTCGTTCTATAATTTAACTTTTCCGACAAGCTGTTCCGTAATTCGGGATAAGTATTAAATTATCCTTTCAAAAGGCTATAAAACTTCAAAATCGTATGAAACCTCGCCAAGAAATAGCAAATGCCTCAGACCACTTCTGTGCCAAAAAAAAACTAGGTCATGAAATTTGATGGCATTTTTTTCAACTTTGAGAAATTGATTAAAGCCATCATTCTTTTTTGGTTTCTAGACCTACACGTACGCAGCTGTGAAGTATTGTTTTATTACCACATTGTTAACCTATTGCGCATTGAAACCGAAAATTGGAAATTTTTTTGATAAAATTTTTAAAACTCCTTTTTCAAGTTCGAAAAAATTTTCTTAAACAAAATTTAAAAAAATGAATCTATCACTTTAAGGTTTTATTAAATACATGTTGCAGATTAACTGTGTGCATTTTTTGCCAAGGATTTTATTTTTGCGGATTTCGAGAAAAATTGGATTTTTGTGAAATATTCTGTAAATGTACTCTTTCTAAATACTTTGTATCAAAAATTCATCATTTTTCTACTTTTAACTGTTATATTTTATCTTCATAGCCTAGGGTTTCGGAAAAAAATAATATGACTCCATTAACCCTTTTTGAATTGGGGTCACATATGACCCCAAGCTAATAAAAGACAATTTATTCAAAAATTCAAATATTTTGTAAGTGCTGTCCAATTTTTAGATGCGAAGCCTAAAATAAAATAACCAAATGTGTAGAAGTTTTGTCACAAATATTTGGGATAAATCCGAGAACGGTAACCCATTATTTGCCAAGGCCAGCTTTGGATTTTAAGATATTTTAAATAAAAATTAAACTCGTTGATACCACTATTTAGAATTTAAGAAAAATAATTCGGTTAATTTTTATTTATTTAACCATTCAGTGCTCCTGGGATCAAAATAATCCATTGTGATATATCTTTGGTGCAATTATCTGCTTATTGCTCGCGAAGGGAGGGAGAGGGATTTACTTAAAAATTCACACAGTTAATCTGCAATATGTATTTCATAAAACCCTAAAGTGATAGATTAATTTTTTTAAATTTTGTTTCAGAAAATTTTTTCAAACTTGAAAAAGGAGTTTTAAAAATGTTATTAAAAAATTTCCAAATTTCGGCCTCAATGCGCAATAGGTTAACAACGTGGTAATAACACAATACTTCATTTCTGAATACTTATAAGCATAGAGACCAAAAAAGTGTGATGGCTTTAATCAATTTCTCAAAGGTGAAAAAATTGCCATCAAATTTCCTGGCCTAGTTTTTTTGGCACAAAAGTGGTCTGGGGCATTTGTTTTTTCTTGGCGAGGATTTATTCGATTTTGAAGTTTTATAGCCTTTTGAAGGGATAAGTTAATACTGATCCAGAATTATATAACAGCTTGTCGGAAAAATTAAACTATAGAATGAAATTTTCGTAAAATCTGAAAAAAAGTCATATTTTCCCTATATAAACACACTTGAAATTTTCAATCGCTTTGTGCCACGACTAAACGTTTTCTAATTTGCCCAAAACTTTGTATTTCTCAGTTTTTTTGCTATTTGCATATTTCTAGGGGGTGAGACCGACAGTGTGAACACTCTTTTTTATTAAGGGCCACCCTAGTGTAAGATACCGTAAATATATCTTTAAAATGCTTAATCAGTACATAGTGAATCATACAGTTGCAAATATATCGCGTTATTTATCAGCAAGATTTAAATATACAAAGATATGTAATAGCAAGAAGATAGAGCTTTATAACAAAAACTTGGATCAACTAATGGTAGTGAATTGCAGTAGTGATTGGTGGAAGCTCTCAAACTCTTTGAAAACTCATCAGTACCCTATCAAAGGTAACTTAAATGCAAATGAATGCCGTATCCATTTCAATTCCAGTCTAAAAATTGCAGAAAAGGATCAAGCAATAAAATGGTGCATTCCAAATTTTACGGACCCATTCTTGGATTCTCCTATAGAGCTGTGTGAAATTTTGTCTGTCATAAAAACTTTTAAACGTAATAAACTTCCTGGTCAAGACGGTATAACCTACGAATTTTACAAATTAGCCCCTGCTTGGTGCATAAATGAGTTGCTGTCTCTTTTTAATAAAATATTTTTACGTGAGATTATTCCTTAAAGTTTTTGTAATTCAATCTTGATTCCTTTATTTAAGAAAGGTGATCCGAATATTCCTTCAAACTATCGGGGTTTATCCTTGATTGACACCATTTGTAAAATTTTTAACACCATTTTATTAAATAGATTATCAGAATGGATTAATAATAACAACATATTGAGCTAATGCTAAGCTGGTTTTAGGAAAAATTACTCAACTGTGGACAATATTTTCAGCCTGGTAAACATTGTTGATCTTAATAAATAAAATGGTAAAAATATATATGCTTTTTTCTTGAATTTTCTTGTGCATTTGACACCTTCCCAAGAAATAGTTTATTTTACAAGCTTTCCTGTTTAGGATTATCTTAAAAGTGATAAGAATATTGCAGAAATTATAAGAAAAAAACTGAATGTCGCATTTGGGACGAATCCATCTTCTCTGATTCTTTCGCTTGCGATGTTGGTATTAAACAAAGCTGTATACTAAGTCCTCTTTTGTTTTCATTATGTGTAAACGATTTAGTTGATATATTGTCTGATGTTGTTTACGTTGCTGGAACATTCATAAAAATTCTTCTTTATGCCGACGATATAGTCTTATTATCGGACTCACCAAATGAATTACAGCGTATGATAAATAAGCTACATAGTTACTGTACCCTCTGGAGCTTATCCGTAAATTTGAACAAGTCAAAGATAATGATATTTCATTCTGGTGCAAGAATTTCAAATCAATTAACATGATATTATGGTTCAGAACATGTTGAAATAGTAAATAGCTACAAATAAGTGGGGGTTGATATCACGTTTAATTTGTCTTTTAACACTTATCTGAATAATAAATTGGCTGCATCTAAATTGCCAATTAACACAATGCGGTCAAAATACATTAACCATTCCCAAATTTCAAAAAATAAGAAACTACGGATATTCTATGCGGCTTCTAGATCCATAATGTTTTACGCGGCCCAAATTTGGGGTTATAAAAAATATGATGTTGTGGAAAAATTGTTCAGATTTTTTATTAAAAAAATGCTATATTTACCATCGACAACACCAGTACATGTTATACCTAGAAACTGGCTTGGATTCACTATTATCCTCAACATTAAAACTTCATTTCTGCTATATAAACAAAGTATTTAATATGGAACATCATCGATTACCACGTATTCTAGCTGAAGCTGTCTTATCTAATAATGCTTACTTGGCAAAAGAATGGTCCGATATTTGTCAAAATCTGCAGTTAACGCCACTTAATAATGCTCGCCCTCTTTGTATGCAATGGAAAGCAATATTAAAAGTATTGAAAGTAAAGGATCGAGTTATTCATCAAGAGTTACTTTTCTACTGATAAAAGCAAGAGGTGGATTGCTGGACTTAAATGCCAGATCCTTTAGAAATAACTTATCTAGTATAAGCTCAATCTGCAATTTATATAAAGATGAGAATACCTACCACTTTACAGGTGTATGTCCTATATAAAAATATGTTCGCAAAACATTCTTTGGTAAAACCCATATTAATAGCAATGAAGTGATTAGCGTTCTTAATGGTGAGAATTTCCTCGCTTTATACAAATACATTGAATTATTCTCAAAATATCGTAAATTAATTGTAAATGAATTTGATATGTAATCTTTATTATATTCAAATCTGAATTCCTATAGCTGTAAAAACCTAATTTGTATGCTATAATATTTATATAAATACATTGAAATATGTTTAAAATATTGTAATTTAATTACAAATGAATTTGTTGTCAAGTCTTATATATATTGAATTCTAAATTATATCTGTAAAAACCTAAAATATTATATAAAATGAATTATATTAATTTTGAATAGTGCCAATCTGGCTCACAACATATTGCTATGCCAAATTTAGATATACAAAATGTACCCATGTTTATATTGTAAATATTGAAAATGTAAATATATAATTTTTATATCTATTAATAAATAATAATAAATACTTTGTATAGGGGGTGCCACGCCCACTGATCTGATCCTGTCAATTTTTTTCCGAGTCCTAACGTTGATAACTTATAAACTCACACTACATTCCAAGACTTAATCTATTACAGCACTCTAGATATATGATATTAAATATTCACTTTATATGGTGTGTGCAACGCCCAAAGGCCCCATCCCGTCCATTTTTTGCAACTCTTCAAATTAGTTTAATATGTACATGTGCACTGTTTCAGAACTCTTGCTTTCATAGTACTCCAGGTATTATATCACAAAACTTTATATGAGATCTGCCACGCTCACTTGTTAAATTATGCCCATTTTCACTTCGACTACTAATATTAATCTATATATATAAAATTCATTTTCTGTTTGTTTGTTTGTTTGTTTGTTTGTTTGTTTGACCGCTATACAAATTTTTATTTTTCAACGGATTTTCCTGAAATTTTGTACACACGATCTCTATACCCCAGGAAAGGTCGCCATGTACTTTTTACCGGCCACGCCTACTTTTACGCCCACTTTTTATGTAAAATTCATTTTCTGCTGTATTCATATTTGTTCACTATACAAATTTTTATTTGTTAACAGATTTCTCTGAAATTCGGTACACACGATCCCTGTACTCCAGCTAAGGTCGCCATATACTTTTTATCGACCACGCCTACTTTAACGCCCACTTTTTATATACAATTCATTTTCTGTATTTTGGTATATTTGTTCGGTATACAAATTTTTATTTTTCAACGGAATTCTCTGAAATTTGGTACACACGACCTCTGTACTCCACCTAAGGTCGCCAAATGCTTCGTACCGGCCACGCCTACTTTAACGCCCACTTTTTGTATACAATTCATTTTGTTTTTTGGTATATTTGTTTGCTATACAAATTTTTATTTTTCAATCGATTTCCTGAAATTTGGTACACACGATCTCTCTCCTCCAGGGAAAGTCGACATATTCTTCGTACCGGTCACGCCTACTATTACGCCCACTTTTTGTATACAATTCATATTCTGTTTTTTGGTACATTTGTTCGCTACACACTTTTTTTAACGGATTTCTCTGAAATTTGCTACACACGATCTCTGTACTCCAGAGAGGTCGCCATATGATTCTTGCCGGTCACGCCCGCTTTTTATACAAAATTAATTTTCTGTTTTTTGTATATTTGTTCACTATAGAAATTTTTATTTTTCAAGGGATGTCTAAAATTTGGTCACACGATCTCTATACTACAGGGAAGGTCACCATATGCTTCTTACAGGCCACGCCTACTTTGCGCCAACTTCTATGTATATAAAACTTATTTTTTACTTTTATTTGTTTCTTTATTTGATTGCTATAAAAACTTTTATTTTTCAATGGCTTTCTTCGAAATTTAGTACATATTGCAGGGAAGGTCGCTATATGATTTTTACCGACCACGCCTACTTTTGCGCCCAATTTTCTTACAACATTCATATTTTGTTGTGTGGTATATTTCTTCCCTATACAAATTTGTACTTTTCAATGGATTTCTCTGAAATTTGGGTTACACGGAAATAACTACACGGTGAACAAATTCCCCAAACTTAAAAAAAGGTACCCAAAAGAAATGAACAAATTCCCCATTTATTTTTAATCGCAATAAAAAATGAACTTACTCCCCAAATTCATTCTTAAATTTTTACATATTTTTATTTAATGAATTTTGTTAAATATTTATTTTAGTAAACATTTGCATACTGCTCTCAATATATGTATGTCCAACAATTAATGCATTTAAAATGAGTATTCTTTTCAAAATAAGTTGATAACAGCTGCGCGGCAGCACAGGTTTGGTTGCCAAACGCGCGGCAGCGGCGCGCGGCGTGCGACCGCGGACTCGGACGCGACGGGTGCGGACGCGACGCGCTCTCGGAACACAGCTCTGCTAAAATATCGCAATGCTCTACAAAATATGTTTTAGGAATTAAAATAAGTTAACGAGAACTAAGCGGAGGCACGGGTAGTAGCTGCGAGGAAGCGGCGCGAGGCGCGCGGACGCGACGCGCTCGCGGAACACAGCTCAGCTAAAATATCGACCGCGGACTCGGACGCGACGGATGCGCACGCGACGCGCTTTCGGAACACAGCTCAGCTAAAATATCGCAATGCTCTAAAAAAATATGTTTTAGGAATTAAAATAAGTTAACGAGAACTAAGCGGAGGCACGGGTAGTAGCTGCGAGGAAGCGGCGCGAGGCGCGCTCGCGGAACACAGCTCAGCTAAAATATCGCAATGATCTGAAAAATATATTTTGGCGATTAAAATAAGTTGACAGCAACTGCGCGGTAGCACGGGTGTGGCTGCCAAACGCGCGGCGTGCGACCGCTGACTCAGACGCGACAGATGCGCACGCGACGCGCTCTCGGAACACAGCTCAGCTAAAATATCGCAATGCTCTAAAAAATATGTTTTAGGAATTAAAATAAGTTAACGAGAACTAAGCGGCAGCACGGGTAGTAGCTGCGAGGAAGTGGCGCGAGGCGCGCGAACGCGGACGCGACGGATGCGGACGCGACGCGCTCGCGGAACACAGCTTACCAAAAATATCGCAATGATCTGAAAAATATATTTTGGCGATTAAAATAAGTTGACAACAACTGCGCGGCAGCACGGGTCTGGCTGCCAAACGCGCGGAAGCGGACGCGACTCGCTCGCGGAACACAGCTTAGTGAAATGTCGTATGATAAATTTTATCTACGTATGTGAAATAATTACCTGTTGATCAAAATAGGCCACACATATACTATAAGCAGTAGCTTAAAGAAACCTTGCGACACAATATTAAACGTCGCATTAGTCTTTCATTTCTGAAACTTGAATTTGACATCTCTGCTCAATGATGATCACTTATTGAATGAATTAATTCAATTTTTAAAAGTTTTGATTCCTTTCATTTGCGGCCCATTCCGTTATATTTGATGTTTATAAATAAACTGAAAAAAAAAAACTTAAAGCGGTTTCGCACCTTATTTTTGAAGCATTTTTGCTGCAGCGTCTTATAAAAAACTTCTAAATTAAAAAACCAAAAACTTTTTAATTGAAATAAAAAATGAATTTACTGCCCATACTAATTTTTGGGGAGAAAGTTCAATTTATTGGGGAATTTGTTAATTGGGGACTAAGTACTCAGCGCCTGGTAAGCATAGTGAACCATTTTTCAAGTCAAAGGCCTTTTCATCCCGGGCAAGACCGGGTAAAAACAGCTAGTACTATTATATAACTCTAGATATTTGATATTAATTATTTATTTTGTATGAGAGCTGCCACGCCCACTTGGCCGATTCCGCCCGTTTTTGTCCTGATTACTCACATTAGTAACATTTGTACTATTGCAATGTTTCAAAACTCTTGCTTTCATAATAGTCAAGATATATGATGATTTCACGCCCACTTGAATACAAAAAGATTTATAGCCGTAAACCTAATCTGGACTATTACCTTTCTAATGAAACCGGTTTGGGTCACATCAGTTGGGCAGTTTCAGAGTCTATAAAGGACATACATATATATTTTGTATTTTATATACTTATATAGATTCTGTTAGTTATAAAATTTTTTACTATTTTTAGTTTTTTATATGATTTTTTGTTTTTTTGTAGAGTCCTTACATTTTTGTACGCCATTCCTTATCAATTTCGTCTAGAGACTCTTATTTCAATACCAATCAGCTGCAGATTATGAAGAATATTTCTAGCCTAATATGTATGACCTACTCGACCTAGGGAGAGTTTTAAATATCCAAACAGGCAGACATACAAAGACACGTTTTACGTAAATGTGATGCATTTAAACAAATTTTTCATCACAATTAAGCTTTGAAAATAATATATTCCTTATTTAAAGTACGTCATTAAATTAAATCATTTTTTAAAAAAATAAAATAAAATTGATATCTTTAGTATACTCGAGAGCTCGTCTCTGGGACTTTGTATATATCAATTTAAGCAAATATTGTTAACTATTGTTTAATGTAGTTAAAATGTTTTTTCAAATATTGTGAATTAATAAACAAAAAAAAAGGCACGTTTTACAATACGAAAATACAACTGACTGTTCACAACCAATGTGTTGTGTATTTTAATACGTAATACTAAATACCAGGAGGCCAAATCACTGCATTCCTTATCGAAATTTTTCGTTCGAAATTATTTTTTTATTTTCCAAAATAAAATACTAAGAATAATTTTACTTTGTCGGAGGTAACGAATTATGGCCCCTGGTTAAGAGTAAAAAATAAACGAGGGCTGATTTTTGTCCGTCTTCTCTAGGTAGTAAGCCAAAATATGGAATTTTGATTGACTTTACTCGATATCGAATGCGGTGATTTGGCCCCAGTTGTGCGTTGTCGAATTATACTTAATTTTTCACACCTGTGCTGATCGACCGTATGTGGTAATTAATTAATTTTACCAAATATGGTCCTGATCATTCCATTATTCAACTAAGTCCCCACATGTGGTACAAACGATTTCATATCGGCAGGCCAGAAATTTATAACAGTGTCACTCGAATTTGGTTTAAGCTTATTTTTATATCCAGTAAGTTGGACCTAAGACCATTTCTCTAAAATCAAGGTAAAGGGTATCACATAATTGGTCTTGAGTGGATATAATTTGTTTATTACTTTATTTTTAAACTCTTTCTTTTAACTCATGCTCTCTGTCGTGGGGCAACCCCATTCCCCTTATCCAATTGATCTGAAGCTTGGCCCATAGTCTTGTTGTGACTACAGATTTATTTTGGGATAATCACGCACAGTCACAGATACGGAGTGATCTAAATATCATTTCCCCTCATCCGGTCGATCTGAAACTTGGTCCATACACAAAATCATGCGAGTCCGATCACAGGGGAGATGTTTAAATATCTAGTAATTAGAGTTTTTTATGCCACTTTTTTAAAATCAAACAAAAAGCGTCATCTTTATATCACTTATAGCAAAGAACTGTAGGGTCTCTTGTTAAACTGGTAGGGTTGTTGAATTATGTATATGTTATATGTTTATATTGTTAAATTTTTTCGTTTTAAAGAAAAGGGTTGTTGAATTAGCTGAAGCAATCTTATGTCATAATTTTTTCACCAATGCAATCATAAGTCACACCGATTTGTCTTACGGCTCACAGCGTAACATGTGAGCTCACATGTGAAATAGAAATTTACCCCCCCGCGCCTATAGATGTTTACACATCAAAAATATTAACTTTGACATAGTCATGCAAAGTCACGCACTGTCACGCATAGTCACGCACAGTCACGGAGTGATTTAAAACCCATTTCCCCTTCTCCCACCGATATGAAACTTGGTCGATAGACTTGCTGTGAAAAAAGATTAACTTTGACATAGTCACGCAAAGTCACGCACAGTCACGGATAGATTCAAAATAAAGAAAAAGTTTTAATAAAAACATTGTTTTTATGGCCTAGATTATTTTTTTTATATTTTTTTATTATACACTACACTTGTACTACAGTGTAGTATACGTTTGTGCTTATATTTCTATCTACCACAACTATACATTAACCCAGAGACATAACTTAATGATTAATTGCTGTTTATATATTAATGAAAAGGCGTACACCGAATTATCCACAATTACTACTATCTCTTCCCTGACATACATTTATTTTCACCTCTTCTGTATATACGTACATATGTACGTATATAAGATATGTTGTTGTTAATAAAGTACAATGTTTTTTTATTGTTTGGAAGTGGATGTGATCAAAATTCTATAACTTTTAAGCCGTTAGTATTCTTAATTATAGATAAACAAATTTCGACACACCAAAATGTATTTACGGCACTTGCTCATTTTATATGCAAAATTATCAATGTCATTTAAAAATGTTTCTATCATGGTTGTAAAAATATTGTTTTCTTATCAGCTCGATAATGACAGCGATATAACAGTAGGTATAAATATTTTTCATTTACATAATTCTGCTCTGACAGTGATAAATCATCATCATGAATGGAATTAACATGATAGTCATTACCGGAAAATCAAAAACACATTGAGATTCAAAATACGCTTGAAGGATAGATGACGCCTTCCAAAGCCACAATCGATAAGCACCATATGTAATAAATACATTTTCTTTTACTGCTTCAAATAAAAAATACGTTAGATATTCAAATTATTATAAAAAAGATACAAAATTAAAGTAATCAATGTACGATTTATTCATTTAAAGGTTATTCCTGGAAAAAAAAAATAAAAGATTTTCCACAAAACAGTCTCTCTTGGAAACTTGCCTATTGTTGTTTATGAAAAAGAAATTTCTGATGAAATAAGTATTGGCATATTAGAATTTTTGATGTGAACTGTTCACAGAATCGATTCGATTTCCTTGAAAAAATTAAGTATATTTCAGCAACATATTGAAGGAAAACCTTCCCCATTTTCCACATAAAAAAGTGTTGTTTGTCAGAATAATTAAACAGGCCCATAAAGTTTTATAAAAATCCAAATTCTGGGAACAACATCTATATATATAAAATTCATTTTCTGTTTGTTTGTTTGTTTGTTTGTTTGTTTGTTTGACCGCTATACAAATTTTTATTTTTCAACGGATTTTCCTGAAATTTTGTACACACGATCTCTATACCCCAGGAAAGCTCGCCATGTACTTTTTACCGGCCACGCCTACTTTTACGCCCACTTTTTATGTAAAATTCATTTTCTGCTGTATTCATATTTGTTCACTATACAAATTTTTATTTGTTAACAGATTTCTCTGAAATTCGGTACACACGATCCCTGTACTCCAGCTAAGGTCGCCATATACTTTTTATCGACCACGCCTACTTTAACGCCCACTTTTTATATACAATTCATTTTCTGTATTTTGGTATATTTGTTCGGTATACAAATTTTTATTTTTCAACGGAATTCTCTGAAATTTGGTACACACGACCTCTGTACTCCACCTAAGGTCGCCAAATGCTTCGTACCGGCCACGCCTACTTTAACGCCCACTTTTTGTATACAATTCATTTTGTTTTTTGGTATATTTGTTCGCTATACAAATTTTTATTTTTCAATCGATTTCCTGAAATTTGGTATACACGATCTCTCTCCTCCAGGGAAAGTCGACATATTCTTCGTACCGGTCACGCCTACTATTACGCCCACTTTTTGTATACAATTCATATTCTGTTTTTTGGTACATTTGTTCGCTACACACTTTTTTTAACGGATTTCTCTGAAATTTGCTACACACGATCTCTGTACTCCAGAGAGGTCGCCATATGATTCTTGCCGGTCACGCCTACTTCTACGCCCGCTTTTTATACAAAATTAATTTTCTGTTTTTTGTATATTTGTTCACTATAGAAATTTTTATTTTTCAAGGGATGTCTAAAATTTGGTCACACGATCTCTATACTACAGGGAAGGTCACCATATGCTTCTTACAGGCCACGCCTACTTTGCGCCAACTTCTATGTATATAAAACTTATTTTTTACTTTTATTTGTTTCTTTATTTGATTGCTATAAAAACTTTTATTTTTCAATGGCTTTCTTCGAAATTTAGTACATATTCCAGGGAAGGTCGCTATATGATTTTTACCGACCACGCCTACTTTTGCGCCCAATTTTCTTACAACATTCATATTTTGTTGTGTGGTATATTTCTTCCCTATACAAATTTGTACTTTTCAATGGATTTCTCTGAAATTTGGGTTACACGGAAATAACTACACGGTGAACAAATTCCCCAAACTTAAAAAAAGGTACCCAAAAGAAATGAACAAATTCCCCATTTATTTTTAATCGCAATAAAAAATGAACTTACTCCCCAAATTCATTCTTAAATTTTTACATATTTTTATTTAATGAATTTTGTTAAATATTTATTTTAGTAAACATTTGCATACTGCTCTCAATATATGTATGTCCAACAATTAATGCATTTAAAATGAGTATTCTTTTCAAAATAAGTTGATAACAGCTGCGCGGCAGCACAGGTTTGGTTGCCAAACGCGCGGAAGCGGCGCGCGGCGTGCGACCGCGGACTCGGACGCGACGGGTGCGGACGCGACGCGCTCTCGGAACACAGCTCTGCTAAAATATCGCAATGCTCTACAAAATATGTTTTAGGAATTAAAATAAGTTAACGAGAACTAAGCGGAGGCACGGGTAGTAGCTGCGAGGAAGCGGCGCGAGGCGCGCGGACGCGACGCGCTCGCGGAACACAGCTCAGCTAAAATATCGACCGCGGACTCGGACGCGACGGATGCGCACGCGACGCGCTTTCGGAACACAGCTCAGCTAAAATATCGCAATGCTCTAAAAAAATATGTTTTAGGAATTAAAATAAGTTAACGAGAACTAAGCGGAGGCACGGGTAGTAGCTGCGAGGAAGCGGCGCGAGGCGCGCTCGCGGAACACAGCTCAGCTAAAATATCGCAATGATCTGAAAAATATATTTTGGCGATTAAAATAAGTTGACAGCAACTGCGCGGTAGCACGGGTGTGGCTGCCAAACGCGCGGCGTGCGACCGCTGACTCAGACGCGACAGATGCGCACGCGACGCGCTCTCGGAACACAGCTCAGCTAAAATATCGCAATGCTCTAAAAAATATGTTTTAGGAATTAAAATAAGTTAACGAGAACTAAGCGGCAGCACGGGTAGTAGCTGCGAGGAAGTGGCGCGAGGCGCGCGAACGCGGACGCGACGGATGCGGACGCGACGCGCTCGCGGAACACAGCTTACCAAAAATATCGCAATGATCTGAAAAATATATTTTGGCGATTAAAATAAGTTGACAACAACTGCGCGGCAGCACGGGTCTGGCTGCCAAACGCGCGGAAGCGGACGCGACTCGCTCGCGGAACACAGCTTAGTGAAATGTCGTATGATAAATTTTATCTACGTATGTGAAATAATTACCTGTTGATCAAAATAGGCCACACATATACTATAAGCAGTAGCTTAAAGAAACCTTGCGACACAATATTAAACGTCGCATTAGTCTTTCATTTCTGAAACTTGAATTTGACATCTCTGCTCAATGATGATCACTTATTGAATGAATTAATTCAATTTTTAAAAGTTTTGATTCCTTTCATTTGCGGCCCATTCCGTTATATTTGATGTTTATAAATAAACTGAAAAAAAAAAACTTAAAGCGGTTTCGCACCTTATTTTTGAAGCATTTTTGCTGCAGCGTCTTATAAAAAACTTCTAAATTAAAAAACCAAAAACTTTTTAATTGAAATAAAAAATGAATTTACTGCCCATACTAATTTTTGGGGAGAAAGTTCAATTTATTGGGGAATTTGTTAATTGGGGACTAAGTACTCAGCGCCTGGTAAGCATAGTGAACCATTTTTCAAGTCAAAGGCCTTTTCATCCCGGGCAAGACCGGGTAAAAACAGCTAGTATACATATAATTATTGACAAGAAATGTGTTAAAAGGAAATATCGATTTCTGCGTAAAAAGAATATGGTAATTTAAAAAAAAAAAAAAAAATCATAATTAATAAAAGTGTAGTTACACTTCAGAAGAATCAAAATTTGGCATTTAATCTTTTATCGGCCATGGGATGAACGCTATTGAAATTGGTGAGAATCGGTCCATGTTCAGACCTGGCCCCCATACAAATGACCCCTATGAAATCAACATATATTGGCATAAGATCCAAATTATCATACAAATCTTAGTCAAATTGGGTTTGTATGTATATATTACATCCATTAATCAGTAGTACAAAAATGATCCCTATTGGACAACTGTTAGTCATAGGCCCCATATAGGGCTGCTTCCCGATCTTCACTTAAATCTATCAAAAAAGAAAAATATTGCACTGATTCTTCTCAAATTTTGTTTGTATATATTCTTGCAAAATACAAGGGACTTTACCAAACATGGTCAGAATCGGTCCATTTTTGGGCCTAGTCCCCATACAGATATAGCATCCGATATAAACTTTTTCATATCTGCAGCCGAAAAAATTAATAAAAATCCCACTCAAATTTGGTGTATGTTTATTTTCTATATCCAGTTAGTTTGGCCTGAGGTCTCTAAACGCATGGTATACGGTATCGTATAGTCGGTCTAGACCGGCTATAATTTTCTTACTTGTTTAAACATGCAACACTTTCAACATATATGTTCGCAATGCTGGTAACAGCTGTCTTGCTTGTGAAATTAAAGTTTGCTGGTCAATAATAACGAAAATTCCTATCGCTTTATAAAAACAAAAAAAAAAAAAAAACAATAGAAATAAGTACGTCAAAAAGCAAAGCAAAAATTTCCAACATCATAATGGCTACAAAAATCAAACACCTTTCGACAAATGGTAAGTTACTACGACTGTGAAGATTTTCTTTAAAATTCAAAATAATAATTTTGGTATAAATTGACATTTTAGGTGGCTCAATGCATAAAAGGTAAGTTGATTTATTTTTGATTTATTTCGTTTTCTAGCAATATTTACAAATAAATTTAAATTCAAAACCGCAAGTTTAAATATTTTGGAAACCAGATTGTTTTTAAATAATTAAAGAAAAGTTGGAGTTAGTAAAACTAGAAATGATCAAAGCAGAAGTGGTACTTGAAGTACTAGTATAAGATGTTTTTAATTTTAAAATTTCTTTCTCGCTTCATATTTTCTGAAGTTTGTTTAAGGAATTTCACCCAAAAAATGCTGGCCATTATTATAGGCATTAATTTTTCAAGACGTTGTAGGTATCAGATGGAAGCTAATGCTCTAAAGGTATTAATATATAAGCAATATATAGTTATGTTTATGAATATTTCAAAATAGTTTTTCGCAATATATTTGCGTTTATCTTTTTATAGACGAAACAAAAAGTCACAAAATACTTGGTGAGGTCAGGTAAAATGGATTCCAGACAAACTTGGAACGTTTAAATTTTTCGCTAAATTTCACTGTCAACAATTGGAGTGAAACGTTTTTTGTTTTTTTTTTTTTATTTTTATAAACACTCGCATGTATTGTTTGTATAAATAATACTCATGTTCTGTCCTGTAGTTGAACAAAAAATAAAATTAGTTTGAACTTTTGCACAGTAAGACCGTCTCACAGTGGCGCCCTTAGAACAAATGAGGTTGCAAAAATAAAAATTTCATATGTGCTTAGGATATTTTGAATAAACGCATAGGTAACAATTCAAAGACTACAACTTTACTACCGTCAATAAAATCAGATATTTAGTTTAGAAACTATAACATCTCAAATTTAACTGATTTTCAGTTTTCAAGAAAACACATAATTTTTAGGCAATTTCGTTTTGTTTCAGGTAGAACATAAAAAAAGAAGGTAAATAATCGTTTGTGCCAAAAATGGGCGGGATTGGATTAGTGGGCGCGATATTTCACATACAAAGATATTATCTGGAATAGTATAAACCAGACAATATTGAAACTAGGTGTGAGTTCACGAATGATGAGTGTGAGAAATTATGTGAAAAATGGGCATGGTCAAACCAGTGGACGTGGCACCATACATGGTAAATACATATCATCATAACTAACAATAAAATTATTCACTAGAAATAAGTTATATGAACGTTGACGGGCCAGCTAGTTCAATATATTATAGAGAAGAAATTTTACTGTTCGCTTTGTCTTTCTCCAAGTAAATCGCTATTTACCAGCTGTCTACTTTTTTTTTCACTATTTTTCAACTTTGATGGAAAACAAATTTTTGTGTTTACTGATAACAATTTTCAAACATAAAAACCTTGAAGAAGAAACATAAAAATATAAAATTGTTAAAAATAATGATTTTTTCATGCCGTTAACAAATTTCAACTTTGATAACCCATAACTTAACATCTAGAAGCCATAACACCTTGTTTCAATTATTTCATAGATTCGATAATTGTCTATCATATGCCTCTTAACTTATTTGATTGTCTCAATCGGTTTAAAAGCTATGATTTTTGCAACGAAAAAACTCAAGTGGCGACACTGTGCGTCTGTTCAATACCCAACACTGCATTTGGGATGAGACTGGGGAACCGCAGTTGCGGCCCGAGCCGCGGAACAAGGCATTTTTGATAAGTCGGTGACGAAATTGGAGCAGAACTCCAACTCTGGGAATTTACCGAAAAACCCTTATGACAGTTGTTTTTATACCCTATACCACTATGTGGTTTGGGTATAATGACTTTGTGCTGCTGTTTGTAACTACCAAAAATACTAGACCTTGACCCATCTTTTGTTAAACTGAACGGCGCAGAATCACTTTCTGAGACGATTTAGCGATGTCCGTCCGTCCGTCTGTGTGTCTATGTAAATCTTGTAATCAAACTACAGGTTGCAAATATGAATATATTTTAATAGGATTCAGTATATAAGCTTTTATCAGCCATAGAATGAACACTATTGAAATTGGTGAAATTTGGTCCATGTTCAGACCTAGTCCCCATAGAAATGACCCCTATGAAATCGACTAAAATTGCCATATGATATAAATTATCATATAGATCTCGGTGAAATTGGGTTTGTGTGTGTTTATTACACCCGTTAATCAGTTATCCAAAAATAAAACCCATGTGGCAATTATTTGTCATAGCCCCCATATAACGCCTCTTTCACTTAAATCTATAAAAAAAAAAACAAAAGTATTGCACAGATTTCTCTCAAATTTGGTTTGCATATATTTTTTCAAAATATAAGTGACTTTACCAAATATGGTCAGGATCGGTTCATTTTTCGACCTAGGCCCCATAGCATCCGATATGAACTTTTCCATACCTGCAGCCAAAAAAATTAATAATTTTCTATATCCGCTTAGTTGGACCGAAGAGATAGGGTCTGTACACCATGGCATAGGGTATCATATAGCCGGTCTAGACCGACAATAATTTTCTTACTTGTTTTTATTTTCTCTTTATGAACAGCGCCCTTTGAAAAATAAAAAAGAAAAAATATGCATAAAATATTTGTTACAAATAATTTGTATTTGGTATGATTTCTTCATATTTCTAATTTATTCGATTTCAACTAATTGTAAGCATTTTGAAAAAATAGATTTCACAAGTCAGAAGGCATTTCGAGGGTGTCTTGGGTCAAAGTTAGCTGAGTTAATAAGCGGATATTGAAAACTAGTGGATTGTGTGGCGCCTAGGCGCCCGTTTATTTTGACTTTAACAAACAAATTTTTATTTCCATTTCAGAATTTTCCTATATTTATATATTAAAAAAAAAAAAAACAATTGTAAAAAATACTAACCAAAAACTTCGATTTTCAAATGAAGTTTTGTAAAAGGGCCTTTTATGTATATTTTCGCTTAAGTTTGCCAGTAGCCAACTTTATACTTTCTGCTTCTATACATAAGGAGTTTTTAATATTATATGATTTTAAAAAAATATTTTATTTTGATAGAAACTCGGTAATTTTAGTCTTATTAAGACAAACTATTAATATGTATCTTTTTAATAATTAAATTTATGTTTTATAACTTTTTAAAATGCATCAAAATAAATAAACTTATTCAACTAAAAAAAGTTTTTAAACCTTTCGGACCAAACAAAAAAATACTACGCTTATAACGAACTTAGTCTATAACGACCTAATTTGGCCGGTCCCGCCGAGTTCTTTATAACCGAACTCCATTTCATTGTAGAAAAAATAGAATAGCATAGAAAAAAAAAAAAAAACGTTTTAGAGCAAGGTTCCTAAAAGTTTGTTAAGGGTAAGGTTTTAAATGTAAGGTAAGGGGTAAGGTTTTAAATGTTAATAAAAGTCGTATTTTGAATAACTCTTTTTTGAAGACATGAATACACGTTATAGCATAATATTTGAAGAATCTTTGAACAAATTTTCAACTAAAAATTTTAATAAATAAGTCCGTGACAGCCAATATCCGGAGGCGTTGTTGTTTTGCGGTGAACGTCATAACTCGTTACCGGGCCATGTGAAATAAAAACAAGTAGTCGGTCGAGACCGACTATACGATACCCTATACCATGCGTTTAGAGACCATATCTTTTAGGCCCAACTAACTGGATATAGAAAATAAGCATAAACCAAATTTGAGTGGGATTTTTATTAATTTTTTTTGGCTGCAGATATGAAAAAGTTCATATCGGATGCTATATCTATATGGGGACTAGGCCTAAAAATGGAACGATTCTGACTATGTTTGGTAAAGTCTCTTGTATTTTGTAAAAATATATACAAACAAAATTTGCGAAGAATCAGTGCAATATTTTTGTTTTTTGATAGTTTTAAGTGAAGATCGGGAAGCAGATCGGGAGCAGCTCTGGATCTTCTGGCAATTTATGTCGATTTCATAGGGGGCATTTGTATGGGGGCTAGGTCTGAACATGGATCGATTTTCACCAGTTTCAACAGCGTTCATCCAATGGCCGATTAAAGCTTATGTATCAAATTTCATCAAAATATATTCATATTTGCGACCTGCAGTTTGATTACAAGGTTTACATGGACACACAGGCGGACGGACACACGGACGGACATCGTTAAATCGAATCAGTTAGTGATTCTGGTTCGATCGGTATAATTAAAGATGGGTCTAGGTCAAATATTTTTGGTAGATACAAACAGCAGCACAAAGTCATTATACCCAAGCCACATAGTGGTATAGGGTATAATTATAGTCGGTCTAGACCGACTATATGATACCCTATTCCATGCGTTTAGAGTCCCTATCTCTCATGTCCAACTAACTGGATATAGAAAATATGCATAAACCAAATTTGAGGGGGATTTTTATTAATTTTTTCGGCTGCAGATATGAAAAAGTTTATATCGGATGGTATATCTATATGGGGCTAGTCCCAAAAATGGACCATGTTTGGTAAAGTCTCTTGTATTTTGCAAAAATATATACGAACAAATTTTGAGAAGAATCAGTGCAATATTTTTGTTTTTTGATAGATTTAAGTGAAGATCGGGAAGCAGGTCTATATGGGGCCTATAACTAAGAGTTATCCAATAGGGATCATTTTTGGACTACTGATTAATTGATGTAATATATACATACGAACCCAATTTGACTAAGATTTGTATGATAATTTGGATCTTATGGCAATTTCATAGGGGTCATTTGTATGGGGGCTAGGTCTGAACATGGATCGATTCTCACCAATTTCAACAGCGTTCGTCCCATGAGCGATAAAAGATGAAATGCCAAATTTCATCAAAATATATTCATATTTGCGACCTGCAGTTTGATCATAAACTTTACATGGACACACAGACGGACGGACGGGCGGACGGACGGACATCGTTAAATCGAATCAGATAGTGATTCTGATTCGATCGGTATAATTAAAGATGGGTGTAGGTCAAATATTTTTGGTTGTTACAAACAGCAGCACAAAGTCATTATACCCAAACCACATAGTGGTTTAGTGTATAAAAACAAAATGCGTTTAAAAGGTGACATGTTTCCGGAAGTAGTGAAGAAGAGTTTTTCAATTTTTTTTTGCAGCATTTTGAAGTGAAAAATGATTTTTGCTATACAATTTTGGGAATTTCTTGTTGAAAAATGGGGAAGAAAATGGAATTGAAAAAAACTTCGTCGTTACCTGATGATTTATGTGTAGATATAGTGTCTAAAATTTCAAAAGAATCGGTCAAGAAGATGTTCACGGACTTCAAACATTTATTTGCGAGAAAATCGGTTTAAAGTTTTTTAAAAACTGATTTATAAACTATATACCGTATGATGCCGGTCGTTGGAGACGGTGTATCTTCTTAAGTTTTGCTCTGATTTACTTAAAATTTTGATACAACACTCTCGACATGTTGAATGCAAAAAAAAATAATTTTCCCACCTCTCTTCTAAAATTACAATGTAATTTAATTATGCAAAATTACAATAATTTAAATTTTAAACTTAATCTTGCACTATTTGTTCAAGGGCTTTTCAATACAGAGCTATAAACGAAATCATACGTCGGACAACAACAAAATCCACATTGAAAATCTCTTTTTTTCTCAAATATTTATCAAAAAAAGCATACTCTTTGATAAGTGCTGACCATCAGAGAACCTGAGCGAAAGCACTCTTAACAATGCATAACATTATGAGATGAAAAACAAAACAGACAAAAGGATAAGTTTAGTTTGACGACGGACGACGTTAAATGAGAAAAACAAAAATGTTTAAAATTTCATTCATAACTTTTTTTTGCAGAATTTTTTCATTGAGCAACAATGGGAATTTAAAGAAGAATTTGAATAGATATTAGTTTTTTTTATGCATTTTTGAGTGCAACTTATTCCGTAAGTAACACGAAATATTCATATGTAGTGCTATTGTCGTTAGCAGTGTTTCCAATTTTGATAACTTTTTGAAATTTCGATGATTTTTCAATTTGTTAAAATGATTTGTTAAATTTGTAAAAATGATGATTGAAGATTTAAAATTATCAGTAGTATAAAAATTACGATTTCAAGGGTTAACAATTAATGGGTTGTTTATCGAAAATTGATAGTTTTTGTTCATTGTAAATGGAAATTACAAAATATGTATAGTTTTAATTCTGGGTCAAGATATTTCAAAACACAAATACCTTGAATAGCATCTCTATTTAAGATTTAAGTTTTAATTACGGCGATACTTTAAACCTATATTATATGTTTCAGCTATATATGTCAATAAAATTATTAAGTTGATTGCTGTGTAAATTTTTTTTCGTTGAAATTTCACCACTATTACATTTTTATACATATGGGGGATTTCATGTCAAGTGCACCAAGGTTAGTCCTATTGGATAGTAGTTTAGACACAATTTTTCAACAAGATCGGTCCAGATCTCTCAGAGTTAGAGGGGATCAAAATTTGACATTTTGGCCAAACAGGTGTTTTTTCTCATCCATGTAACTTATTACCTATTGTTCCTATAAAATTTTCTCCCAAACAGTTTAGATAGCTATTTCTTCAATATTTCGGAAAAAAATACTTTAAAAAAAAAAATTTTTATACTTTTTTTATTGCTAAATTAAAGCATTTTTGCCTTTTTTTCAAAAAGGGCATTTTTTTTTTTTTTTTTTTTTTCTAAGAAAGCTTAGGATTTTTCCTTTAAGAGCTTTTTGGTCGCTTAGTGGGATGGGAGTGGGATATCTATCAAAATAAATGTTTTGTAATTCAAGACAACGGTTTTTCAATTTTTCACAAATGCACTATTTTGAATTTTTTCCTATTTGTGTCTAAAACCTTACAAATAAAACTTATACTGAGAAACTAGACAAACTAAACTTTCCGAAGGTATGTAACATACCTTCATAACATAACAGAAGAGAATGGTTATCTGTAGCCTGAAAGAGTTATTTGCAACATTTTAATCTGAACACAAGGATGTTAGAATTGGCTTTACGAAATTAACCCAAATGAGGCCAAAACGTTGCGTTTTGGCAGAAAGCAGCGGAACTCACACAGTATGCGTTTGCATTTACCATGAAAATGTTAAACTTATATTGAAGGAAATCAACTTAAAGTATTTAACAGATGATTCGGCAGAAGATTTACACGATTACCGCGATTGCCTTAAATTGACTATGTGTCCTAATACAACAGCTTCTGGCCACTTAGGTGAATGTACCAATTGCCCGAAAACCACATTCATCAAAGAAAATTTAATCAACTCTTTAGATCAAGAATATATAGAGGAGGTCAAATTTGATCCTTGCATTCAGACTGACTGATACACATTGAAAACAATCATTTTAAATGTGGATGATTTTGTGGAAGAAATGTGTACAGTATTGCTAAACTTGAGAAAACATGACCTTCAAGGATTTGAACATAAATTTGAAGTCTGGTGAATTCGTTATTTCATATGATTTCGCAGAAAACTATAAATATGTTCTTCAGAATGCCATACAAGCATTTTACTTCAATAACGACCAAGCAACTATATACATAGTAGTTATTTACTACATGAAAGATGAAAAACTGGAACACAAAAGTATGGCAGTCACACCCGACGATTTAAAACATGATACCGTTGCAGTTTATGACTACCAGAAGAGAATGCTAAAATTTCTAAAATCTAAATTTACAGTAAAGAAGGTATACTACGTTTCGGACGGAGCTCGTCAACATTTTAAAAACAAAGGTAGCTTGGCAAATCTTATGGCCCATGAAAAAGATTTTGGAATGCCAGCTGAGTGGCATTTTCATCCTACTGCTCATGGTAAAGGAGCATGTGATGGTATTGGAGCAAACCTTAAAAGAAATGCAGCGAACTATAGCCTACAGTACTCTCATCAAGATCGCATCTTAGATGCGACTGCTTTATTCCATTGGACAAAGAATTATTGTAAAGAAACTAAAATAGTTTTTAGTAGTAAAGAGGATTATGATGAAACATTGAAAATACTGAAGAGCAGATTCGATGCTGCGGTAAAAATCGATGGCACCGCTCAATACCATGCTTTTATACCGCTTGTCGATGGAAGACCCAAGTTGAAAAAGTTTTCTGCCTCTATTCAATTCGATTTCTTTCCAAAGACAACCAATAAACTAGCAGCGAAATCAACAGCTGAACCTAGTAACGCCAAGAAAGGATTGACAAAAAAACGCAGTAAATAAAGACGACAAAAAAGCTGGGTGAAAGACTGGGTATTTGAAAATTTACAAGACTTAAATACTTCATCAGCTACAATAAATTAAGTATAAAAATAGTTATGATATAAATGGATCTAATGCAATTAAGATTAAATTGTAATAAATTATTTATCTTCTTATTTTTAATATTATTATTATTATACATTAATTTAATTATTATTAAAAATAATTAAAAAGTAATAATTTTTCAACATTTCTATAGAAAAAAAGCGATTTTTTCCTGAGGTTAACATATTCTGAGTATTACAGTATCGAGAGTATTAAGTTTTAGTTAGGTATGTTATATACCTTCGGAAAGTCTAGTTTGTCTAGTTTCTCAGTATAAGTTTTATTTGTAAGGTTTTAGACACAAATAGGAAAAAATTCAAAATAGTGCATTTGTGAAAAATTGAAAAACCGTTGTCTTGAGTTACAAAACATTTATTTTGATAGATATCCCACTCCCATCGCACTAAGCGACCAAAAAGCTCTTAAAGGAAAAATCCTAAGCTTTCTTATAAAAAAAAAAAAAAAAAATGCCCTTTTTGAAAAAAAAGGCAAAAAATGCTTTAATTTAGCAAAAAAAAAGTCTACAAATTTTTTTTTTTTTTAAGTATTTTTTCCAAAATATTGAAGAAATAGCTATCTAAACTGTTTGGGAGAAAATTTTCTAGGAACAATAGGTAATAAGTTACATGGATGAGAAGAAACACCTGTTTGGCCAAAATGTCAAATTTTGATCCCCTCTAACTCTGAGAGATCTGGACCGATCTTGTTGAAAAATTGTATCTTTACTACTATCTAATAGGACTAACCTTGGTGCAAATTTCATCGGAAGACATCGGTTTCAAAAGTTGGAAGTTGGTGCACTTGACATGAAATCCCCCATGTATAGAAATAACCAATGCTGCAATAATATTCGTAATATGAATGATATAAATAAATTTTATTGTTTCCTTTTGTAATATTTTGCTGAGTTTTATTTTTATTTTCTTGACAATTTCTTGTTTTAAAAATAATGATTTTGACGATTTAGTTCCAAAATTGTCGATTTTCAGAAGCTTTTATTAGCAACACTGGTCGGTTACATAGAAGAGAGAAAATTGTGTGTGGGTTTGTATAAAATGAGAAAGAATAAATTTTGTTTGTGTATTTCGCATAGCTTTGTAGGGAGTGCTATGCGTATTATTTCAGCGTTACAGAATCAGTCAGTCAGCCAGTCAGTGAGTCAGGGATCAGAGTAAATATATTTAAGATAAGTAGAATCGAAATTTTTGTGCTATTATTATTAATTTGTTGTTGCAAATATGAAAAAAAGTTATACTTGTTTATTTTATATATGGGCTCGGGAAAAAAATTACCGTTATTGACCATATTTAGTAAAGTTACTTACTTTTCTCAAAAATATATATAAACCAAATTTGAAGAGAAATCTGTGGAAAAATTTTTTTTTTGATAGATTTAAGAGTAACTTAATTAATATCACTCCTGTCCTCTAGCACTTTTTTAAGATATAGCTTATTCCTAAAATAGCATAAATTTTCCTGGAAACCATATCGCAAAAACTTTGGCTGCTTTTTAAAAATGTATCAGTTCGTTATAGAAAATACTTTTTGGGAAAGGATATGGGGTCTTAACCCTAAATTTATCCACTGAGTGTAGATGGCGGATATCAGACCTATTCTAATATCTGCTGCACGAATTCTCTGCTCGAACTTGTAGACCTCATATGAAGTTCCGGATGGTTAGGAGCGCAACTATAGCATACATAATTATTTCTGTTTCAAGATTCTATTTATTTCATAGAGTATCAGAATAGGCCCTAAGGCTTCCGATTGTAGTCACTTTCATGTCACCTAACACTATAGAAACTTATTCGAATTGGGAGCTTGCAGAGTTCTATTAGGCAGATAATGAAGCAGCGAAGTTACTTGTGTGAGTGTTGCAAATTTTGGATCTAGCTTAAAATTTTGTATCGTAGAAAATAATACAAAATAAAAAAGTATTATGTACTGTATACAAAGTACTTTCATAACCATGAATCGAGTTGTTTAGTGGCTGTACATTTTGTTTTTGTATACACCTATCATATAGATACGACTTTGTTTATGAACACGAATATGAGCTAGATTTGTTATATTTTCAATTCAATAAAAAGTTTTCCCTGGTCATTATACAGAAGGTTGCATTTTTAGAGCATACATTGTTGTGTGAATGATATTTTTTGTATGCTCATTGTATACATTTTGTTTCCAAATATTTTCAATGGATTATAACGACTTAAAGAATATAACTGTGTATATTGTACACAAAGGAATACTGGTAATATTTTTTTGAGTATAAAAATAGAAACCATAGCTATTCATAATTTAAAATACTGTGTTAAACCGCAAAAACCAAAAAATATTTTTGGCAAGAGAAATTGTTTGCTATTGCTGTTCTTGGGTAATTTAGTAAACAACAACGAATCATATTACATGTGTTTGCACTTGTATATGTACGAAATGAAGCAAATACATATACCACATATACTTTTATATTACAAACGCATTTATATATTAAAATTCCAAAAATTATATGTGGTATACCATGCATTGTTTAAGACAACTAAGGTGAGAATGTCCCTTGGAGACAAAATTTTCGAGATCTCGGAATATTGCTTTTGAAATGTATATGATTTTAAGTATATATAACGCTTTCCCAATGAAAGGTCCATTGCATTTTGAAGAATGTGAGCGTCATAGATCGCCCACACGATAGCATGTACCATGCGTTTAGAGAATTGATCTTAAGTCCAACTATAGCAAATGAGCATTAACAACATCTGAGTGGAAAAAATCTGTTGAGTCTTTTTTGTTTTTTTGAGAGATTTATATGAAGATCGGCAGCTTTATATGTGCGATATCTTACTACGGCATTTTTTATTTTTTTGTTATATACTTGTTAGTTTGTGTAATAAACACAAACAAATTAAATTTGGCAGAGATCAGTGTGATAATTTGGACATTATGGCAATTTAAATCAAACTCATTGTTGAAGCTTGGCTCGTTTGCCTCGCTCAACTTTATAAAGAAAAAAGGATAAAAAAACGGGGGGGTAACTTGGTGTTGCACCAAGTTATTTATTTAGTGTTTTTAAATTTAAATTATTCTAGTGGTACACCAGGATAATGTATATTCAAATTTGTGAAGGATAGTTATACAAGTGGTACACCAGGACAACGTTGTGTTCAAGTAAAAAAAAACCTGTTGATTACTTGAGTGGCAAAATAATAATGGCAATTTTATTAATAAACTTATGCTATATATATATCATCAAATCAATAAAGTTAACTGTAAAAATAAAAATGCAATAAAAACAATGCATATAAAATATAACCAAAGCATATAAAACAAATGTAAAGCCAAAAAATGTGTATATAAAAAATTAACTAAAATTAAAATACATACATATGCTAAAACGGTTCATTCATTTGTTTCCCACAGTCAGTCAAAACAAAACAGATATTGCATTTCAATGCGACTGCCAATTCATATAGGCACGTGTAAAGTTTATTTACGTGGTTCAAGCCATGAATTATGCAGTCGCAGCAAATCTCACGCTTTGCTTGACAAACCGTGGGAACCAAAGCCACTGTTCATTAGTTGCTGCATTAAATTGGGCTCTCACCGTCAGCCAAAGCAAAGCTGATATTATGTTTCATTACCGTCTGACTGCAAATGCATACATGCGCGTGTAAAGTTTATTCATGAATTTTGCAGACGCAGCAATTCACACGATTTGCTTGACAAAACGGTGAGAACCAAATAATTTTAATTCCATAAAGATTTGTTTTTATTTTGTTAAAAATAAAAAAAATCAGAAAGAATTAACATATTGCGGCCCCAACGATCGGCAATATCAATGGGCAGAACAAATGAACGATTTTTAATAATAAATGCTGAGATTAGCTAAGGTGTTGGTTCCAAAGAAACGTTCCAGTTAGACCTTGGTGAAGGCTGTGGAACTGTTTTGCGTCTTAGTTTCAATATTTGTTTAATTAGTAGGATGATGATCAGTGTTATAATTAGTGCTAGTCCCACATAGCTGATGGTCAAACTGTGCACCTTATGATTTAGTGCTGTTGCCGGTAAATTTTGTAGTTGCGCCTTTACTTCCGCTTGCAACCGGGTTATGTTGTCAATAGTCGAAGAGTATGGTAGGGGTTGGGTTAGCCTGTCCACATTCTGTAGTAGATGGGAGAACGACATCCCATTGCTTGTGTATGATTGCTGTAAAATTGAGGTAATTGTTTGGGGACCGTATATGGTGGTCCCTTCGCTTTTCATTGTGCATCCCGCTGGGAGCGTAAGGAAGCCGGTGCCTTCCAAAAACTGAGAGCTACTTTCTCCATTGCATACTGTGCTTAGTTTAAGTTTTTGTTGAGTTGAGATTAGCCACTGATTCCTTTTGTAGAGTTGATACCATACGTTATTGCTGGCGATTAATTCTATATTGCAACTCGTGTCAGATTCATTATTAAATAAATGTATTTCACAGCGACAGACTGGAGAACCCTTGTAGTATGTAGCTTGAATGCTCGGGCATAAAAAGGTATCATGCTCAAGTTTATTGCAGTCTCGAAGTGTGGCATCATCCATAGGGAAATATTCGTCTCGATGAGCGTTGAGAGCCATCATTTTAGATGCCGGTAGGATAGCTACTAACGAATTATTTATTGGCTGTGGTACTGGCGTAATATAAAATAAATCATATTCATTTTGATGTGCTAATAGGATGAGCAAAGTGCAGATGATGTGCTGGTTCGAAATTGCTGCATGAGCTGTTACTATACCATATAAATGGATGATATCTGTGACTGGGAGGGTCAGATCTGCAGGAAGATTCGCCTTTATGTTATCAACTTCGGCCGAAAACTGTCGTGGTGTTAACAGAATAGGGCTTATTCGACCATGATAAGTGTCAGCTAACAAGTTGATCATGGATGCGTGCATTTTTTGCAAATTATCAGCAATGGTAAGTAATTGGACGCTCAGAGACAAGATGATCTGTGATCGATGGTTGTTATCATTGTTTGTGAGGTTCATTAGACTACTGATTTTGAAATTGAGTTTTTCGAAATTAGTTTGTGTACGGTTTTCAGATTGCTTCATCAGATTAAGAGTTGAATCGAGAAACGACGTTTGATTCCGCAGAAGGCTGTGCAAGTAGGCTTCGTTAGTTTTTATACGGTTAATGGTTGTGGTCATTTCTTCTGCATACTTTGAGTCAAGGATGCCAAATAAAGAATTAGCGACATTTCCAATGATATCTATCGCTCCTCGTTTTCTTCTTCGTGCTAGACCTTCTAGACCGGCCTCCATCTCGTTCTGGAGATTTTGAAAATGGGTTAGTAGTCCGTCGCATTGATTGGTGAGGGATTGATGATTGCAGGCCTTTTTCAAGGCAGAGGTCCCATTGATTAAAAGCTGCAATTCTGTATGGAAGGGTGCCAGTTCAAAATAAATGAGAAGTTTCCACTCTGCAATGATTGGTTTAACGTGACCGATATTTTCAAAATGCAGGCCAGGATTGCTAGTGATCTTCGTGTAAACAACTGGTTGGCATACGACTAATGGAAATAATAGTGCTAGGAGCACCAGCATGGTTGTTGCAGTTAAGGGGCTACGTTTCGGGGTTGGTGTACCTTCATTTTCACCGATGGATGAACTGCTTCTTTTAAGTGTTGAGTTGGGAGGTATTGCTTCATTGTCAGCTGTCGTTATTGGTACTTCCAGAGGAAGAGGAGCTAGTAGGTGAATTGCTCGCTTAATGATGCCATTAGACGTTTTGACATCCGCTGTTCTGACGGCGCCGTCTGGACCGGGGTATGTATTGATTACCTTTCCGAGACGCCACGTCATGACCGGCGAGTTATCCTTTATGATAACTATGGTCCCTGATTGCAGATTTTGAGCCTTAGTTTGCCACTTGTTACGCTGTTGGAGTTCATTGAGGTATTCCTGTGACCATCGGTCCCAAAATTGATGTTTTATTCGAGATACTAATTCCCATCGTTTGGCAAGTGGTTTTGACGTTGATTGTGCAGTTGCATCAACTTGTGCCGTGAGCAGTTCACCAATCAGGAAATGGCCAGGCGTGAGTGCAGCTTCGTCATTAGGATTACTCGACAATGTTGCGATTGGTCTTGAGTTGAGGATCGCTTCAACTTCTATGATCACGGTTTCCATTTCCTCATAAGTCAGAGTCGCATTTGCCATTTCCTTCACCAATAATCTTTTGGCGGATTTGACTGCAGCTTCCCACAGTCCACCAAAATGCGGGGCTCGAGGAGGAATAAAATGGAAAGTAATGCTTTTGCTGGCGCATTCTTGTTGAATTTTTTCTTGAGCTGGTGTAGCGAAAAGGGCAGTTGACAACTCTTCTAATTGATTCCGAGCTCCCACAAAATTGGTTGCATTGTCGCAATAAAGATGCTGACAGTGGCCCCTGCGACTTATAAATCTCTTAAGCGCCCCAATGAAGGCGTCGGTTGTAAGGTCCGTCACTAGTTCTAGATGGACTGCCTTTGTAGAAAAGCAGCAAAACACAGCAATGTACGCCTTTTGGGGTCGTTTTCCTCTGGTTTTAAAGTGAACCCAGATAGGGCCACAGTAGTCAACTCCTGCATTAATGAAGGGTCTTGCTGGTGTTACTCTTCTCTCCGGTAAATTTCCCATGATTTGCTGAAGAAGTTTTGGTCTCGATCTTGCACATTGGACACATTTATGAACAGTTTCCCGAGCCAGGTGTTTGCCTTTGATGGGCCAAAAGCGTTGTCTTACGGTTCCAAGAAGTGCGCTAGGACCGCAATGTTTATTTTCCCTATGTGTTGACTCAAAGATTAGTCTGCTGATTGTATCGTTGTAGGGCAGCAACATTGGATGTTTGGCATTAAAAGATAACGGGGATGCTTCTAATCTGCCTCCAACTCGTAGAATATTATGTTCATCAAGAAATGGTGATAAGCTTTTAATTTGACTGGATGCCTGAAGGTCCTTTTGTCCTTGTAATTGCTTAATATCTTCTGTGAACGCAGACTGTTGGGTAATTCGAATAATGATGGCAATCGCGTCGTGAAGTTCAATAGGGGTCAGAGTTCGCTGGGTTTGTCGCTCTGCCTTAATAGTTTTTGTGTTTTTAATAAACCTCAGGATGTATCCCATAATTCGTTGAAGCGTTTTCCATGAATTTCTGTGATTTATGTTGTGCAGAAAACTTTCACTATTAACCGCCACTAGTGAGTTGTAAGGGTTTTGCTTCTGTTCAGTTATTGTTATGTCAGAGCTTAAACAAAAAGTAGGAGGCCAATGTTTTTCGTCTCCATGAAGAAAGAATGGCCCATACATCCAGTGTGGTGTATGTTGTAACTGTCGTGGATCTAATCCTCTGGATAATATATCTGCTGGGTTATCTTTTGAACCCACATGCCGCCATTGCTCAGGTGATGTGCTTTCTTGAATTGAAGCTATTCGATTTGCCACAAATGTATGAAATGAAGATGATCTTGAATGTATCCAGGCTAAGACTATTTTCGAATCGGACCAGTAGAATGTTGGCGTTGTACTCATGTCCAGATCGAGCTTAACCTTTGCTGCCAAGTTGGCACCCAGCTGGGCAGCGCATAATTCCAACCTTGGGAGCGTTTGCTGTTTAAGAGGAGCTGTACGAGATTTCGCACATAGCAGGTATACGATGACTGTTTTATTTGGTAGAAATGTTCTAACGTATATTGCGGCTCCATACGCCTTTTCGGAGGCATCTGTAAAAACATGCAGTTGTGTCTTGCTAGGAATACCTCTCTTATAGACATGCCGATGCACTTGAAAGTTTTCAAGTTCACTTAGATTGTTTCGGAAATTTCGCCAGCGTGAATCAAATTCTGATGGCACAGCCTCGTCCCATGACAGATTCAAGGTCCATAGTTCTTGAACAAACATTTTTGCTCGGACGACTACTGGGGACAGTAGCCCGAGTGGGTCAAAAATGCGTGCTAAATCCGACGTGACTGTCCTTTTAGTCACAGCCTTAATTGGTTGTATGTTAACCTTGATTTTAAGGAGATCACCTTTGGGTAGCCACACTAATCCTAGCGTTGTTGTACAATCCGTTTCTTCTTTGGAAAAGTCTAGATTGACTTCTTGATCATCATTGGGAATGTTGCGGAGCAGTTGGGTGTGATTGGCGCACCACTTTCTTAAATGGAACCCATACTTAGCCATGACATGTTGTAGTTGGCGTTGAGTTTCGAGGGCGGTGTTCAAACTATCGGCTCCACCTAATCCGTCATCGACATAAAAATTTCTTTCCAGAAAGCTGGCTGCTAAAGGAAATTGAACCTTATTGTCATGGCTTATCTCCTTCAAGCATTTGATTGCCAAATATGGCGCGGACCTAGTGCCATATGTCACTGTGTTTAATTGAAAATAACTGATGGGTTCAGAAACATCATTTCGCCACAGGATTATCTGGAACTGTTGGTCTTTGGGGTGGATCAATATTTGGCGGTACATTTTTTCTATGTCTGTAGTGAACACGAAACGCGGCATCCGAAATCGTAAGAGAACCGTAAACAGATCGTTTTGTAGTGGTGGCCCGGTGTGTAGAATGTCATTTAATGATTTTCCTGACGCTGTTTTCGCTGAAGCATCGAATACCACCCTAAGTTTAGTGGTGCTGCTTTCAGGTCGTAACACGCAGTGATGAGGGATAAAGTATTTATGCCCTTTTACATCGTCTATTTGGATTTTCGACATGTGCCCCATTGCTTCATAATCCTTCATAAATTGCACATACTGATCTTTTAGTGAAGGGTCTTTCAATAATCTGCGTTCTAATGAGAGAAATCGGTTGAATGCAATACTATGTGAAGCTCCTAATGCTGACGTTTCCATACAAAATGGAAGTCGTACCACGAATCGTCCTCCATTATCACGACTAGTATGCTGATTAAAATGTGCCTCACATTGTGCATCATAAGAAGATAATTGTTGCTGTCTGCTTTCGATCTCCTCAAGTTTCCAAAATCGTTCAATAGCCAGATTCATGTTGTCCTCATCAGTTAGGACACCGCATATCGCTGATGATAGGTGTTCACCAGATACCTTCCCGGATACTATCCAGCCAAAAGTTGTATTTTGTAACCTTGGGAGGTCATCAGCCAGTTTGATTTGACCGATGGCGAGTAGTTGATGGTAATATTCCGCCCCTAACAAAATGTCGATTTTTTCTGGGCGGTTAAAAGTTGGGTCTGCTAATGGTATATTATTGGGAATTGACCACTTATCTATAGTGAGCAGTTGAGCGGGTTGTGGAGCAATTATTTGTGGTAATACAAATGCCTCAAGCCGGGTTGAGAAATTGTTGAGTCGGGATTGAAGCGTGATGTTGACTCGGTGTTGAACCTTGGTGCGGTTTTTTCCAATACCGTTAATTGAAATTGATGTGGCCCTTGCTGGGAGTCCAAGCCGTGTGACCAACCTCTCCGTAATGAGGTTGACTTGTGATCCCGAATCAAGAATCGCCTTGCATTCAGTTTCCAACCCATTTGCTTTGACTTTTACCAATGCTGTTCCAAGTAAGACATAGGGTCTTGTGTTCCTGGAACTAACTGCCATGCTTTCAGCTTCGTCTACTGGGGTGTTGACTAGTGAAGTCGCTGTTTCTTTTGCCGGATTATTACGTGTAATTGCTTCTTTGGTTGACTCATTTTTAAAGTTACTGCGTTTCTTTGAAGTTAAATTTACTTGTGGGAGTGAATCCAAATGTACCAGGGTATGGTGCCGTTTTCCACATTTTTGGCAGCGGCCCGAAGTGGTGCACTGTTTGGTAAAATGGCTACTATTGAAGCAGTTGACACATAATTTATGCTTTTGTACTAGATGAAGTCTGTTTGGTGGGCTTAGCTGGGTGAATTCCTTGCATCGATATAATGGATGCGAATCTTGCTTGCAACCTATGCATAGCCGATTATCGGGTCGGGACTGTGCCGTCAGTGTGCATGTTTTGTTAGTGGAAATTGGTTTTTCCTTGTATCCCATTGCCTCAAGAGTATGGAAATGATTCTCGAGGAAGATGAGAAATTGTCTAATTGTTTGCAGCTCCTTTGGGTTGGCAATCGATTGCTCATATTGAGTATGAATTGTTTTGTCCACCTTTTTAACCAATATGTGTATCAGGAGCGGATCCCAGGATGAAATTTGGAGTCCCATATTGGAGAGAGCAGCCAAACATTATTTCGTTGTGTCGTGCAATCGCTTAATCGCACTTAATGTGAATGCACCAGATGGTTGGTCAAGGAGTCGTTGAACCGCTGTTGCTACTATTATTCTTTTGTTGTCATACCGATCGTGGAGCAGTTGCCAGGCAGCTTGATAATTTTCTGCGGTAACATCGAGATGATTGATAAGGTTTGCTGCTTCGCCTATGACATTGGTTTTTAAATACCACATCTTATGTGCGTCCGACATCTGTTGCTCATGAACAATTTTCTTAAATAAGTTAGAGAACGATGTCCACTTCATATAATCGCCATCAAATTTGGTAATGGTGATCGTGGGTAATGGTAGAGCAGATGGTCTAGCCATAGTTTCTGTGGTTGAGTGGTGGTGTTGTCGATTTGCAGTGGTGAGCTGGATGATTGCGGACTGGGAAGCTTGTTCGAGGTGAACATATCTTCTTGAATCGTAGCCTGCAATGTCTGGGTCGGGATATTTATCCAACACTTCATCATTAAGCCTTTCCAGTTGCTGCCATAATTGGGTGATGGTGCCCTTTTTTACATCATAATAAGACCCATCTTGTCCTGGTTGCAGGTGAAGGCCTTCTAGTTGTCGAGTGAGAGCTGCCATTTTTCCAAGGCACCGACTGATGAGTCCATCGTGACCACCTGCGGCGACAGATGCATTAGCTGGACCTACTGTACCTACTGTACCTACTTGTGGCTGAACAGTGGTCGCCGTTTTGGAATCAGAAAATTCCTTTCCACCAGATTCTAGGCCTTGGGCACCAAGCTCACGTTCCATGATCTCTATGTACTTTACTGCCAACGCCTGAATTCGAGTGTAGTAGTCGGATGTGAAGTACTCATCGGATGTGTCTAGGTCCTTTAAGCCCCGCAACTCATTATCTGCAGTATCAAACTCTGCCCACGCTGTTTTGATACGAGACAATCGATCCTGATAATAGGTTGCTGTTTTCCGACTGGCTGAATCCTTGGTGAAATTTCGGATGATGGTGGTAATAGATTCCCCAGTTTCGTTCAGCTGGCGAAGAAGTTGCTTTGCTGTCCTTGCCATGGCTTTGGTCTGCTTACGGTTGAAGCTTGTAGCTTGCGGTGAACGATGTAGGTTGTAGCTTGCGGCTGGGCGCTTGTAGCTTTATCGCTTACGTAGAGGTTGCGGCTGGGCGCTTGTAACGTTATAGCTTGCGGCTGGGCGCTTGTAGCTTTATAGTATGCGGCTGGGCGTTTAAAGCTTAATAGCTTGCGGCTGGGCGCTTGTAGCGTTATAGCTTGCGGCTGGGCGCTTGTAGCTTAATATCTTGCGGCTGGGCGCTGGTAGCTTTCGGTTGAAAGTTTGGTGATTGCGGCTGGGCGCTTGCGGTTTGAAGAGTACAGGATTTCGGGTCCTGTCACGGTCGCCAATATGTTGAAGCTTGGCTCGTTTGCCTCGCTCAACTTTATAAAGAAAAAAGGATAAAAAAACGGGGGGGTAACTTGGTGTTGCACCAAGTTATTTATTTAGTGTTTTTAAATTTAAATTATTCTAGTGGTACACCAGGATAATGTATATTCAAATTTGTGAAGGATAGTTATACAAGTGGTACACCAGGACAACGTTGTGTTCAAGTAAAAAAAAACCTGTTGATTACTTGAGTGGCAAAATAATAATGGCAATTTTATTAATAAACTTATGCTATATATATATCATCAAATCAATAAAGTTAACTGTAAAAATAAAAATGCAATAAAAACAATGCATATAAAATATAACCAAAGCATATAAAACAAATGTAAAGCCAAAAAATGTGTATATAAAAAATTAACTAAAATTAAAATACATACATATGCTAAAACGGTTCATTCATTTGTTTCCCACAGTCAGTCAAAACAAAACAGATATTGCATTTCAATGCGACTGCCAATTCATATAGGCACGTGTAAAGTTTATTTACGTGGTTCAAGCCATGAATTATGCAGTCGCAGCAAATCTCACGCTTTGCTTGACAAACCGTGGGAACCAAAGCCACTGTTCATTAGTTGCTGCATTAAATTGGGCTCTCACCGTCAGCCAAAGCAAAGCTGATATTATGTTTCATTACCGTCTGACTGCAAATGCATACATGCGCGTGTAAAGTTTATTCATGAATTTTGCAGACGCAGCAATTCACACGATTTGCTTGACAAAACGGTGAGAACCAAATAATTTTAATTCCATAAAGATTTGTTTTTATTTTGTTAAAAATAAAAAAAATCAGAAAGAATTAACACTCATAAAGGTCATATGTATCGGTAGCAGATCTGAACATACACAGCTTTTTACCAATTTTAATAGCGTTTGTCTTATACCCGATATAATTTTATATAGTAATTTTTCTTAAAATATATTCATAATTGTGCTCCGTAGTTTAATTAACAAGTTTATATGGACACAGAGATGTACGGACGGATAGATAGACATCGTAAAATCGACTCAGAAATTGATTCTAAGTCGACTGGTGTCATGAAAAATTGGTCCAAGCCAAGTATTTTTGGCAGCTACAAACATCAGTACACACTCACGTGACAGCAACGGCGCACAATGCCTCCATCTGAGTTTTTTCGTTTCAAAAATCATAACTTTTGAACTGATTGAGATATTCAAATAAGTTAAAAGGCATATGATACGAGTAGGCAATTATCCGTTCTATGAAATAAGTGTCTGAAAACAGTGCTACACTTTTGGGTTATCAAAGTTGAAATTTGTTAACGGTATGAAATATAACTAAAAAATATGATTTTTAACAATTTTATATTCTACTAGCTGTTTTTACCCGGTCTTGCCCGGGATACAAAGGCTTTCGACTTGAAACGTGGTTCACTATGCTTACCAGGTGCTGAGTACTTAGTCCCCAATGAACAACTTTCCCAAAAAAATTAACTTCCTCCCCAAAAATTTGTACGCAAATTCATTTTTTATTTAAAATTTTTTCATTTATTTTAAAATTTTTTTCATTTTATTTAAAATTTTTTGATTTTTTACATCAGAAATATTTTTTTGAAGACGCTACAGCAAAAATGCTTCAAAAAAAAAGATGCGAAACCGATTTCATTTTTTTTTTAAAGTTATTTTGTTAACATCAAACATAACGGAATCGTTTGCAAATTAGAAATCAGAACTTTTAAAAATTGAATTACTTTATTCAATAAGTGATCATCATTGAGTAGAAACGTCATATTTATAGAAATTTCAAAAATGGAAAATGGATGCGACGTTTAAAATTGTGCCGCAAGGTTGCTTTAAGCAATTGCTTATAGTACATGTGTGGACTATTTGGATCAACAGGTTATTATTCCACTTACGTAGATAAAATTTATCAAAAGACTTTTCACTGAGTTCGGCTGCGTTAGCCCGAGGCCACGCAATGAGCGGCAAAGCGGCAAGCGGCGAGCGGTGAGCGGCAAAAAATTAAAACATATGAAATACTACTGAAGTGGCCACGCAATGAGCGGCATGTGAGCGGCATTTTTGCGCGGCTAAGCGACGACGCTCAAGAATAGAACTTGTTCTAATTTTTAGTTGTTTTCTGAGCGGCAAAGAATAAAAATGGCAAAAAAAAAATGCTTTTCTCTATTTTGTCAATCTGAAGGGCGATTCAGTAACTTCTTTTAACGATAATTGAATCGTTAAAAAAAAGAAAACAACAAAATTATCGATTTTGGTATTCAGTAAAATTTTTAAATTCACTTTTGTGAAAGTCAGCTGTTGTGTTTATCTTAACGACAACCATTTTTGTAATAATCAGTAATAAGCCACCTCACCGCTCTGCCGTTATCCGCTTTACCGCTCGTTGCGTGGCCTAGGCCTTAGCGTGTTGTGTTCGCGTCCCCGCGCGCTTTGCAGCAGCTCTAGTGCTTCGGAGCAGTTGTTGTCAACTAATTTTAATCGCCAAAATATATTTTTCAGATCATGCCGATATTTTAGCTGAGCTGTGTTCCGAGAGCGCGTCGCGTTCGCATCAGCGCGCCGCTTCCGCGCGCCGAAATGATGCGATTGAAAACAATACAGATTTTAAATGCATATATTGCAAGACAGATATTGAGAGCAGTATGCAAATTTCCACTTAAACAAATATATAACAAAATTCATTAAGTTTAGTTTTTAGAAAAATTGGGGAATTTGTTCATTTCTTTTGGGGACCTTTATGTAAATTTGGGGAAATTGTTCATCGTTAAGTTATTTTCGTGCGTACCGAATTTCAGAGAAATCCGTCGAAAAATTAAAAATATTTGTAGCGAACAAATATACCAAAAAACAGAAAATGAATTACATAGAAAAGTGGGCGTTAAAGTAGGCGTAGCCAATGGGAGGCATATGGTTACTTTTTCTGGAGTACAGAGATTGTAAGTACTTAATTTCAGAGAAATCCCTTGAAAAATAAAAATTTCTATAGCGAGCAAATATACCAAAAACAGAAAATAAATTATATAGAAAAAGTGGGCGTTAAAGTAGGCATGGCCAGTAAGAAGCACACGGTGACCTTTTTTGATGTACAGGGATCGTTTGTACCAAATTTCAGAGAAATCCGTTGAAAAATAAAACTTTTTATAGCGAACAAATATACCAAACAACAGAAAATGAACTTTATATAAAAAGTGGGCGAAAAAGTAGGCATGGCTGGTAAAAACCATATGGCGACCTCTCCTGGAATATGTACTAAATTTCGGAGAAAGCCGTTGAAACATAAAAATTTCTATAGCGAGCAAATATACCAAAAAACAGAAAGAGAATTACGTTACAGTATGCGTGGCCAGTAAGAAGCATACGGTGAGCTTTCGTGGAGTACAGGGATCGTTTGTACCAAATTTCAGAGAAATCCCTTGAAAAATAAAAATTTGTATACCGAAAGAATATACCAAAAGACAGAAAATAAATTAAATAGAAACAAGTAAGAAATTTATAGTCGGTCTAGACCGACTATGCGATACCCTATACCATGCGTTTAGAGACCCTATCTCTTAAGCCCAAAAAATTGGATATAGAAAATAAGCATAAACCAAATTTGAGTGGCATTTTTATTAATTTTTTTGGCTGCAGATATGAAAAAGTTCATATCGGATGCTAGGTCTATATGGGGACCCAGGTCCAAAAATGGACCGATCCTGACTATGGTTGGTAAAGTCTCTTGTATTTTGCGAAAATATATACAAACAAAATTTCAGATGAATCAGTGTAATATTTTTGTTCTTTGATAGATTTAAGCGAAGATCGGGATGCACCTCTGTATGGGGCCTATGACTAAGAGTTGTCCCATAGGTATCGTTTTTGGACTAATCATTAATGGATGTAATAAACACATAAAAACCCAATTTGACAAAGATCTATGCGACAATTTGGATCTTATGGCAATTTATGTCGATTTCATAGGGGTCATTCGTATGGGGGCTAGGTCTGAACAGAGACCGATTCTCAGCAATTTCAATAGCGTTCATCCCATGGCCGTCGAAAGCTTATATACCAAATTTCATTAAAATATATTCATATTTGCGACCTGCAGTTTGATTAAAAGCTTTACATGGACACACAGACGGGCGGACTGAGGGGCGGACATCGTTAAATCGAATCATACAATGATTCTGATTCGATCGGTATAATAAAAGATGGGTCTAGGTCAAATATTTTTGGTAGTTACAAACAGCAGCACAAAGTCATTATACCCAAACCACATATTGATATAGTGTATAAAAAGTGGGAGTAAAATAAGCGTAGCCTATAAGATGTATATGGTGACCTTTCGTCGAGTACAGGGTCCGTGTGTGCCAAACTTCAGAGAAATCCGTTGATAAATAGAAATTTGTGTAGCGGTCGAACAAACAAACAAACAGAAAATGAATTTTATATATATAGAAGATTGAAATTGAGTTGGATTTTTTTTTGTTTTTTTTTCGCAATATATAACAAACTTGAACTATAATAAACAATAGTTCTCAATAATATTTTTGTTTTATGTATATACAAAGTCCCTTAATCGGGCTCTCTAGTATTATTAATATAATAGTTAGTTTTGTTTTTTAAATATTTTATAAATAAATAACGTTCTTACAAATGAAGAATATATAGCTAATTAATTTTTGTAATGAAAAATTTTTATAAAAACATTACCATCAATATAAGCAGAAATAAAAACAGTGTCAAAAGGATAAAAGAAAAGGGTTATAAGAATTTATTGTGTAAGCCAAAAACTTATTGTGTTTTGATCTTTGTAAGCTGTAAAGATCTCTATTTGCTACGCTTGTTTCATATCGAAAGTCATTATTTGTCATTATTTGTCATTATTATTTGTCATTATTTGAATTGCAGTTTACAGCTTTAATGTTAGCACGTCTATACATATGATAAAAGACAGGAATGCAATGTTCATTTTGAATCATATTCATCTTATCGAGGTATAAAAAGGCCTCAGGTGGTACGAAGCCTTTTTGCAAAGCTACATATATATACTCTTCATTTGTATAGTACGGGGCCATCATTAAATTGTTTTCTTTACATGATGTACATCTTAAAATATAATTTCTTATTAATTTTATTATAAAATTGTCTATTCTTATAACATTTGAGCTATTGTACAATTTTTTATTTGATATGTATTTTTTATAATTACTTTGTGGTGATCTATAAGTTGACATGCAACCTCTTAAACATTTTCTCTCAAAAACACGAATCTTTTCCATGTAGGATGGTGAAATATTAAACCATATCGGGCATCCGTGAGTGATAATTGGTCTTATTAATGACTGATACATAGTAATTTTGGTTTTAGGTTTTAAATATTTTGAGTAAAATAATGCTTTAAACATGAAAAATGCATTTTTGGCTTTCAGTAAAATTTCATTAACATGGTTGTTAAAATAGAGAAATTTGTCTAAGTAAATACCTAAATATTTTACCATATCTTTATTTGGTATGTGAGTGTTATTCAAATTAGATTTAATCTGAAAAGATTTCCAATTTTTTCTTATATTATTGTTTCATTTACCGACAGGCGGTCTAAATAAAATTGTTTCACACTTTTGTGTGTTAATCTTCATATGACAATCTATAGTAAATCTTTCAACCATATCAAAGGATCTTTGTAGATTATTATTGATTTTTTCAATAGTGTTGTCAGCATGGTATATTATAATATCATCTGCATAAGAGATTATGTTATCTATTTTACATAATAGATCCAGTATAAATATATTAAAAAGAAGAGGTGAATTGACAGTGCCTTGCTGTAACCCGTTTATAATTCTGAATATTTTTCGACTTTCATGATTCTGATGAAAAATTTTAAACGTTTAATCGTTAATCATATTATATATAATTATAATTAGATACAATGGAAATTGATATTCCTTTAGTTTATATATTAAGCCTGGTATCCAAACACTATCAAAAGCTTTTTCCATGTCGATCAGACAAGCCCCTGTACATAATTTCCCATTCCAATTCCAATTTATGTTAGATGTAAGTAATTGTATTGCATTAGTTGTTGAATGCTTGTATTTAAATCCAAACTGTTTCTCGCTTATTAAGTTTTTGTTTTTACAAAATTCAATTATATTATTGTTTATACAGATTTCAAATATTTTACTAATATTAGGTAGTAAACTTATCGCTCTTAGGTTCTTTGGATTACTTGAATCCTTATCCTTCTTTGGTAAAATAACAACTTTAGCTTTCTTCCACTCATTAGGAAAATAGGAATTATTCAGCATATTATTAAAAAGGCTACAATATTCGTAAATTATTACATTGGAAATATTTTTCAAAACTATATTTGGTATTTTGTCAATACCCGAGGATAGTTTACCTCTTATATTAGAAAAAATATATAGTATTTTGTTTTTGGTATGAAATAGTTTTCAGTCTGGTTTTCGCCAACTTCATTCGATTTATTATCATTGCCAAAATTGGTCAAAGTGGTATTATTACTCTCGAAAGAGGCTCTAGATTCCAGGAATCTACTAAATAAGTTATTAACTCGGATATGTACACTGTTGGCAGAATCGATATTCTTATAGGAGTGAAGTGACTCCAAAAAGGAACCAATAGAATCTAAAATTTGTTCCTTATCATGTACTATGTAATTATTATAGTTATCCCTTTCTAAGTTCCCTACGTCTATTCGTGCATTATCTAGCAAAAGTTCATTACATTCAGGGATTTTTATATTGTGTAAATTAAGAGGTTTAAATTTTCTAAAATTCTTCTTTATTCCTTCAAACATATGCCTCGAATCTTTAGGATCTAGCCCAGTTAACTTCTCTTGAACAAATTGATTATAAACTACTTTAGAATTTTCATTAATGAGTTTCCTTATCATCTTCAACTTAACCTTCAACATATTAAGTATGGAATCAGTGAGAGTGTGTTCCAATCTGTTGTATCTCTTTATCGCCGTAAGGATTTTACTTTTCTCCTGATGTAACTTTCTTATAGTTGAGTTGGTCGCTTTGGAAAATAAGTCAATTTTTTTATGTTTAGGTGTAATTTCCTCTATTGTACTTACAATGATATTATTAAGTCTATCTATATGAAAATCAATTTCTGAATTAGTAAGATTTCGATCATTTGGAGTTTGTGATTCGTAATCAACTTTTTGGGCTACCCTATTCTTAAATTTTATCCAATTTGTTTTTTTAAAGTTATATTTAGATATTTGTGTTTCCTCTAAAAATGTAAATATTTGTTGTTCGTTGTTCATAAAAGCATGAACCTGTATGGCGTTATGGTCACTATCATAATCAATAGTTTGGAGACAATTTAATGTGTTATTTTCCGTAAGAATGTATAGTCTACAATCCGAGATACATACATCTAAATATGACCCCGATCTAGGAAAAGAAGGGGAGCTCGAGGCAAAAAGTCTACATCTGAAATTAATTTCATTATCTACTAACCATTCCTTAAGTTTATTTCCCTTTGTATTATCTGTAAGATTCCCCCAATCGGGATGTCTACAGTTTAAATCACCAGCCAGTATATAATAGTTATAATTATTTTGCAAATCTAAGGACTCAAAAAGTTTATGTAATTCGGTTTTAAAATTGGAATCGTTATTACCTGCAGGATAATATGCAGAAATTATGTACATTGTTTTATTGGCAAGCATTGGTATTTTGATTACACAAGTTTCAAGATATGTAAATAAATTAATTGTGTTGTTAAAATAATTGTTATATTTTAAATTATTTCGGCGGTCCCACCACCTTTTTTTGAGCCATTCCTATCTTTTCTAATTATATTATATCCAATAAATTGAAGTTTATGTTTCGGGTTTAGTTTCGTTTCATTTAATAGAACGATATCTGGATTGTGTTTGTAAAGAAATTGCTGAAGGTCATACCTTCTACTAATGGATATTAATGAATTTACATTAATGTGTATAATTTTGAGATTTTTTGATATTGTATTTATCTGAGTATTAGCCATCTTTAAACACCTAGCATGGAAAATATTTTATCTACACGAGCTGTTTGTAGAAGTAATTATTTTTGCAAATTTGCCATTTGATTAGTAAGATTCATCATAATATTTTTTAATTCTAACAAAACTGAGTTGTTAGATGTTTCATTATAATCATTAGTGTTTATATTAGTATTTCCTCTAACTACGTTTGCAAAGCTTGTTTCGGGATTAGTGAAAAAGTTATTGTTATTTGTTCTATTTTCTATTAAAATTTTTTTTCTTATATCTTAGTTTTTGTTGCAGGTCTTTGTATTTTTCGCAACCTTTGTACGAAGCAGGGTGACCATACTTGTTGCATACAACGCAGTATAACTTTTCTTTTTCATTAGCTGACACCTCATTTATTGGATATTTTCCTTTTTCATGATCCGTATTGCATTTCACACATTTGGATTGAAGATAGCAGTTTGCAGCACTATGAAAGAATCCTTGACACTTGCGACACTGCGGAATATCTGGACGCCTTAATTGTTCCCATTTCACACATCGATGTAGAATAGCTTTGATTTTTTTAATTGGTTTATACTGCTATTTGGTGAAATTTGTACAAGAAATATTGGTAAACCATATTTTCCTTCAGTGGATTTTTTGGTAGAAAATTGGCTTACTTTGATGAACTGTAATTCATCACTTTGATACTTGGTTAATTCATTTAAAATATCATCTGAAGATATTGTAGATTCGAGTCCTTTTAATAGGTACGATTTAGTTTTTATACCTTTAGGTGTAAATGTAAAAAATTTAGTTTTTGTTTTTTCTAAATACGCTCTCACTCTTAAAAAGTCATCTAAATTGTTCATAAATAAAGAGTTTTTGTTTTTAAATTCTTTAATTTTGAATGCCTTTATTCTTAAAGCATTTTTTATAAATTCAATTAATTGTTTTGTTTCTATATCGAAGATGTTTATTGGGGGCACTTTTTATACCCTATACCACTATGTGGTTTGGGTATAATGACTTTGTGCTGCTGTTTGTAACAACCAAAAATATTTGACCTAGACCCATCTTTAATTATACCGATCGAATCAGAATCACTTTCTGAGTTGATTGAACAATGTCCGTCCGTCCGTCCTTCCGTCCATCCGTCCGTCCGTCCGTCTGTGTGTCCATGTAAACTTTGTAATCAAACTGCAGGTTGCAAATATAAATATATTTTGATGAAATTTGGTATGTAAGCTTCCATCTGCCATGGGATGATCGCTATCCATGTTGTTATTTTTTCTTTTTCGTTTATTTTCAATATTAATATTATTGTTGTTTTGTATTACATTTTTATTTTTTTCTGAGTTTTGAGCATTTTGCTCACTCATTTAAGTGTTTTTATTTTTTTTAATATTTTTGTTTGTTTTTTAGATTTTTTAGAAAAATAAATAAAGGAAACACAATTTTTACTTAATTAAAAAATTAAGCAACTGTTTGTTTTACCACTTATTTTAGTATCACACCAGTAAGAAAAAAATTCTTATTGTTCCGTAATGCGTCTGACATTCATCACGGTCGCGATCGAACTCCTGAAATTGAGTTGAAATTTTGCGTCTGGTGTAGAAACCGCACTGGATTTTTTATTCTATACATTTAACCATTTAATAAGATAAAGTAAATATAAGCAGACTATTACAGTTTACAAAATTTGCATTATCTGTATATTTTTTTAAAACTTTTTGTTAGCTCCATATAGCTTACCAATCCATTATGTTTATCACTTGACCTTTTCAGTGCAAACAGTAAAGTGAAAAGCTGTATTTATTTCTTATTTCTATAAATCCAATTTAAGACCATACTTAGTATTCTCCCGCAACTTTGTTGATTAAATTTCTTGTTTCTTTTGTGGTTTGCAAAAGAAAACAAAATATTGCTTATAAACGCTTGTCTGTGTCACCAACCAGTTAACCAACCATCCATCTGATGGAAGTTGTGAAAAGATTTAATTTGCACTTGTATGCTAACGCTACATACAATTGCTACCACAATTGTATGACGACTGCTGTCGTTTAATATTCCATTTTAGTTTAGACAACTACATGAAAAACTGATGCTTGAACAGAATTAGCACAGCAAAATGAGCGACGCAAAAAAATGCACATATATATCATATCTCCCAAATCTGCGAAAACTTTTGCAGCATTTATGAATCTTACAATATGAGTTTTTATGTAAAGCAAAATCAATCCCCAAGGAATTTGTTCTCAGGAATTTGTATTAAAATATATGTATAGTTCCAAAAAATTTGGAACAGATTATTTTAATTCAGTTACCTACTTTGTTCCAATCACAAATATGATGACGTAACGTTAGGAAAATTAATTCTACTTTTATACTATTTTCATTACATGTTTAACCACTTTGCAAAGTCAAACATTTTACTTTCAAATATATTTTTTTTAATCATTGGGTTAAAAGGATTATATGTAGAAATTTACATAAACACACCAAATACATGTTACTAAAATAACATGTTGTGTTGTTTTAATATTATTATTTTAATATTATTTTTTTATAGAAAAAATGATTGAAGTTACTGAAATGTTTTGTAACGATGTTTGCGATATATAAAAGGGATATTAATAGAAGGTTATATTTAATTTAGATATAGATACACTGCCTTTCACATAAATAAGGAATTCTGTTTGTCAAACTGCAAACAGGGATATCTTCCAATTAGAAGAATATACCGTTATGACAACGAAGAGCATAATCCTAATTTTAAAGCAAGCTAAAATAAATATTTTTATTCTACCTTAGCTTTTTTTCTATATATTCATTTATATTAAAAGAAATTAAAATTTTTGTATACAGGCAGAGCAATAAGAGGGTATACACTTAAAATTTTTATATTCAAATTTTTATTTCAAGTGTTTTCATATCATTTTAAATCGGGAGTTTATTATTTTTATAAGTGGTGTTTAATTCTCTCTTAACCTGAAAGAAAATGGTGTATCAAAAACAATAAATACTCCATATATTACAAGTCGAAAGAAATTTTAAATTAAATTAACAGATTATAATATTTATACCTTATACCACTATGTGGTTTGGGTATAATGACTTTGTGCTGCTGTTTGTAACTACCAAAAATGTTTGACCTAAGCCCATATTTTATTATACCGATCGAATCAGAATCACTATATGATTCGATTTAACGATGTCCGTCCGTCCGTCCGTCCGTCCGTCTGTGTGTCCATGTAAACCTTGTAATCAAACTGCAGGTCGCAAATATGAATATGTTTTGATGAAATTTGGTATATAAGCCTCTATCGGGCACAGGATGAAAGCTGTTGAAATTGGTGAGAATCGGTCCATGTTCAGACCTAGCCCCCATACAAATTACCCATATGAAATCGACATAAATTGCCATAAGATCCAAATTGTCATATAGATCTTACTCAAATTGGGTTTGTATGCGTTCATTACATCCACTAATGAATAGTCCAAAAATGATCCCTTTGACCCCATATAGAGCTGCTTCCCGATCTTCACTTAAATCTATTAAAAAACAAAAATATTGCACTAATTCTTCTCAAATTTTGTTTGTACATATTTTTGCAAAATACAAGAGACTTTACCAAACATGATCAGGATCGGTCCATTTTTGGACCTAGTCGCCATATAGATATAGCATCCGATATGAACTTTTTCATATCTGCAGCCAAAAAAATTAATAAAAATCCCACTCAAATTTGGTTTTTGCTTATTTTCAATGTCCAGTTAGTTGGGCCTAAGAGATAGGGTTTCTAAACGCATGGTATAGGGTATCGTATAGTCGGTCTAGACCGACTATAATTTTCTTACTTGTTTGTTGTGTGCTTGAGATCAATATCTTTCTGGAAGAACCAAGATTGATCCAAACAAGGCTTGTCTACTCTGTGTTGCAAATTGTCTTACATTCTCACACTGTTACCAAACCGCCAGAATGAGGGATTTGCTGGAAAAAGGTCCGAGTGTAAAATGTAAAAAATCTGATGATGCAGTTTTGTAGAGAGTTGCTTAATTAGGAGAAACGCATTATATATTTTTTCTACAAATTCTTTTTTTTCCAAAAAAACGCGGCAAAGTCACCTAAACGAAACCCTTCATTACTGCCTCACATTTTCATACATTTCTATGATGCGGGTAGATATTTCTTTTTGTCCTCTCTATTTGACGTAAGTATGTTTGCAAAATATAATATTTCAACATTAATTTTGAAAAAAAATAATTGGATAAAAATAATATCTTAAAAATATCTTCGAAAATTCAGTGCTTTTTGTTTTTCTTGGACAAAAAAGGCCTTATCGACATTTGTGTTGCGGTTGCATAAAAATGAATGGTGGGAGTGCATTATTTTATCTACGAAATAAAATTCGGATTATATTGTATACTGCTGAACAAAGTCATAAATTTTGTAAATAAAAAGTCACACGAAATTTCATTTCAGTAATTCAAAGAAACACGACATATACTGTTAAATACTTTTAGGCACATGTGTTTTAGGAAACTTAACAAACTTGAAATAAGGACTATAAAAGGTAAAGACTAATGCTTCCCAGAAAGTGCAACGAAGTCGCCACATATACTGATGTTTTCTATCGCATTTTTGTATCGTCAGGTCCTCACATTACTAGGATAAGATGTAAAACTCATAAACATATTTTGGAACTAGATTTTTTGATTTGATTTATAAATTCATCTTTATTTACACCTTCTACTTAACATATAAATTTACAATTTTCGACATTTTATCTATCGATGCTAAAACGAAAGGAAAATAGGAAAAACTTTTATATTGATTGAAAAATAAGTTTAAATATGTTAGAAATTATACGAGTATACAATGAAATTAGCTAACGACAATACCAGTCATTTTCAATTTAATAATTTGTATTTCGGAGCTGCAATTAAGCCAATGGTATGCATTCCCTTATTAGTTGATAAGGAGAATTTTGGATAGATTCATGGTATTTATTGTTAAGTTTTTTTTTAAAGTCGAAAATTTGTTCATATCCAGTTTCGTTGTGCAAAAGTTGAGTTGAATATCTACAATTTTTGTTGTTTATGATTTTGAGACATTTATTTTGAATGCTTTGTAGCTTCTTCAAATGTGTTTTTGCTGCATTGTGTCAGATGGGACTTGCATAAGTCAAAGCTGGTCGAATCACACTTTTGAATATTAAAGTTTTGTTCTTAAGGTTAAGGGTTGAAAGTTTACTAAGGATTGGCCACAAGGCTCTGATAATTTTCATGGATTTAATACAGATTTCAGTGATGTGTTTTGCAAAGATATTTGACGTCATTTTCATTTGTCAGGTTCTCATTTTGAACATAGCTGGCGACTTGGTAATAGTTTGGGACAGTTTTTGTAAGGGAATATAATAGCCTGAGCTTTAATAAGGTTTATTTTTATTTTTCATTTATAAAAATATTTGCTACAGGCAGAAAATCCTTTTTCCATTTTCTTCATCAATGCTTTAGTGAGTTTACTAGGCGTTATGAGAGATATATCATCAGCATAGTAAGCAACTTTCGTGTACGAGGGGGGAGAAAAATCCGATGTATAAATTGAATACAATAATGGTGATAGTATTGAACCTTGTATTAGGCCAGCAGTAATTTGTTTCGGATACGAATTTGTTACGTTAATAGCTACCACGAACGTTCTATCAGTGAGAAAATACGCAATAAGCCTGCATAAATATTTTGGTATATTAGCTTGGAGCAATTTACAAATAATACCGTTGTGCGGAACAGTATCAATTACGTGGTGCTAGTGTTAAGAGTAAAATTTGTGCACGTTAATTTTACGTGGTGTTAGCAATAAAAGTAAAATTTTGCAGAAAAGTTTTAGGTAGTGACTAAAAATGGAAAGTCAAAAAGCAATTAATTTTAAGCGCGGTCTCGGCGGAGAAGATATTGCGGCATTGCTTAACTCCAGCGACTTCAGTGATATTAGCGATGTTAGCAATATAGAGGAGGAAAATGATTTCGATAGCGATGACAGTTTTGCTGATAAGAATTGGTATCCCACTGCAAACGATGAAAACGACATTGAACATGAATTGGCAGAAGCAATTGATAACGGGTGATTTTTTAAGAGCTTGATAACTTTTTTTAAAAAAAAAACGCATAAAATTTGCAAAATCTCATCGGTTCTTTATTTGAAACGTTAGATTGGTCCATGACATTTACTTCTTGAAGATAATTTCATTTAAATGTTGACCGCGGCTGCGTCTTAGGTGGTCCATTCGGAAAGTCCAATTTTGGGCAACTTTTTCGAGCATTTCGGCCGGAATAGCCCGAATTTCTTCGGAAATGTTGTCTTCCAAAGCTGGAATAGTTGCTGGCTTATTTCTGTAGACTTTAGACTTGACGTAGCCCCACAAAAAATAGTCTAAAGGCGTCAAATCGCATGATCTTGGTGGCCAACTTACCGGTCCATTTCTTGAGATGAATTGTTCTCCGAAGTTTTCCCTCAAAATGGCCATAGAATCGCGAGCTGTGTGGCATGTAGCGCCATCTTGTTGAAACCACATGTCAACCAAGTTCAGTTCTTCCATTTTTGGCAACAAAAAGTTTGTTAGCATCGAACGATAGCGATCGCCATTCACCGTAACGTTGCGTCCAACAGCATCTTTGAAAAAATACGGTCCAATGATTCCACCAGCGTACAAACCACACCAAACAGTGCATTTTTCGGGATGCATGGGCAGTTCTTGAACGGCTTCTGGTTGCTCTTCACTCCAAATACGGCAATTTTGCTTATTTACGAAGCCATTCAACCAGAAATGAGCCTCATCGCTGAACAAAATTTGTCGATAAAAAAGCGGATTTTCTGCCAACTTTTCTAGGGCCCATTCACTGAAAATTAGACGTTGTGGCAGATCGTTCGGCTTCAGTTCTTGCACGAGCTGTATTTTATACGGTTTTACACCAAGATCTTTGCGTAAAATCTTCCATGTGGTCGAATAACACAAACCCAATTGCTGCGAACGGCGACGAATCGACATTTCACGGTCTTCAGTAACACTCTCAGAAACAGACGCAATATTCTCTTCTGTACGCACTGTACGCATTCGTGTGGTTGGTTTAATGTCCAATAAAGTAAACTGAGTGCGAAACTTGGTCACAATCGCATTAATTGTTTGCTCACTTGGTCGATTATGTAGACCATAAATCGGACGTAAAGCGCGAAACACATTTCGAACCGAACACTGATTTTGGTAATAAAATTCAATGATTTGCAAGCGTTGCTCGTTAGTAAGTCTATTCATGATGAAATGTCAAAGCATACTGAGCATCTTTCTCTTTGACACCATGTCTGAAATCCCACGTGATCTGTCAAATACTAATGCATGAAAATCCTAACCTCAAAAAAATCACCCGTTATATCACGGAATACTTAGCATTTACCAAAAATTAATAAGAATCAAAAAATATACCTAACAGAAAACATTCCTGTTGCTAGCGCAGAAGTAGAAAAAAGTGAAATTTTTATTAAGAACGGCTACGTGGTAAATGCGCTTAGAAATATTATATTTATTCGGCCAGGTAGGAAAATAACAAGTGCATTGGTTGCATTACAATATTTTTGTTGTTTAATTAGGCCCAGCGATCACAGCAAAGCAGTTTATAGAGCCAGAAGATGTATTTGATTTATATATGACTGAAGACATATTAAATACTATTTTGAATCACACAAACTTTAAAATTTCTCAGCTGAGACAAAAATATAAAATGCAAAACTCCACAATTTCCGACTAAAATTTGGGTTTGTTATTCTTGTCTGCAGCTTCGAAGAGTAATCACCTTACTGCTGACCTCTTTTTTGACACATCTTACTCTGGAGATGATACAGAGCCACAACGAATAAAGATATGTTCAAGTTTCTATTAAACGCTCTGAGATTTGATGATCACACTACAAGAGAAGAGCGTAAGAATGAAACTTCATTTGCTCCAATTCCGGAAATTTGGGAAAATTTTATAGACAAATGCAATATACATTTTAAGCCTGGATCCTACGTTACTATTATGAGCAACTAGTTGTCTTTCGCGGTAGATGCCCATTTTAAATGTACATACAAAATAAGCCAAACAAATTTGGTATAAATATTGTGATGGTTTGCGATAAAACTACAAAATATGTTATTAATGCTGAACCTTACCTTGGCAAGTCAACTAAAACTGAAGGCAAGCCATTGGCCACTTACTATGTTGAGAAACTCACGAAACCTTTGTACGGAAGCAGTCGAAACATCACAATGGATAACTGGTTCACCAACATTCCTTTAGCACGAAATCTCTTGGAAAAACCATACTATTTAACTGTTGTGGGAACTTTACGCAAAAAAAAGGTAGAAATATCCCCAGAGCTACTTGATCTGAAATCGCAGGGTACTGGTACATCTCGATTTATTTATGGTAAGAATATAACACTAGTGTCTTTCAAGCCGAAACAAAATAAGAATGTTTTATTGATATCAACAATGCATTTGAGTGGAGCACTTAACTCGACAACTGGAAAACCAGAAATTGTGCACACGTATAATTCCACTAAAGGTGCGGTTGACACATTTTTTTTATAATATGCTGAACATTGAATCAGCTTACGCTTGTGTTATTTATAGCTATAACGCAGTGCAAAAAGGGATTAAGCCAATGAACAGACTAAAATTTATGCTTAAATTGCACGAACAACTAACCAGGCAATAGCAACGACTAAGCACGACTATCAACTTGCCATCAAAACTAAAACAAAATATTAAAACTAATTTTCAGATCAACTCGGCTTGCGAAGAACCTTCTCAGGAAAAGGGAAAGAGAATATATTGCAAATATTGCCACTACTCAAACAAGCGCATGACAAACACATACTGTCATATATGTTAAAACGCGGCACTATGTGGAGATCATCAGATTAAAATATGCAAAGACTGTATTAACCAGGACTGATAAGATATACTTACATACAAGCATTTACTTTATTAAACCTATGATTTGATCTTAAAGATTAATTATATTTATTTTTAAAAATTGTTTTTGTTTATTTATCTTTAAAAATTGTTTTGTTTACTGAGTTTAATGTGAATTTAATATGAGTTTTCCTTAATATGAGTTATTTAATAAATAAAAAGCAAAAAAATACTAATTTTCCCATGTTAATTGAAGTGCTTTAGGAAAAAATCCAAAGTACGTAAAATTTACGTGGTGTTAGTTTTAACGTTTCATTAAATCATGTTAGTCTTCTGGGGTTAAGCCTGTAGATTTTTTAATTCGTTTGTTGTGTTTTATTATATTTGTGGTACGGTTTATTTGGTGTACTGTGCTATATTGTGTTTTAAACCCAAATTGTTCATTTGCCAATATTGATGTATTTCCAATAGCACTGTAAATTCGATTTTGAATACCGTTCTCAAATAGTTTGCCAAGGTACATAATAAGCTTATTGTCCTATAAATGTGTGGACTGTGCTTAGGCTTCTTTGGTTTCGAAAGAGCAATGATTTTCGCCTCTTTAAAATGTTTTGGAAAGTAATTAAAGCCTTAGGAGTTAATTTTTTTATTAAAACGATAGAGACATCATCTAGCCCAGGAGATTTGGATGTTTTGAGAGTAGAAATTGGGTAGTTTAACTCATTATGTGATATCAATGTTATATTTTCAGAAAAGGCATCTGTGGGTTTGAACATATTTACCTTTGAGTTAACGGCTTTATCGATAGAGTGTTTATATGTAGACGTAAGATGCATAAAAAGTGTTGGCTAATAGTTCTGCCTTTCCTCTATCAGTGTTAGTTTTCATATTTCCCGTTGTGAGATGTGGAATTTTACTCTTTTGTTTATCCAGGCTTCAATTTTTATAGAAACTTTTTCCATTTTTCGTTACGATGAGTATCTATATCTTTGTTGATAATTTTAGTTAGCAGCTTAAAGCATTGATCATACCAGTTTGCATCCAGAGGGTTCAATGCCCGTTGATTTATTATTTTAAATGTTTTTCTAGTTTTTATTAAATTTACAATATTTACTGGCAAGACTGATCTGTGATCAGATGGAATTTCATATTTGAATACATCCATATTAATATTTAAAGAGCTATTGCTTAATACTAAGTCGATAATTGAAGCATTTCTATTTCTTTGTGACGGATAAAAAGTTGGACTGTTGGACTGCACACTGGGGTGGAGGATATAAACAAACATACTTTTGTAGAGTTTTTTCGTTGAAATTTCGAGACCTCTAAAAGTGATTTGGATTATTTAGATCCGAGAATCGACTCAGAACCATTTTCTGATTCGATTCGCGGATGAACGTCCGCCCGTCTGTCTATATATCTATCTTTGTATCCATATAATCATTGTAATCATACCACAGGTCGCAAATTTTAATTTTATTTTAAACTTCGTACATAAGCATTTGTAGCCCATAACATAGATCGGCTTAAATTGCCCTCAGATGCAAATGATGATGTGTGGTCATTAGCGTGGTCCTACGTTATATGGACTTTTTGTAAACGAAAAGTCAGTCGATTTCCGTTGCGACGTTTCTTTATCCGATTGTCCCCAAACTTCACATTTAATTGTTTTATATAGAAAGGAAACAACTGGAACTCGACACTCCCAAAAGTTGCGTTTTAATTTTTAGGGACCATTTTAGTGATCATATTTGGTTTATGTGTGCTTGTTGCATTCATTTATCAATAGTTTTTAAAATAAACGTTGCACTAACGTACTCTGGCACAGCCCCAAAATAGTTTGTCTAGGAACTAAATTTTTCTCAAATTCTGATGAGAGATGTTTTGCGCAAAATACATGTTGTTACAAAATATGGGTACGACTTCTACATTTTTCGATCTATTCTCCATATAAAAATATCATCTGATATAATATTTTTCATTTCCACTATAATTATATGCTCATTTTCTATAAGCAGTTAGTTAGCCTAGACCGATTCTAACTTTTTACTTCTTTTTTAATTCCCTACAATACCCTGTTTAAGTTATTTGTCTGTATGATTTTATTATTTATTGGAATTTTTGAATTGGATTGTTTTTAAGAGAAATTTTTTTTTAGATTATTAGAGGGTATTTTTCAATGCATAACACATTTTCGTTTGCCTTCCATTGGCCATATTACATTCCGTTCAATAAGTGTTCTATTATAAAAATAATTTTGTATGTTCTGTTACACACACAGAGATAATCGACTATAAATAATATTTACAAATTTATACAATTAGACTGTTTGTTACTTATTATATGCAAAAATTAAAATAAAAAATTATCTATTATTTAAAAAGATTTTCAATTTTAAAATATTTTAATTTAATTATGAAAAATTAATATTTGACATATGTATCATTACAAATTATATCAGAACAGTTATTTATTATTATTTATTATAATTAAAATCATTTTAATACGAAATTTGTGTTATTTTATTTTATTGAAAAATAATAATACGACATGTATATATATTTCGATATGTACAATCAATATACGATGTTTGCTTATTGGATTGCGAGTTTGTGATTGTTTGAATTTTCACATAACATGATACAACGTCTTTTAAAGGCTCATAATCATATGTCTGTGTCACCTTCCACAGAAGTGAAAATATCTAGCGTGCTATTATATTAGGAACTTTATTTGTCTTAAAAACTTTAATAGACACGACACAAGACGATGTAATAAAACTAGAGGGAACGACTCCTTCCATACAAAGTAAGTATTTTTATCTGGAGTACCCGCATTATGATAGTAATAGCGTTGGCACTTTGTCAATGGCCATTAGTTATTAATGTAATAGTGTCATAGGAATTCTAGTTTTCTAATGTAATGGTATTGCACAGAATAATTGTTTGAACAAATTATAGTCCAATAGAACATATGGAAATTAAATTTATAATACAAATTTAGACATCCAAATAAAAAATTATGTATATGCGAAGTACTTTTAACTCATGTTACTTACTTATTAAGAGGGGAAATGGGACTTTGATCATATCATATGTATGTTAATGGCGCTATATAATTGATAGTTTAGCCTTAAATTAAAGATTCCTGTCCTAAATGTGCTGGTTAAGGTCATCAATGAACATAAAAATAAGTAGTAACCAGACTTCGCTTACACCTAGACTTGCCTGCATATATGTCTAAGTAAGTGGTGGTCATCGAGAAAATTGAGTTTGTAATAGTGCTTATGAGCATGTGTTAGTTGCACTACACTGATCGAAATCCATGGACGTAACACAATGCCGATATTAAATGGGTTTGTGTACATTTTGTATGAATGTGTTTATGAATGATTTAAAGGGAAAATAGTTGAGTTCATGAAGAATATTGTAAAATTTTAAATATATTTTGTTGTTTTAAAATTTTAAATCTTACATTCTGAAAATGTTAAAAAAAAAATGTAAAGAACATTCTCTTTTATCTGTAAGTTTGAAGTTTATTTTATCAAACTAGCAGATTCCAGCACTCGAAATCAAAGTATGCTAATCAATTATAGCCAATTCACAAATCAACACAAAAAACAAACTAATTTTTATTACAAACATATTAAAAAATTTAACGAACACACACATAGCATTATATAATTCTATGTATGTATTAGTAGAAATTTTAAATGCAATTAACTCAAAATAGAGGAAAAATTTAAAAATCTGTAAATCTGCAAAACGGCTAAAAAGTAAAACCTTTCAAATAATGTACGCTTAGTCAAAATCGGGATAAAACGGTAGAACAAAACATCAGCCATAAGAAATCGCCTAGCATATTAATATTATAGATAAGTAATAATACGTAATTCATTTCTTAAAAAAAACAAGTAGGAAAATTATAGTCGGTCTAGACCGCTTATATGATAGCCTATAGCATGCGTTTAGAGACCGTATCTCATAGGCCCAACTAGGTTAGGTTAGGTTAGGTTGATAAGAGGAGCTATGTATACAAATAGCTCATATCCGTTATGTCTGGATATACACCTAAGCCAGTAGGTCGGCTTGTTGTGCGCTCTACATCTCTACTATCCGGTTATCTACCCCTCTTACTAACTTAGAAATTCGGTTTCATCGGCAAATTTCCTGAGTATATGCCAGATTATCCCCCTTAGACCCGTTAGGCCTGGTAAGATGTCGCTGCATAGATATCTGACCCTTGTTCTCGCAAATGCAGGACAGTAACAGAGGTAGTGTTCTAGGGTTTCGTCATCCTCTCCGCAAGCTCTACAAAAGGCTGATTCCGCCCATCCTATACGGTATAGGTGAGCCCTCAGCTCAGAGTGTCCAGTGAGGATGCCAATTACCCTACTAAGTTCTACCCTATTCAGATTCAGGATCTCCCTTGTTCTTGTTGCGTTGGGAGAACCCCATAATATTTTTGTAACCTTACCCACGTCATTCTCTTCCCAAATTGAAACATGTGAACTGGTCGCCCAGTCTGCCAGTTCCAATTTGAGAGACTTGAAAGGTATTGGGTATTGGGTTTTCCAAATTTACTCTTTCCAGGAAAGATCCCTTCCTGGCCAGTTTGTCAGCAATCTCATTTCCCATTATAACACTGGGATCCAAACGATTTCAAGTCTGCCTCTTCTGGAGAATTTTGAAATCTCCTCCTTACAGCCGCTAGACTGTCCGTAAATATTTTCACGTCTCCGGGACTTGGGGAATCCCGTGCATTAATATACCTAATACATTCCTTTATCGCCACCAATTCAGCCTGAAAGACGGAGTTGTGGTCCGGAACACGGAGGCATACCCCTGTGGAACGGTCCTCATCGTAGAAACCTATCCCAGTCTTACCATGCAGACTAGAAGCGTCCGTATAGTAATGTGACCCTGGAAGGTTCTGTAGAATATTCCCGTTCATCCAACTTTCCCTGTCTGGTATCCGTATACTGCAGGGTATATCTGTTGACACTTCCGCGATTCTATCACAGCTAATGTTCACTGTGTTGAGTCCCGGAATTTGGTCTAAAATAGTCTGGTGTCTGGTCATGTGGTCGGTGATATATTCCCCTGTTACCCTTAGTCGTAACATGGCCAGAGCTGCCTCATATTTAATTCTAATCTCGATTGGGTGTATAGATAGAATATTCTCTAAAGCCCTAGTAGATGTAGTTCTTATTGCACCATTGATTCCTATGCAACAGAGACGCTGTATCTTTTGGAGTGGTTTAATGTAACATTTCCTGTTCATTGATGTCCATATGACTATGGATGCGTAGGTTAGAATAGGTCTAACGACGCTTGTGTACAGCCAATATGTCATCTTCGGGTTTAAATCCCATTTTGAGCTTATAGCCCTTCTGCAGATGGCTCATACACGATGAGCCTTCGCGACCCTGCTCTCGGTGTGGTTTTTCCAAGTAAGTTTTTTTATCGAGAATCACCCCAAGGTATTTCACCGTCTGTGTGATTCTAATCGTTTTGCCCTGGAAGCGAGGTTCATCAAAGTCGATTATTTTCATCTTCCTTGTAAAGAGGCATATTTCAGTCTTCTCTGGGTTCACATTCAAACCCCTCGGTTATGCCCAGTCATATGCTATTTCGAGTGCATTCGATGCCCTCCTACATAAATCTCTAGGATCTTTCCCCCTTAACAGTATCGCCACGTTCTGCGTAGCAGACAGGTTGGAAACCCTTATTGGCTAGAATCCTTAGCAGACTGTTTATAGTGGTCACCCAGAGAAGGGGGGATAAAATCCCCCCTTTAGGTGTCCCACAACAAACCTTGTTTATTATTTTAATGCCACCAACCTCGCAACTTATCCATCTATTCCCTAGCATGTGACTGATCCAGGCCTTAATATCCCGGTCAATGTCGAATCTTTCTAGGGATTGGAGTAGCGTATTGGTTCATACATTGTTAAAAGCTCTTTCTATATCAATGAATATAGCTAGGGTGAAGATTTTTAGATCAAAAGATCTTTCGATGTGGTGAACTACTTCGTGAAGCGCAGTTTCCACTGAGCGTCCCTTTAAATAAGCGTGCTGTTTGAATTTCAACAACTCATTTGGGATTTGACATTTAACCATGTTATCGACTATTCGCGCCAAGGTTTTCAATAAGAAGGATGTAAGACTTATCGGTCGATAGGCCTTTGGGTTCGCGTAGCTTTCCTTTCCCGGTTTTGGTATGAAGACCACTTTGGCCTCCTGCCATGCCCTGGGGGTGTACGCTAATTTTAGGCAAGCAGAGAATATGACAGCCAGACTACTACCAATTAAGTCCCCGCTTTTTTGTAGTAGAGCAGGAACGACTTCATCTGGGCCTGTTGCCTTAAAAGGGGCAAAGCTTTGTATTGCCTTAATTACCATATTTTCGGTTATTTTATCATTTCTTTCCTCTCGATTTTGTTCCTCATTAGGCCCTTCATATTGTTCCCCATCGTGGCCCGTCTGCTGTTCCACGTTGGTTCCAGTTTGTCGGGACACATTGGTACCAATTTCTGGGTTCCTATTTGGCCCAAGCTCTTCGGTAAGAAAGTGTGTTTCCATCAATATTCTTAAGGATTGTTCCATTGATTCCGCCCGAACCCCGTCCTTATCGACTAGAGTTTCAGGCTGTGAATGGGTTTTCGATAAGAATTTCTTGATTTTCGAGATGTCATTAACGCTATCAACCTGTTCACAGAAAAGTTTCCAGGAGTTGCGTTTGGCTACTCGAATCCTTTTGTTGTATTCCCTGAGTTTGCCATGATAGTCATCCCAGTATACTACATGTTTTTTACGACGAGCCCTATTAAATAATCTTCGGACGTCCTTCCCAAGATTTATCAACTCCCCTGTCAGCCAGGGCTTCTCTCGGGGAGATCTCCTTTCCCGGAGTGGACAACATTCCTTGAAAGACTCAATTAGTCTCTTCGCTAATCTATCTACTTCCCCGTCAACTTCTTCAACATTCCTTAGGACTGTGGGAGGAGAAGTTAGACGGGCTATTAGATTTCTTCTAAATTTTGGCCAATCCGTTTTAGCCTTATTCCTGAACTTAAGGGGTTCAGGCGGTGGTTGTATCAGATTAAATAAGATGTATCGATGATCCAAGAAGGAATGCAAGCTAGAGACATGCCAATCTTGGATATCGTCCACTAGATTTTTTGAACAAATTGAAATATCTAAAACCTCTTCCCTTAATCTGTTAACAAAGGTTGCCGTGTTCCCAGTATTAAGGGTGAAAAGGTTATTTTCATTAAGGAATTCAAGTAAAGCGTCCCCCCTTTGGTTACCGTTCGAACTACGCCATGTTATATGGTGAGAATTCGCGTCGCACCGTATGAGAATTTCCTTACCTGTTGTTCTAGCTGTCCTTACCATCTCTTCCAGTTCCGACGTCGGTGGAGAAGGAAGATAAACCGATGCCAAGAGCATCGGTTGGCTTCCGTGTTACAGGACGGTGGCATCTGCGGTGGACAAGTCTGGAGAAAAGAGATAATTTAGGTTTTTGTGACAAATAATACAAGTTCTCGGTCGAGTTCCAGCATGAGCATAAAAAATTTGGTAATTAGGATCACTGAGTCCAGTAACCTTGTCATTTACCGTCCAAGGTTCCTGTACTAGTATGATATGTAACTTACCTTTTTGTAGTTTTTCCATCAGAGTTAAAGCAGCCGTTTTGCTGCGATGGAGGTTGATCTGCATGAGCATGATCATTATTCGGCTAAAAGTTGTTCTTCTTGGGAGTTAGTTATTTCTAACTCTCCCTTTGTTTCTGACGTAGATGGTGTTGGGTTGGTGGAGGTCCCCTCACTAGTTCCGTCTTGGTCTCCTCGGTTGCCTTCTCCAGCCAATGGTAGTTTGCCTACTTTAAAGTAAACTGCGGCTGATACGAAGAAGGCTTTACCTTTTGTTGTTTTGAAGCTAGCCATTGACTCCTGATCAATACCCACAACGAAAAGAGTGCCGTCTTGGCCCTCCTCTCTGTGGAGTATCTCCCATTTGTCAGTGGCTAAACCTTTATTTTGTTTACCAAGACCTTAAACACGTTTTCAGTAGCAAGTTTGCTGCCCCAACCTTTGATGAAGAAGGACGCTTTGGTTAGGGATGGAATGTCTGCCTTTTTGACGAGGGACAGTTTGGCACCGTCCCAAGGAGCTGGTATACATTCCACCATTTTCTCCAGAGTTTGTACACATGCGTTGGACGCAAGTTGTATCATAAGTACGTCCATGGAGAATTTGCAGCTATTTATTAGGATCTCTTGGGCATCCTTTTCAGCGTCTAGAACATACTCCATGATCCTTTTATTAAATACCTCTTCGAGTGCTGTTCTCTGGGCAGTTGGGATTTTGCCGGTGGGACTACTTAAATCTACAATGGCGTAACAAAGTTCGTCCATCGCTGGTTTTTTCGCCATACTAGCATATGAAGTCGATTGTTCCTTGCCTGATGGTGCAATCTGTTTTCTCTTCGTTGCTTGTCTAACACTTTTGAAGGAGTTTTGAACTTGCAATGAAGGATTACCTTTTGCACCATCTTTCCCAGTTGACGTTGGCCCAATAACCTCTCCTTTGGATTGAGTTCCCGCAATGGTACCTCTATTCTTCAGGTTGGGGTTATTGATCAACTGTGTACTGGTTGGCATGGAATTCCTCTTCTTCTTTTTTGCCTCTGCAAAGTTCTGTTCCTCAGGAGAACGTATCCGCTTGCCCGGATCCGAGGATGTGGGTGTAGAAGGTCCATTTTCCTTTAGAACATCTTGCGTTTCTTTGGCTTTTTGTGTTTTCCGGTTCATCTTGGCAATTTTTCGTCGTTGGGCCCCAGATAACTTTTTCTTATTGGAAGAGAGTTTAGCTATGCTGGCGCTTACTTCCTCTACCATCTTGATCACATCGGAATTTGCCTGTTTAGGTTGTGTGGCAATGACTGTCTCGTTACCTTCGCTTGAGGGATTCGGTTCGTCGGAATCCGAACCTGTCATGTGAGGTTGAGGTCGCACAAGGCTCCCTCTCGGATCCGACTCCTCAGTCTCCTTATTTTGGGTTTTTCCTGTAACATACCCATCTATGGAGGCCAAGTTACCCACCTCCATAGTGGACTTGCAGTCAGCTGATCTCGACGACTGTGGGCCCGCTTGCTCACCACACTTAGCCGCCGGTACTGGGTTATTTAGGCCCTGCACCGTAACTTTTTTATCTTTAGAAGACATTCAATCATTTTTTGGTTTCTTTTCGGGAACCACCCCTATCCAGTTTTTGGTCCGCGGGGAGTGCATGACCCCCGAAAATCAACGTCCTCTTGTAAAAACATCTTTAGTTACAAAGGGAGCTTTTACCTGACTACGATGATCTTTAAATTAAGATGCTCTCTAATAGTAATCTTCTACAACAGCCGGTGAGCAGTTATATCAGAGTCATTAGGGTGCATCCTAACCCCCCCTATCCACCACCTGGGGACGCGCCTGGCATCTCCGCACGAGTAGGCCCAACTAACTGGACATAGAAAATAAGCATAATCCAAATTTGAGTGGGATTTTTATTAATTTTTTGGCTGTAGATATGAAAAAGTTCATATCGGATGCTATATCTATATGGGGACTAGGCCCAAAAATATATACAAACAAAATTTGAGAAGAATCAGTGCAATATTTTTGTTTTTTGATAGATTTAAGTGAAGACCGGGAAGCAGCATATGACTATGGGCATATGACTAAGGGTTGTCCCATAGGCATCATTTTTGGACTACTCATTAATGGATGTAATAAACGCATACAAACCCAATTTGAGTAAGATTTATATGATAATTTGGATCTTATGTCAATTTGTGTTGATTTCATAGGGGTCATTTGAATGGGGGCTAGGTCTGAACATGGACCGATTTTCGCCAATTTCAATAGCATTCACCCTATGGCAGATGAAAGCTTATGTACCAAATTCTATCAAAATATATTCATATTTGCGACCTGCAGTTTGATTACAAGGTTTACACCGACACACAGACGGACACACGGACGGACGGACGTCGTTAAATCGAATCAGTTAGTGATTCTAATTCGATCGGTATAATAAAAGATGGGTCTAAGTCAAATATTTTTGGTAGTTACAAACAGCACCACAAAGTCATTATACCCAAACCACATAGTGGTATAGGGTATAAATAGCAAAACTTAAAAAGATAAGAAATTTCTAAGTTTAATAAGTGGTATGTTACCAAAAACTAAAAAACTTACCAACCTGCAGTAACTGGATATTTTTTTAAATTAAAAAAAAAATGCATCAAATGGAGGCGACGTATGTAATATATAGAAAATGTTTAATTTAAAGCAGATTCAACTGCCTTGCGTAATTTAGTTTATCAAGTCTTCGAAATTTTCTCAACATTTTTGGTTTCTTTTAAACAAATATTCTCTGTGTAACAATTAAAAATAATATATATGAATTTCAAAAGGCAATGCAAAATAGACCTGGTTTGTTCAAAAGCTTTCATACGACTGAATGAAATTGTTGTTTACTTTTACTCTTTGGTGAGTGTTTTTGTGTTCGTTCGGCTGTATGCATATAACAAGCCGAGCACCAGCGTGCTTGGTACGGCCTTCACTGGTTTAAGTTTATGCATAAAATGTCTACTCTCATAAGTCAGTGCAAGAGAGGACTGGCAACGCCAAATTCAGTTGTGAGAATGCAACACTGCCGCAAAACAAAATGTTTTTACTTTTAATAAAGCAAAACCTTATCACATTTGTTTAGATGTGAATACAGTTAATTTTTTTTGTTAAAGTCTCACCATAAATGTGCAGAGGGTATTTAGACGTTTTGCATTCGATTTGTATGCCATCGGAAAATTTTTTTTGCTCCCATATATATTATTGATATATCGAATCTTTATAAAGATGTCCTTCTGTCTGTTCAAATCGTACCCATTCAAGTAATGTGAAGAAACTGAGCTTATTTATATAGTCTGTATAATAACAATTCTAGTATATAGTTATAATAATCTAACCCATAAAATCAAAGTTTTTATTTATTTTTATTTATTTAACAGCACTTATAATCATAATAAATTATGAGTATAAATATATTTATTTTATTAGGTACCAACGACAGAGGTTTTTGACCCAGACATCAAAGTTTTTATTAAAACTCTTTCTTTCCTTATGCATGTGAGTTTTGAATCTCTCAGTGACTGTGCGTGACTGTGTGTGACTATCTTAAAATTAATCTTTGGCCACAATAAGTCTATGGACAAAGTTTCAGATGGATCGGATGAGAGGAAATGGTATTTAAATCACTCCGTTACTGTGCGTGACTATGCGTGACTGTGCTCGACTAAGTCAAAGTTAATATTTTTTTCATAACAAGTGTATGGACCATTTCAGATCGAACGGATGAGGGGAAATGACATTTAGATCACTCCGTGACTGTACCTGACTATGCGTGACTGTGCGTGACTACCCTAAAATTATTCTGTAGTCGCCACAAGACTCTGGGCCAAGTTTCAGATCAACAGACAGACAGACAGACAGAGAGTATGAGTTAAAGGAAAGAGTTTAAAAATGGAGTTTTGTATGTTTGTTCGTTTGTGGTTTAGAGGACACTACATCACTAGACCGGAAGAAAAAATGGGCTGTAGTCTTTACATAAAATATCTGGAATACTACGAAGCAAGTATTTGAAACTATGTACATGTACATAATAAGCTACCTTGAATAGTCACGACAAAATGGGCGGGATCGGACCAATGGGCCACAATACATACTAAATATTTATTTCTTTATTTATTTGCTTTTCTTTATTTATTTATTATATTTTTTTATTTAATTATTTTTTTTATCGAATTTCTTAAATTATAATTCAGTACAAAAAATTAATCTTATATAGAAGTACTGAATACTAAAATTAAAAAATTATATACTACATAATACTAATAAAAGCAAACAAAACAAGAAACATAAATATTAACTACGATTAATATAAAGTTAAAAAATCAATAAAATAAAATAATAATAATAATAATAAACAAAAAAATAATTATTTTTAGTATTCATATATTTTATTTTTGAATTAGTTGCGTTGCTGATAATCTGCAAGTGAGGCGTAATCGATTCCAAATGCGTATGGTATTAATATATGTATATGTTGCTCCGAAATTGAACCCATATGTTGTATTTGAAAAATACGGCGTACTGTTTCAGACCCGAGCGCATAATTTTATGGAGGTATATTAGTGATTAGTGACACTTCAAAAGGTTTTCAAAAGTAACACCATACATTTATTTAGCACAGTGAGAAATGCTACCAACTCGTGGTATGTGAAATACGTATCGCGCAATTTTATTAAAAGATATGTTTAGTTTACACATACTGTAGCGTGCAATATTAAGTATCTTTTAGCCAGAAGCATTCTGATTTTTTTTTGTTATTAAAATACATTTTCACTTACTTGCATTAAGATATAATACGTTGGTTGTAGCCAGACCCTAATGTGTTGTAAGTCAACGTTAATTTTATATACGCAATCATCAATTTCTGATACTGTACAGCTTATGTAGAGTTGGACGTTGTCCACATACATTTGAACTTTGCAGTATTATAATTGATTCGGAAGATCATTGGCATAAGCTGAGTACAGCAATGGCCCTAAGATAGAACAATGAGGTACAAATCTTGTGGTACAACTCTTGTTAGTTCGATTTCGATCCTACTAGACATTTGTTTACAACAGAAAACCGATTTTGGTCTTTCTGTTAAATATGAATTCATCAAAGGGAAATAAAGTGCCTGCTATGTTGAAATTTATATTACAAAAATTTAAATTTCTGACTGTGTCCCAAAATTTCACTTCCATAATTAAAGGCTAATGTGAATAGTCAAGCGAAAAATTTGTGGGATCAGATAGGTGGGCGTGGCACCCCCATATAAATTACATATTTTATGTCGTATATCATAAAAAGACTTTGTGTGAGTTTTTTAGTTATTAATAAGAGTAGTATCCCAAAAAAATGGGCTTGATCGGAGCTGTGGGCGTGGTACCGCCCATTCAAATAAATATATAAAAGGGAAAGCCTTGAAACTTTGTACGAGTCCATCAGATATTAATGTGAGTAGTGAAAAAAAAATGGGCAGTCTAGGATGGAGTACAGTGAAAGCTGCAGTCTTGAAACATTTGATAAGTAGGTTAAAAAAATTGCCAACCCCGAAAATCGGGAATAACAAAATCGCCAAACCAAAAATCGCAAAAACCAAAAATCATCAATGCAAAAATATGGCCAAAAACCGAAAATACAAATATCAAAGTCGCCAAAATCAAAAATTAGAAAAAACAAAATCGTCAAGTGAAAATTGTTAAAACCGAAAATCGCGAATAACAAAAATCGCCAAATCAAAAACTGTCAAAACCGAAAATCGCCAAAATCAACAACCGCCAAAACCGAACATCGCGAATAACAAAAATTGGGCTGCTCGAATCGGTAAGTGTCGATATTATCGGTACCAACGTTCGTCGTCTGGCTTCGGTGGTCACTAACGTACCCAACAGAATGTAGGCGACTGTCAGCGAATGGGCAAATGTCCGTCGAATCGCAAAAGTGTGCTATTTGAATGCCATACTGGCTTGTTGGATATGGTGGCACAGTGATGTTGCCTGACGAGATAGCAAACTATAAATTAGCGAGAGGAGCAACGATGCTGCTGGATTAGCGAAAGCAGTCAGCCGAAGCTGCCGGATTATTAAAAGCAGTCAGCCTTTTGTAGCGAAGCACACCGGGTTACACCTAGTAAAATTTAAATGTGCTAAGGTGTTTTCGTCGTTAAAAGTCAAAACATATAATCTTCAGCCTAATCAATTCCTACCTCAATCAGTATATAATATTCTTTTCAGTGTATCTTATTTATTACCCTCATCTCAATCTCAAAATGTATGCGAAGTAAAAAAAATTCATTTTACTCATTCCATATTAATATTGTTTTTCATGAACATCTTTTAACATTAAATCCTTTACTGTGAAAATATTTAAAAAATTAAATTTTCCTTCTACCACAATGTCTGCTGTCGGGTAAGTGTGGATAGAAACAATTATATGGAACGTACATATATTCGTATGGCGCCATAAAGTTGTGCTGATTGTGCTGGATATGCTATATAAAAAAAAGGATGGCTGATGAAAAGTCTTGTTATATTCGAAGCAACACAAACATACTTCGTACGTATGTACATTAGGGTGGCCCTTAATAAAAAAAAGTATACAAACTCTCGGTCGCATACCGCAGAAATATGCGAATAGAAAAAAAAGAGAGAAATACAAAGTTTTTGGTCATTCAAAAAAAAATTAGAGGTGCCTCAACGCGACTGAAAATTTCATGTGAGCTTATATGGGCAAAATATTACTTTTTTTCAGTTTTTACGAAACTTTCGTTCTATAGTTTAAATTTTTCTACAAGTTGTTATATGAGTCGTGTTGTCACTAAATTATCTTTTCAAAAAGCTTTATTCCTTATACCTTTGGCAATTTTGTATAAAAAAAAAAAAACTCTAGGTCGTTGAATGTGATGAACATTTTTTCAACTTTAATAAATTGATTAAATCCATAATTCCGTTTTGGTCTCCATACCTATAAGTCCTCAGATGTGAAGTAATTTTTTATTAACACGTTGTTAACCTATTGGGAAATGAGACCCAAAATGGAAAATTTAAAAAATTTTGTGAAAGAAAATTTCAAAAAATGGACCTGGCACTTTAAAGTTTTGTTAAGTGTATATCAGAGATTAAGTGTGTGAATTTTTAAGTAAATTCGTCCGCCAGAATTTTTTTCAAAAGTAATTTTTTTTTGCGGATTTCGAGAAAAATTAGTTTTTTGTGAAATATTCAGTAAATGTAATCTTTCTAAATACTTTGTATCAATAATTTATCAGTTTTCTACTTTTAATTTTTCCTAATAGCCTGACGTTTCTGAAAAAAATAATATGACCCCATTAACCCTTTTGGACTTGGGGTCGCATATGACCCCAATCTAATGAAAGACAATTTATTTAAAAAAATCTAATATTTTGTAAGTGCTGTTGATTTTTTGGATTAACGCTTAAAATATAATAACCAAATGTGCAAGTCCTCCATGCAAACATTTTGGAATAAATGGAACAACGTTTATCCATTGCTTGGCGAGGCCAAACTTAGAATTTGGCCAATTTAAAAAAAATTAAATGTTCTAGTAAACTACATTATACCCTTACAATGGGTTGGGGGAAATAAAATTGTGCTATATTTGACCGATTTTTATGATTTGATGATTATGATGATTTTATAATTTAACGTCATTAACACATTAACACATTAGGACTTGGCGCTACAAATGACCCGAAGCTACTATAGGACGGTTAAGTCTAAAAATTCAAATATTTTGTAAATACTGCTGAATTTAGAATCATTTTAACCCTAGGAGCACATAAAGGTAAGTTTTCGTAAAATATAGCAAAATTTTATTTCCCAACCTTTAGTAAGGGTTTCATCTAGTTTACCAGAACAATTAAGTTTTTTAAATATGCCAAAATTTAAATTGTGGCCTCGAAAAATTGATACCATGAAAGACTTGCACATTTGGTTTTTATATTTTAGGCGTCACATCTAATAATTCAACAGCACAAAATATTTGATTTTTTTTATAAATTGTCTTTCATTAGCTTGAGGTCATATTCGACCCCAAGTCCAAAAGGGATAATGGCGTCATATTATTTTTTTCTGAAACAGTGGGCAACTAAGATAAAATGTAACATTTAAAGGTATAAAACTGATGAATTTTTGATTTAGAAAGAGTTAATTTACTGAATGATTTACAAAAACTCATTTTTCTCGAAACCCGCAAAAAAAATTCTTTTTGAAAACAATTCTGGATGAGGAATTTACTTAAAAGTTCACATACTTAATTTCCAACATATATTTAACAAAAATTTAAGGTGTCAGTTCAATTTTTTGAAATTTTGTTTAAGAAAATTTTTTAAAACTTAAAAAAGGAGTTTTCAAAATTTTATCAAAAAAAATTTCCATGTTTGGTCTCATTTCGAAATAGGTTAGCAACGTGTTAATGAAACAATACTTTATATTTGAGTACTTGTAGGTATAGAGACCAAAATAAAATAGTGGATTTAATCAATTTGTTAAAGTTGAAAAAATGTTCATCACATTTCATGAGGTAGAGTTTTTTGGCACAAAAGTGGTCTGGGGCATTTGTTATTTCTTGGCGAATTTTTATTAGATTTTGAAGTTATAAAGCTTTTTGAAAAGATAATTAAGTACTCAGTGTCGACTTATAAAACTACTTGTCGACAAAATTAAACTATAGAACGAAATTTTCGTAAAAACTATTTTCCCCATATAAACACACTTGAAACTTTCAATCGCGTTGAGGCACATCTAATTTTTTTTTCATTGACCCAAAACTTGGTATTTCTCAGTTCTTTTTTACTCACATATTTCTAGGATGTGAGACTTTAAATTTAAACACTTTTTTCCCATCCATATAATGAAGGGCCACCCTAATATGCCTATGTATATTTTGCAGCAATGGGTCATCTGCCGCGATTGTAAAACATTACCATGACATGTTTATACTTTACAACAACTGTCAATGAAAACAATGCTATGACAGCTTTAGCAGAGATTAAAATTAAGAAAAAAACAAGTAAGAAAATTAAGTTGGTCTAGACCGACTATACGATACCCTATACCATGCGTTTAAAGACCCTATCTCTTAGGCCCAACTAACTGGACATAGAAAATAAGCAAAAACCAAATTTGAGTGGGATTTTTATTAATTTTTTTGCCTGCAGATATGAAAAGTTCATATCGGATGCTATATCTATATAGGGACTTGGTCCAAAAATGGACCGATCCTGATCATGTTTGGTAAAGTCTCTTGGATTTTGCAAAAATATATACAAACAAAATTTGAGAAGAATCAGTGCAATATTTTTGTTTTTAATAGATTTAAGTGAAGATCGGGAAGCAGCTCTATATGGGGTCAAAGGGATCATTTTTGGACTACTCATTAATGGATGTAATGAACGCATACAAACCCAATTTTAGTAAGATCTATATGACAATTTGGATCTTATGGCAATTTATGTCGATTTCATATGGGTAATTTGTATGGGGGCTAGGTCTGAACATGGACCGATTCTCACCAATTTCAATAGCGTTCATCCCATGGCCGATAAAAGCTTATGTACCAAATTTCATCAAAATATATTCATATTTGCGACCTGCAGTTTGATTACAAGCTTTACATGGACACACAGACGGACGGACGGACGGACGGACGGACGGACATTGTTAAATCAACTCAGAAAGTGATTCTGATTCGATCGGTATAATTAAAGATGGGTCTAGGTCAAATATTTTTGGTTGTTACAAACAGCAGCACAAAGTCATTATACCCAAACCACATAGTGGTATAGGGTATAATAAATTAAAATAGTAATACCGCCTTAAATATTCTTGGTTTAATACCAGAAGTCTTCTCAAATAGACAAGCAAGAACAAGACAAAGAATATTAATATTACATTCTTATCATCTGTAGTGTTTTGAAATGTTTGGTTGAGATATTGTTTAAGGTCCTAAAAGAACTACTTTTTTTGGGTTTCTTCAGCTTTATGATGGGTGCAGTTTTTTCATTCGCTAATCGCTCCATCGTTACGGGCAATTAGTTAACTCAAAATAATTAGTTGTAATTTTTTTCTTTAATAAATAAAAAAGTGTTTTTGATGTGTAAACATCTATACGCGCAGGGGGGTAAATTTCTATTTCACAGTACAGTCACAAAAATAGCGTAATATGTGAGCTCACATGTTGCGCTGTGACCGTAAAACAAATCGGTGTGAATTATGGTTGCATTGGTGAAAAAATTACGATATAAAATTGTTTCAGCTAATTCAACAACACTTTGCTTTAAAACGACAAAAATTTCACAATATAAACGTGTAACATATACATAATTCAACAACCCCACAAGTATAACCAGAGTCCCTGCCATTGTTTGCTGTAAGTGATACATAGAAGACGCTTTCTGTTTGATTTTAAAAAAGTGACATAAAAAATGTTTAATTACTAGATGTTTACACATCTCCGCTGTGATCGGACTCACATGATTTTTATACCCTACACCACTATGTGGTTTGGGTGTAATGACTTTGTGCCGCTGTTTGTAACAACCAAAAATATTTGACCTACACCCATCTTTAATTGTACCGATCGAATCAGAATCACTATCTGATTCGATTTAACGATGTCCGTCCGTCCGTCTGTGTGTCCATGTAAAGCTTGTATTCAAAGTGTAGGTCGCAAATATGAATATATTTTGATGAAATTTGGTATTTGAGTTTCTATCAGCCATGGGATCAACGCTGTTGAAAGTGGTTAGAATCGGTCCATGTTCAGACCTAGCCCCCATACAAATGACCCCTATGAAATCGACATAAATTGCCATAAGATCCAAATTGTCATATAGATCTTACTCAAATTGGGTTTGTATGCATTTATTATATCCACTAATGAGTAGTGTAAATGTGATCACTGGGACAACTCTTAGTCACAGGCCCCATATAGAGCTGCTTCCCGATCTTCACTTAAATCTATCAATAAACAAAAATATTGCACTGATTCTTCTCAAATTTTGTTTGTATAAATTTTTGTAAAATACAAGAGACTTTTCCAAACATGGTCAGGATCGGTCCATTTTTGGGCCTAGTCCCCATATAGAAATAGCATCCGATATGAACTTTTTCATTTGTGCAGCCGAAAAAATTAATAAAAATCCCACTCAAATTTGGTTTATGCTTATTTTCTATATCCAGTTAGTTGGGCCTGAGAGATAGGGTCTCTAAACGCATGGTATAGGGTATCGTATAGTTGGTCTAGACCGATTATTATTTTCTTACTTGTTTTGTATAAAAACTATTTGTTTTACAAAAGATAAAAGAAATTAATTTAAATTAAATTAACTATAAAAATAAATGTCAAGAATTATGAAAATTTTTATTGCGTTTTCTTTATAAAAAATTACGCCATTTGGCAATGAAACAAATTTGATCCATCTAATATTGTTGCTACAATAAGATTGCGGCGAAAATTTGTTATGCTCAATCGTGTTCCATTAAAAAATTCTTGTGCATTTATATTTTTCATGGTTTCTAATTCATGTGGTAAAAGTCCTGGTTATTTAATACAAGTAAGGAACTCGATCGCAAAAATCGGTTCATGTTCAGACTAGTCCCTATACAAATGAACATTATTATTTTCACGTAAATCGAACCAGAATATAAATTATCATGTAGACCTGGGATATATTTGACCTACATATGTGTAATTCTCATACCCGTCAGTCAGTAGTCTAAAAATAAGCTCTGTTTTTGTAATTTTATAGTAAATACTAGAGTGATCCTGCCTGCATTGCTGGACAACACAATAACACAAATTCACGCCTTGGTATTAAAAATGAAATTTTCCAGAGAGAATTGATATTTTGCTGAAAAAGAAGAAAAAAAAGCATAAATTTTTTTAAATAACTACGACGGGTTACCAATACGTGAATATTCAACATAGAGTTGGCCGCCAGAAAATACAGGAACTTCTTTAGTTATGCTGCAAACTTGCAACGACTAACCTTGAGCTTTATTAATAGTTATTGCAAAAATCAAACGAACGGGAAACTGTAAAAACTGTAATTCAAATGGCATGTCAGTGGGAATCATTGGGATGCGTAGTAATAAAACATCTTCGCCTTTGAATTTCCCTAGTTAAAATATTGCTTTAATTACATAATTCATTAACTTTGACCACAAGTATTGTTCCGTTGCATAATTTGGGTGGATTTATATTAAAAAGCATAATTATTCGAGATCCGATTTTCAATTGTAAATTATGCGTTGTTTTTTTATTGGCAATCAAGAGAATTCAAAAATTCAGTTCAATAATGTAATACGTCTTCTTTAGTCATCACAGTATCAACAGATTAATATGTAACCAATTCGCCATTTGAGTTTGAATGTTGAAATTCAGATAATTGGCATCCTTATCTTTTCCTGCCAATATAGGCTTTTCACTCTACCAATCATGATTTTTGTGTTGCTGTTGTATATTTGGGAAAACATTTTCAATTAGCTGTTCTTTTAGGTCTGTGAATATGCAAACATCTTTTGGAATTATGATGAAAACACCATTAACAATTGGCATTTTAACATCACTCATTAAAAGCATTTGCTTAGAAAATGTTGCAGCTGGTGGATCATTTTGCAATCGCCCGCATATATTGGTGATGGGTCTTAACGTATCTCCATAGATTTGATAGCTTCAGATGCGCATTTATTTGATCAGCTAGTGTTGATTTGAGATAGAATGTACTTTTTGTCTGAAGTCTCCTGCTAACAATATCAAAGCATCACCAAATACATTATGAAATACATTATTCCCCGGAAATCTCTCATTGTTCGATCCAAAGCTTCAATTGATTTCTTGTGTGCCATTGTGCATTCCTCCTACAACAAAATATCAATTTGTTTTAAAACTCTAGCCATGCCAGAAATTTTTGATAAACTGCATGATTGTGCTCCATTTATCGTCATATTCTAAGGCAATTTTAGCGCCGATTGCGCTTTGCTACCACCATCCAATAAAATGGCTGCAATTCCAGAAGATTTAAATATCAAAGAAATACTACCACGTGCTAAAATGGAAGTTATCAAAAACTCTTGGCGCCAACCACCAGGAGCATCCAAAAAGTACATGCCATCATTACCATTATCAATTTTTTGCACTATTGTTCCATAAGCCAATTTTTATACCCTATACCACTATGTGGTTTGGGTATAATGACTTTGTGCTGCTGTTTGTAACAACCAAAAATATTTGACCTAGACCCATCTTTAATTATACCAATCGAATCAGAATCACTTTCTGAGTTGATTTAACAATATCCGTCCGTCCGTCCGTCCGTCCGTCTGTGTGTCCATGTAAAGCTTGTAATCAAACTGCAGGTCGCAAATATGAATGTATTTTCATGAAATTTGGTACGTGAACTTTTATCGGCCATGGGATGAACGATATTGAAATTGGTGAGAATCGGTCTATGTTCAGACCTAGCCCCCATACAAATTACCCATATGAAATCGACATAAATTGCCATAAGATCCAAATTGTCATATAGATCTTACTCAAATTGGGTTTGTATGCGTTCATTACATCCATTAATGAGTAGTCCAAAAATGATCCCTTTGACCCGATATAGAGCTGCTTCCCGATCTTCACTTAAATCTATTAAAAAACAAAAATATTGCACTGATTCTTCTCAAATTTTGTTTGTATATATTTTTGCAAAATCCAAGAGACTTTACCAAACATGATCAGGATCGGTCCATTTTTAGACCAAGTCCCTATATAGATATAGCATCCGATATGAACTTTTTCATATCTGCAGCCAAAAAAATTAATAAAAATTCCACTCAAATTTGGTTTTTGCTTATTTTCTATGTCCAGTTAGTTGGGCCTAAGAGATAGGGTCTCTAAACGCATGGTATAGGGTATCGTATAGTAGGTCTAGAGCGACTATAATTTTCTTACTTGTTGATGTTGATTTAATTTCGGAATATTTTCTTCAACAAAATTTGTCAATACATTTGGATCGTAATTCTGTTCTCGATGAAAATTTTTATTAAAATATCACTTCTTGAACGATTTGGTGATGGTATACCCAACTGAGCCAAAGCTTCACTCATCATTCCTAAACACATATCCTCAATCAATATCAATGTCTCATTACACATTTCCGCTGTCTAAATAAAATAAATTATCTTCCATCATGTAATCACGATATTTCATCCATAAATCATTTGGATTAGCTGGATATGCTGATACCAACGCATAAGTTAATGTTGTTTCCCAATGTGTATCGTATTCAAGCAATCCTAATTGTTGAAATGCTTCTCGATCAGTGTCGCATAATTGTCCGTCAAGACTTCTCAAATGATTAAATGATGTTAGACCAAGAACACTAATCAAATTCAAACGCAAATTCAAATTCATCAGCTTCAAACACATTTGGATGACCTTGAACAGGTTGGCCTTCAAAGCGTAGTAGTATGATGGGACCTGAGCATAAAGCAATGTTCTTGCAAATGAATCTTCTTGGTACAATTTAAAAAATGCGGTCAATGCTGTATTTGGTGGCGCAATTGCTTTTTGTGCTGAAGTTTGTTCATTAAAGCAAATACGCTGACCATTTTCCAAACGAACAGCTAATTGTTGATCGGTTGGGTATTTTTCATTTATTCCAAAAAAGAGTATACGACATACTGCTTCATTACTGCTTATGTAATGACCAGTTCGTTAGTGCATTATTTCGTCATTTTCAACAACGCTACCGTTCGTGATATATTTACAAATTTATTTGATCGCTTTAACTGAATTATAGTATTCAACGTTAATGTGAGCCTTAAAAGTTTTGAATTAAATTGGTGATTGGTGGCTATTTGTTGTGTTCCCACTTTGACAGTTGTTGAGCTGCCGTTATCTTGTATTGATCGTCAGCGATATATTGGATACCCACCATTTCCAGTAACAGTTTCTAAAACTGTTGCTTCTGGATAATTTGTGTACACTTTTCATCTTGCATACTTACTGAATTCATGCTTAAGGTACCGCTTCGTCTACGAATCATATTTCTGGTAACAATTTCATGCTAATAAACCATCCAAAATAAAATGTGAGCGCGCGGGTCGTCCTCTGTTTTGCATTCAATCGAATATCTATAATATTAATAGGCTAGGCGATTCCTTGTGATCGATGTTTTGTTCTACCATTTTATCCCGATTTTGACCAATCGTATATTATTTGAGAGGTATTTCTTTTTAGCGAGTTTGCAGATTTACAGATTTTTTTACTTTTCCCTTTATTTTGAGTAAATTGCATTTAAAATTGCTGCTAAGACATATATAAAATTATGCAAGGTATGTGTGTGTTTATTAAATTTGTTAATGTGTTTGTAAAATGAGTTTGTTTTTTGTGTTGATTTGTGAATTGGCTACAATTGATTAGCATACCTTTAGGGCCTTTATTTAATGAAGAAATAAAATCTCCTAGAATTTGCACTCGAATTTCGAGGGTTGGAATCTGCTAGTATCCAGCAACGTACTTCACCAAATATTTTTAATTTTATCAGCATGTCCAGTAATGTTTTCATTGATTGCTTAAATATACGTGCAGATAAATCATGGCAGTATGTTGTCTGTTGACCTTCAAATAAAAGTTCTTTAACTGCTTTCGATTGCGTGAAAGTTATAATGACGAACATACCACGGTGATAAAACCACCATATTGGCAATATCATTGGGATCCACATCATTGTTTATAGCATTACGCAAATGAATGTATTCTTCCGGACTTAATTTTGTTTAATTATATTTGATGTAATTAACAATGTAGAAACTTTGGCAATGCAAAATGTCGGAAAATTAATCGATAAACGTAATAATTCATAGCCCTTACCCTATTATCAGTTACTGCACCTGCCATAAAAAGTAATAACAATAAATTCCATTTTGATTTCATACAAAAACAAGTAAGAGCGTTAAATTCGGCTGTGCCGAATCTTTGATACCCTCCACCTCGGTTTGGTATTTGCTAAACTTAATACCAAATTATTTCAGCAAATTCTTTGGGTTGGTTTTCGTCTTTTCTATTATTTCGGATTTATTTCGGTGTTTGCTTTTTGGTCATCGTGGTTGCTGATCGGCATGCATATAGGTTATATACCTATATGCATGCGTATCCGGTTATATGACATAACTTCTCGTTTAATTTAGTTTTTGCTAATTAAATAGCTCGCCCTAACCTCCATTGCAAAGGTAATGGTTGTGTAGGGTGGCTTTATGCATTAAATCGTGCTAATTGGGGATGGCTGTATAGTTTCTATTAACTGGCCAAATATTTCTTCATTGCGGCCATATAGGTCGGATGGAGTAACAAAATAATCAAAAAAAAAAAACTCTCTCGACTTTTTTATTAAAATATTGCCATATTTGGAAAACATAGAGAATAAATTTATAATAATAAATATTCAAATTAGGGATGCCAAACGCAAAAAACCAAATGTCCCAAACATTTTAAATAAAATAATTTGTTCTCTTTATTTTCTGAAAAACTTCAAATTTTCATCCAAAAAAAATTGTGAAAATTTATATATAAATAACATTCTCATCAAATTGCGTTTATTTGTGTAACAGTTTTTATGTTCGCAATTCTTAAATATCATTTGACGTTTTCTAAAATTCATTGAATTTAAATTAATGTTTTCTGTAAATTTCAACGATCCGACAATCGCAAAATATATCGACAGCTATTGTTGTTTGCACTAAGGATTAAGTGATTCACTAAATACATATATACATCTTAACGACAGTCGACCAATCTATTTTTCTATTTATTTAAATTGTAAATGAGTGGCATCTCTGTCAAAATAATAACACAAAGAAGAATAGAAAAAAAAACAAATTACTTCGTGTCTGACAGGATGATTATATGTTTATGTTTAGTATCTTTATTTTTTTACTAATATTTCTGTGCATTTATTTGAAAATGAAATAATGAATTGAATATGCTATTTAATTTTTTTATTTATATAAAAAAGTTTTTTAATAAAAGCAATATATATTCACTATTTTATGATTTTTATTTATGTATGAAGACATTTCAAAATAAAAATTTAAGTTTTTATCGATTGAATAAGCAACACAAAAATGGTTGTCGTTTAGATAACAACAACTGAGTTTAACAATAGCGAATATCGTTTCCAAATTTTACTGATAATTTTGCTATTTTCTTTTTTTTAACGATTCGACTATCGTTAAAATAAGTTACTGAATCGCGGTACTGAAAAGCTAGTAATTTCTCCTGAATGTCAATATTTTTTTTAAATGTAAAAAATTTTTTAATGTAAACATAAGTATTTGGTGTTTTTTTTTTTTTTTTTGGAATTTCAATTTGTGTTTAACGAATAAAATTTATATATTAAAGATGCATTGATGTCTTCAAAATTTAAAATTATAATTTCCGACGTTTTGATATGATTTTCTGAAATTCAATTAATTGTAATTTATAATTGGAAATTTTTAATTCCAGTTTTTAGAATTGATATTTTCTTAAATTTGAATTGAAAATTTAAAAAGTGCAATTTTGTTTTGTATTTTGTAGTAAAGCAGAATAATAATTCTGTATAACTATGTAGAACTATTTTGAAAGCAAAAAAACTCATTGATGAACTCGGTAACTCTATTTTGTAAAGATAACAAAAAGTTAACATGCCAAACTTATGTTCATATTTGTAGAAGAATAATGAAAAACTTATGAAATAAAAGACCAGCCCGTGTATACTCTTAACATTGTTCTGTATAATATCTAGTTGAAAATATTAACATTCATGTTAAAATAAACATAACTATTGCAAAGCTAATTAGAACAAACAAAAATTGTGGCGCCATCTACTGTGGCATAGTCACGCTGAGCAAAATGAAGTGACACTCTGTTAATGCAAAAGAAATGTATTTTCCCCACAACAAAATATTGCAGAATTTTATTTAAATAAAATAATATACCGATTTATTTCTAACATGCAGTTGTGATGGATATACATATATATAATATATGTATATTATTTGTATTATTTAATATGTTTATATATGTATATGTAAATATTACACACAAAAAATACAACATCAAACGTTATTTTTGTGTTTTTCTCTTTAAATAAATTTATACATAAATTTTTTTTTGCTAAATTTACATTGTTTTTTTTTTATTAACAACTAGGTATTTTAGCACTATTTGCTTTAGATGTTGGTGAATTTTTAATCCCTTTATATTAACTCGTAGTGTCTGCTTGTCGAAAAAATTTTGGATCGATTTTAACCCCTTTCCCGTGACCCACTCGACCTGAAGCTTTGCAAGCAGGCTCGTAGCAATAACAGAAATGATCTAGTAAATTTTTTTAGTAATGCCAAAACAATGGAAACTTTTAAATTTTTCTACCAGAGTTGATAAAAAAATGTAAATAGGGTTAGTTTTAATTATATTATTACCACAACGATCACAAAAACAACAAGTCCAGCTACGACAACAATTCAAGATTTAGAATAAAAACAAGAACAATATAGAAATATCATATTTTTCATTTTTTTTTCTTTTTTCAGAGATTTCCCTCGACCTGTTCCACCGATTTTAATGATTTTTGAAATAGAAATCTTCCTATGAATTTGGTGAATCATTCTCACTAAAAATGGTCACTGTAGCTACACTATTGAGGGCGTGATCGTGACAAGAACAACATAGAAAATTATATTTTTTCAAGACTTTTTTTAGTTCTTCATTCAAATCTCGGGCCCTAATCGACCGATTTGGACGATTTTAAACAGCAAACTTTTCAGGATGGTAGTGAATTTTTTTTTTATATCAACGAGCACCCTAGCTACCAGATTGATGCAGTCATCGTGATTTCCACAGACGGACAGACGGACATCGCTATATCAACTCCGGTTATTATAAGGATCACAAATATATATATTTTATAGGGTCCAAAATTTTTTTTCTAATTATTACAGATGGAGTGACAAACTTATATATACCCTCTGCACAGTGGAGTGGAGGGTATAATAAGCGTAAAATGCATATGCGTTGACATTTTTCGATGTCCTTTTTCTTTAAACCATCAGTGGAAGTAGATCTTTCCAACGCATACATTGGTTTGTAAATCGGTCAAACTGTTCTCAAGTTTTAGTTAGCCCAACACAGACCGTTTGATTTATATATATATATACAGATTTATAGAAAAAAAAAACAGTTTTACCTCTACTGTAAACTTGTAAATTTTGAGTTGACCCCCTTTAGAAGAACCAGTGCAATATGTTTATATGAAAAATAAGTGGCTTTTATAAATGGGGTCATTATCGGTACATTTTTCCACAAAGTCATAGCAAACAATTTGTTCTTTGTACTAAAAACTTGAATAACTGACAACCATAGTACTTAATTTTAGAGAAATCGCGTGTAATTGTAATCCAGAAGATGGACATATTATCAGCAGTGAAAGCATTAGTGTTTTCATTCTATGTAACATTCTTTGATCATGGAAGCATATTAAGTGCTAAAATATTCCATACTAAATTGTATGTTGAATAAAAAAAACCATTAAGAAAACATTTATTAACAGAAATCTTAAAACCAATTTAAAGTGTGGAAATACAATGAAAACAATAAGATAATTTAATGCAATTCTTATGTAGCTTTTTGTTATGAGAGACAAAAGGAAGCAGCAGTGATATTTGTATTATTGTTACAACAAAAGTTACTTAGAGTTTTCGAAGAGTCCTTGTTAATATAGTGGAGCTTTAAATAAGACTAAAGTGTATCTAACTGGACAGAACTTAAAGTGTATTAAGCTATCAGGGCATTTTACAAATAATCACGTGGCACACAATTTAATGGGTGTTTGTATATAAGCATATCTTAACCTTCAGAGTGTGAACAAAATTAAGATATGTCGTAAATCGTTACTTCAAATTGGTACGTAGCAGTGATTAACACATAATTTCAAATATTTTAAATTAAATTTTTACTGTGTACAACTTGTAAGCAAATTAAAAGATCTAAACTATATAAATGTAGTTTTATAGATACCACAATTAAATTATAATCAAACTAGTAAGAAAATTATAGTCGGTCTAGCCCGACTATACGATACCCTATACCATGGATAAGGGACCCTATATCTTCGGTCCAACAAATTGGATATAGCAAATAAGCATAAACCAAATTTGAGTGGCATTTTTATTAATTTTTTTCGCTGCAGATATAAAAAAGTTCATATCGGATACTATATTTATAAGGGGACAAGGTCGAAAAATGGACCGATCCTGACCATATTTGGTATAGTCACTTATACTTTGAAAACATATATATAAACCAAATTTGAGAAAAATCTGTGCAATATATTTGTTTTTTGATAGATTTAAGTGAAGATCGGGAAGCAGCTCTATATGGGGCCTATGACTAAGAATTTTCCTATAGGCAGTAATTTTGAACTGATTAATGGATGTAATAATATATGATAATTTGGAACATATGGCAATTAATGTCGATTTCATAGGGGTCATTTGTATGGGGGCTAGGTCTGAACATGGACCGATTCTCACCAATTTCAACAGCTTTCATCCCATGACCGATGGAAGCTTATATATCAAATTTCATCAAATACATTCATACATGCGACCTGTAGTTTGATTACAAGCTTTACATGGACACACATACGGACGGACGGATGGACGGACATGGCTATTTCGACTTAAAAAGTGATTCTGAGTCGATCGGTATAATTAAAGATGGGTCTAGGACGAATATTTTTGGTTGTTACAAACAGCAGCACAAAGTCATTATACCCAAACCACATATAAAAATTATTGTCAGTCTAGACCGACTATACGATACCCTATACCATGTGTTTAGAGACCCTATCTCTCAGGCCCAACCAAGTGGATATAGAAAATAAGCATAAGCCAAATTTGAGTGGAATTTTTACTAATTTTTTTGGCTGCAGATATGAAAAAGTTAATATCGGTTGCTATATCTATATGGGGACTAGGCCCAAAAATGGACCGATCCTGACCATGTTTGGTAAAGTCTCTTGTATTTTGTAAAAATATATACAAACAAAATTTGAAAGGAATCCGTGCCATATTTTTGTTTTTAATAGATTTAAGTGAAGATCGGGAAGCAGCTCTCTATGGGGCCTATGACTAAGAGTTGTCCCATAGGGATCATTTTTGGACTACTGATTGACGGATGTAATATACACATACAAACCCAATTTGACTGAGATTCATAGGATAATTTGGATCTTATGGCAATTTATGTCGATTTCATAGGGGTCATTTGTATGGGGGCTAGGTTGAACATGGACCGATTCTCACCAATTTCAACAGCTTTCATCCCATGGCTGGTGGAAGCTTATATATCAAATTCCATCAATTGCGATCTGCAGTTTGATTACAAGGTTTACATGGACACACGGACGGACATAGTTAAATCGAATCAGTTAGTGATTCTGATTCGATCGGTATAGTTAAAAATGGGTCTAGGTCAAATATTTTTGGTAGTTACAAACAGCAGCACAAAGTCATTATACCCAAGCCACATAGTGGTATTGGGTATAAAAAGGGGTTTACCAGATTTGCTAGAACAGAAACGAAGTTATGATTTGATTGATCTTTTTATTTAGATTCTATATTGTTTTATTTTTTTCGTTTTAAATAATACAATATTATTCTTAAAAAATAATTAAAATTCTAATTAATTAATTTACCATTAAAACTATAAAGACTTTAGGCCGTGTTTTAAAAACGTCTGCCGGTAGTTTATTCTATATTGCACCTGTACCTCTAAAGTGAGTCAACTCAAAATTTTTCAATTTTCACTTTTTGCAAGAAAACGATACACAGTGGTTATATCTATCCACTGTAAAAATCTTACGTCGATTTTTCTAGTCTTTCGGAGAAAAAAAAAATACTGTTGTAACCCTCTTTGTGTTAAAAGAGTATCTTCTTTTGAATCCACTAAATAGACATATTTTGGGTTGCACCGAAAAAACTTGTTATTTTTGATGATCACTGAAAAAATTGCAAAAACAACTGTTGTATACTTATTATTCGCAATTCTTTACAATGAAACAGCTGTTTTTAAATTTTATAGTAAATATCAAAAAAAAGTTTTTTGCCTCTATTAAAAATTTGTAAATTTTGAGTTGACTCACTTTAGCGGTACAGGTGCGATATGTATAAAATTCATTTTCTGTTTCTCTGAAATTTGGTGTACACGGTCTCTGTACTGCATGTAAGGTCACCATATGCTTCTTATCAGCCACGCCTACTTTTACGCCCAATTTTTATATACAACTCATTTTCTGTCATTTGGTATATTGGTTCGCAATACAAATTTGTAATAGCCAACGGAGTTCTCTGAAATTTGGTACACATGATTTCGCTCGAATTTACTGTACATTATTCTCATATCCCACGTAAGGTCATTTTGTGCATAAATCTCTTTACTTACTACTCTTGAGTTTACACCATTATGCAGTAAGTATTGTAAATCAACCTAATACAAATATTCCCGTCTTGCCTTTTTTATTATATGAGTTGTAACACCTCAAAATTTGTGCAGATTTATTTCATATGTGAACAGATACAGGTTGACTACCATTGTAGGATTACTCCGATGAGGTTAATTCGTACAAATAATTCTATCCCGCCTTTTGAAGTACATTGGAAAACAGAATATTACATTTATTTCCATGTCGCCTTTTGGCTATATTGGAAAGCAATCTCTTATAAAATTTCTATTTCACCTTTTCACTATATAAATGAGTTGTAAAGGTGGAAAAAGAACTACTTGCAATTGTGACTTGCAATTGCACTACCTCAAATGCAGAAAGGCTTAGACTAACCGAAACTCTAGAGAACTAGATCAGATCCAAATTCTTGTCGAGTCTCAACAAGTTAGATAATCTGAGTCGCGAAATGCTGAAACACTTGGAACAAACCTAATAACGTCTTGAAGCCCAAAGACTAGCGGAAATGCCTTTATATACTCAAGTGCATCTAGAACTCCAGCGGCTAAGACAAGCTGACTCCAGGGAACATGAAACTCCTGAAACGCGACAACAATGTCTTGAGGCACACCGGATAAGATAAGCTGACTCTAGGGAATGTGAAACTCCTGAAACGACTCTAACATCCCTACCGTAAAACTTTTGTAAGTTGGTTCCTTCATTGCAAGAGATGGTACAAAAAATGTTTCCTTGCATAATGTACATAAGAGGATAATCACGTACGGTAGCAGATATCAATTTAGAATCTCCCTGTTTTTCTCATAGACAATTATATGTCGCCTGCTCCAGAGTTGGGAGCCAGCACAATCTTTTCGTATATACACCAGAAGGAAAACCCAGAAATTTTGTATATCCCAAAGATCTAGAGTAAATAAAATTCGTAACTTTTAGATAACACATACTAAAAATAATCCATACTTAAACATAGTTAGTTGTAATGGTAAGCCAGCACTGTGTACTTAGTCCCCAATGAACAAATTCCGCAAAAAAAATTAGCATATTTCCTCCGAAAATTGGGGAATAACTTCCTGATAAACAAGTTCCCCAAATTTTTAAGAAAAGGTCCCCAAAAGGAATGAACCAATTCCCCATACTGCTCTAGATATCTGTCTTGCAATAAACGAATTTTAAATCTGTATCCTTTTCAATAGCATCATTTCCGAGCACGACCGCAGACGCGCTCGCGGAACACAGCGTAGCTAAAATATCGGAATAATCTGAGAAATATAAATTGGCATCTTGCTGAAACCATACCTGCGGATTGTTTTCCATGGCTGGCCTTAAAAAATTTTCCAACATTGTCCGATATCTGACACCGTTGACGGAAACGGCGACCCCGTGTTCATTTTTAAAAAAATAAGGACCAATTATCCTTTCCGATGAAACACCGCACTAAACCGTACACTTAGGTGGGTGTAATTCTCGCTGTTGAACTACTCTCGGATTTTCCATAGCCCATATCCTGCAGTTTTGCTTATTAACGAACCAACTTAATTGGAAATGGGCTTCGTCGCTCGTAATTAAATTGTGAATAAAATTAGGATTTTCTTCTCCTTTTTGCCGGAAAAAACTGGATAGTCAACTTATTCCTAGTAATCTGTCGGTTTCAAATTTTGGACAAGCCGAATCTTGTTTGGAAACATTCCTATTGTGTGCAAAATTCTCTGCAGTGACAAGTTGTGTCGAACGTCTCCTGGTTGATGGTTTTCCATCTTTCCGAATACTTCTCCGTACCAGTTTAATAGTGTCATTCGTGTGCACCGTTCGTCCTCTGCCAGCACCAGGAAGGTTCCTTACTGCCCCTTGTTGTCGAAAATTTGCAACCAGATGGTTTATTATTGACTTTGAGGGTCCAACCCGCACATTAAAATAACGACGATATGCACGCTGAGTCAAAGCAATGGATCGTTGATTTGAAAAATAAAGCTTAACAATTTGGGCACGTTGTTCAATTGAGTACTGCTCCATCTTAAATTCCCCAAGTCTCCTTTACAAAATACTGAAAAGAAAAGAAAACAGAAATTATATTAAAAAAGTTATAAGCAATTCAAACCCCTGCGTTAATTTTGGGCCACCCTGTATAAGAAGTTGCTTAAAGCAACCTTTCGGCACAATTTTAAACGTCGCATTCATTTTCCATTTTTAAACATCTATAAATTTGACGTCCCTGCTCAATGATGATCAATTATTGGATGGAGTGATTCAATTTTAAAAATTCTGATTCCTTCAATTTGCAAGCGTCTCTGCAATATCTGATGTTTATAAAATAAATAAACTTAAAAAAAAAACTTAATTGGTTTGGCTGGTTATTTTTGAAGCATTTTTCTAAAAAAAAAAAAAACTTCTAAATTAAAAAACCAAAAATTTTAAATTGAAATAAAAAAACGAATTTACTCCCCAAAAAAGGTAAAAATTGGCGATTTTTTCATCATGAACAAATTTCCCAATCCCATACAAATTTTTGGGGAGAAAGTTAATTTTTTTTTGGAGATTTTATTCATTGGGGATTAAGTACTACAATGAACCATTTTTCAAACAGCTAGTTGCATATATATAAGACTTTGAATATAAACAGTGAAGAAAATAGAAAATAAGCTAACAGATATTTCACAACATTCTTTAAAAATTGTATTCATTAACCAAAAATGTCCTATATTTCATGGCTTTCTTTATATAACTATGTAATAGGAACCAATTTTCGTCAGCGTCACCATTAAAAATATCGAACACTTCACCGTCTGTTAACATTGATCATTGTAGAAAACTAGATACTACTTCATTCAATACCGGGCTTTTTCTTCGAAAATGTAGTAGTGTTTCTTCTTCATTCATATTGCATAGCGAATACAATGTATTTTAATCAGCCATTCAGCCATAAGAAATCAGCAGGAGCCTTCATTATAATACAAATTTCATGTTGGTTATCTCGTTCGTTGCAGTATGTGTAGCTTTTTGAAGGGTTAAAAAACTTGTACGCACTTTGCTGGCTTTATAATGCAGTTACATGATGCTCGTCTTGTATATCCGTTTTCATTTCATATAACTTGTTGAATCTTGAGAAGCGTTCAGACAGATTTTTGGACCAGTTTTTTGGACCAGTACATTTTTTTTTCATTCTTAGCTTTGGGAGTATGTGGTGTAATCTATGAGTATAATATTCAAAAAGAGTGGAGGCTATATGTATATATAAGGTACACTTCCTGTACTGTTTCTGAGACAACAACATTGCTCCATAAGATTGTATAGACCTAAAAATAGATTGAAATAATATCCACTTTGCTTTTAATGACATATCCCTTTTTACAACAAAATTTTTCCACATGATATTTATACAAACTTTTGCCGAGTCAATTTTGGAACATATGTGTTTAGTGTAAGTTATGTAGGAGTTTTCCAAAATACCTACATACTTTGTAATGTCAACACTTATCACTTTTGGTTAATTGCCGATTATTTCAAATTAAGAACACAAGTCAATTTTTTATTACTGCTCCGAAGAGCTATTATGATTAGACTGCCTTTACTAATGTTGTTTCAACTTAAAGCTAATCTAACTTATCGTACGCGCATACAAAAATATTGTACACGCGCACACATACATTTACATAATTAATTATAAACTAAAGCTAGCGTGAGAACTAAATAATATTATGTGTATGACAATTTGCAATGTAAGAAAATTGTCAAAAGCAAATGTGTAGTGCGAGTCAGTATAATATGCATAGTTTTCTATTGCATGTCTGGGGGCATGGCAATATACACTGCTTGAACACACTACAACTTATACTTTGACAGAATCTTTAGAAATCCATTTTTCATTTGCACTGAGACGACCGACCACCTTTTCTGAATATAATTATTGTAGATTTTGGTAAATTAACTACCATGCCTCATGTATCACAATAAATTTCTAGTTTATTGATCAAGAGCTGTAAAGCGGCCACATCACCGCCTAACAACACGATATCATTCACATACATAAGTAGCCTTAAATCCATTTCTCCTATTAGCACACCACCTTTCAAACGATTATGTAGATCATTTAGGTAAAGAATGAATAACAATGGCTATAGTAAGCATCCTTGCGTGATGCCAGGATTGGGTGGAATTTGCAACTTTTGTATATATTCCCATCTGGTGTAGTTTAAAAATTTGCAATTTTCTTGGGAAGTAATCAAATGTGGCTGTAAAATCCACAAAAATTGCGCACACGTTTTCTTTTCGGAGAATTTGATACTAGCAATTGGTGTCAAATTATAAATATTGTCAATGGTTGAGTAACCGTTACGAAAGCCCACTTGGAATTCCTTAATTATATAGTGATTGTGTGCCCATTCGGTTTAAAGGTCATGAGTTCCTCCCATCATGTTACTTCGTGCAGAATTCATGAATGATATTCCTCTGTAATTGTTCGGTTGGTTAACTTCTCCTTTTTTGTGGATAGGCAACACTATACCTCGCTCAAATATCTCAAATGAACTTTTTCCGTCTAATATTTTTGTGTAAGTATCAGTGACTGCACAAAGATATTTATTACTTGAATTGAATCATTTATTTCGGAAACCAGTCAAGCAATAAAAAAAATCAAAAATTGAGTTCTTGAACGATTATTATTTTTCAAAGGGAAATAAATAGTTTAATGCAAAAGCAATTAAAATTTTGCCCCCATGTGATGGTGAAGCAAAGTCGAGGAATCTTTGTTTAGTGCAGAAAGAAGTCAAGTGACGTTTCTAGGAAGTTTTCTTCAATAATTTTTTGCTTGACCGGTTTTTGAAGTAAGCGATTCAATTTAAAGAAAAACTCACAAAGAATTCTATCCTCTTATGCTGCTTTATTTTATTTTTGACTTTGGATAGTACAAACTTTAATTCTAGTAATGCAAATGGTCTATTTAGTCCAAAATCAAGGACAACGTAGCAAGTTCAGACAACTGTAACGATCGCACTATTTCTTCGTATAGCGACATATTTACAGTTGTAGTCTTTGTTGTGATATTGGCAATGATGTAGGCCATATATTAGTTTTGTGTTCGTCAAGCAAGTGGAACTCGTAATGTCATACAGCAGCGGCCATTTCAACTGTGGCCACCACCGCCGAAAAATTGCTGAGATGGTCTGTCTAAGTGGTCTATAGTTTAAAACATAATAGCTCATTTTAGTTGTGAAAATTTGATTCAGAAAAGCTCCCAGCAATTTTTTAATGAAACTAACGTATGCTACCTCGTTTCAAGCATATGGGAAAATCCCAAATTATCTACACAAAAACTGGCTGTTCGAGTTAAAAAGGAATAACCTAAAACATGCAGTGTACAATACGCAATGCGCTTCGAGACAATGACTTAAATGGTAGAGATGGTCAATCATATTTCTAGCAGAAGCTAAATGTAGAGTTACGAAACAAAGACATTAAGGCTACTGTTGAACGTGACAGTGTTGGCGTCAAGGTTTGACTCTGTATGTTATTAGCGGAGGTATGTAAGTAAATTTGGAGTATATCGAGCGTACGAGAACAAAGTTACACCACTAAACAAAACAAAGTGCAGCTTAAATTATGGTTCTTTAATTTCATTTAATTTAGTTTTAATGTTTAAAGTTTACTTGAATTCATTTATTTAATTTACTATATGATAAAAAAAGAACAAAAAAAAATAATAATGGCTCCAATTTTTTTTTTCCATAAAAAACTAAACAAACCATAAGATTCTGCTGGACAAAATAATGCGCAAATCCAAAATATTTTTATAAAAAAATAAAATAAAAGAAAAAGTTAATACCTGTTGCTCCTCCCTTATTAATAATAACCTCTCCAAGTGTATTGGGCATACTTGCAGACACATTTTTAATATTTATTTTTAGGAATAACCCTCCGAATTGCATTTCCTCCCAAAATGCTGAAATACTGGTACGTGATTCCATTGGGATTTTATCATAGAGAATCTGGGCTCTGTGGCGCCAATCCAGTTTTTCGATGTTATTATCTCTGAAATGATTATTTTCCACCTTACTGGGGTAGTTGGGGTCATTATCCTGCTGAGAGTTAAGGTCCCCCAAACACATTTCCTCTAAGCTACTATTAAAATTTTCTTTCAATATTTTTACGTAATGCTCTCCAGTCATTTTGGAGTCGACTTTGACCAGTCTACCTACAAGTGCTGCTATGGGGGTGTTACCATAAGACTTCCTCCACCATGCTTACATGCATGGCTTTTGTTTCCAGACTTCAACCTTTGAGAAGGCTAACACCACACTCGCTTTCAACGTTTTACATTTTTCAATTCAAATTTTGACTCGTCTGACCAGATTACTTTATCTGATAATGTTTTTGGCATATAGCTTTCTAATGTTTGCGGGACGCAACAGTGTCTTTTTCTTTGTAAAGAAATTCTTTAAACCGACGACACGCTTAATTCTAATTCGTCTTTTATCACTATGGATGAAGTGACTTGTTTTTTATTACCAAAACTGCGATATGATGGTCATCACGCTTTAGCTTTCTCCTACAGAGTTTCTTAAAACTTCGTTTGAGTTTTGTTTTCTATGCATTTTCACTATTTTCCTTGGCCCTGACCAAGAAAATTCATATCATTCACTTCTTTGGATATTGATTTCATTTTATATTTTCAGAAGCAGTTTCTAGTTTAGGGTTATTGTATTGTACTTTAAACTAGATCTAACCCGGCGTGTTTCGCTACACCCTCCCCCTCCCCCCCCTCTCTAATCGTTATTAAAGGGCTCTCTCATTAATACAGTAATTCAGATATATCACATCTAATATTAAGTTTGTCTGGAGGCACCAAGCGCATTTGTCTAATCCCGCCTATTTTTTTGTCTGACTACTCACGTTAATAACAGATGACCTGAGACAAATTTGCAAAGCTTTCTCTAGCATAGTACTTAATATATGTATATGATATTAAAAAAGCACTTTGTATGGGAGGTGCCACGCCCACTAAAAATATTTAGAAAAACTAAAGCCTGTAGCACTCCCATATCCGCAGCAAGACTATGCGAAAATTTCAAGAAGATCAGATAAGTAGTTACGGGGAGTACCTCCTACAAATAAACATACAAACAAACAAATATTACCTCTTTATTATGTTAGTATAGAATATTAGTATAGATTTTTTTTATTTCAATGCTTGCTGATGTTGATATATAATGTTTTTTGTTTTTTCATTCGGTACAACAATTATCAGATTTTTCGGCATTCCTACCCTGGAGCAAGGTACATGTAGCTGCCCATGAGAAGAAGATGGATTATCCATATTAGATCTGGCAACACTTACTGTTGGCCTTGAACTTAGAATATCATTTGGCATTATTTCATTTTACCGATTTTTGATTTTGCCCATTTTTGATTTTGAAGATTTTTGTTTTTAGGCGATTTTTATTTTCGCGATTTTTGGGTTTTGCGATTTTTGATTTTGGCGATATATTTTCCACGACAAATCACATTGATAACTAATGAACTTGTCAAAAGACTGTCGCTTTCGTAGTGCTTCATATTTTTACATAGGAGGTGCCACGCCCACTAATCCCATCTCGCCCAATTTTTATTGAACTACTCACATTAATATCTGATGGACTCATGCAAAATATGGAGTCTTTCCATTTTATAGTACACCAGTTATATGATATTAGATATCTACTTTGCATGGGCGGTGCTACACCCACTGATTCGATCACGCCCATTTTTTTGTTCGACTAATCATACAAACAACCTATGGGCTCACGCAAAACCACAAAGCTCTCTCTTTTACAGTACTCCAGATATATGACATTAAATAATTACTTTGCATGGGGAGTGCCACGCCCATTGGTGTGAACCCGCAAATTTTTTGTCCGACTACACATACTAAGATCTGATGGTGTCGTGCAAAGTGTCGAAGCTTCTGTTTTTTAGTACACCAGTTATATGATATCATATATTTACTTTGTACGGGCGGTGCCACGCCCACCGCTCCTATCACGCCCATTTTTTGTCCAACGAATCGCACGCATAACTTATGGGCTCACACAAAGTTCCAAGACTCTCACTACAACAGTACTTCAGATATATGGCATTTTATATTTAATTTGTATGGTAGGTGCCACGCCTATTGATCCGATACTGCACTTTTTTTGTCCGACTACTCACATTAATAATAGGTAACATCAGACAAATTTGAAAAGCTCTCTCTGTCACAGTACTCGAGATATATAATAATAAATTATTACTTGTATGGGAGCTACCACGTCCACTTATCCGCTCCCACCCATTTTCGGCGTAGCTACTAATATTAACAATAGGTGACCTCACACAAATTTGCAAAGCTCTCCCTATCATAGTACTCAATATATGCATATGATATTAAAAATATACTTTGTGTGGGAGGTGCCACGCCCACTAAAAATATTTAAAAAATTATAGCCTATAGCACTTCCCATATCCGCAGTAAGACTCTGTGAAAATTTCAGGAAGATCAGATGAGTAGTTACGGAGATTACCCTCTACAAACAAACAAACAAACAAACAAACAAACACACAGTACCTCTTTATAATATAAGTATAGATTAATAATAAAGAAAAGATATACAGAGATTATGAACGTATTCGCATTTTTAATTAAATATTTTTCGAAAATAAAAAAGATAACTGTACCAAAACAAAATTGCATTTTATTTTGACCAATTGAAAAATAGCCCCAATCATTGATCTTGTCTCTAACGCAACAAAATAGGACTAACCACGTTTTTTGTTTAATAAAAAGTAAACGAAGCAGATATAGGAATAACGGGATGGTATATGTTTTTTTTACAAATTCTCTTAGAATTATTCTTAAACATGTCATTTACACAGTAGTCAGTTGCACTTTAAATTGTCCAATAGTGTATGTAACTGAACACATTAACAACATTTTTTGAGGAAAGTTCCAGCAACCTGGTTATAAGCCCGAAGTTGCGGTTCTATCAGCCAAACGTGGCTCCTTTCAAATTGCCCGCACTTGATGCAGCCGCCGTCGAAAAAACCTGATCTCAATTGCGTTTGGATTTACTTGTCGCACAGTGGCGCCGTTTGAGTTTTTGTCGCAAAAATCATAACTTTTGAACCGATTCCGATAACCAAATATGTTAAAGGACATATCAAAGATAATTGTTCAACCTATGAAACAGGAATTTGAATAAGGCGATGCGCCTTCTGCGTTCTTACTTATGGGTTTTAAAATTAAATATTTGTTACGACATGAAAAAAATTATGTTTGTGTTAACTAAAAAAAACAGGTTTTTAACAATTTTATATTTTTGAAGTTTCTTTTTCAAGGTTTTAATGTTTAAGAATTATTATCCATAAATAAAAAAAAAGTTTATTTTCCATCAAAATTTAAAAATAGTGAAAAAAATAGACAGTTGATAAATAGCGATATACCTGGAGAAATTCAAAATAAAGTTTTTTTTTCTACGATATACTGAATAAATAGATAAATCAATAAGAATAAAAAAATTCCGATTATTTATATTCTACCTGAAACTGGACCTAAAAATTGTGCAGTTTTTTGAAAAATTAAAATCTTATTTTATTGAAGGTACCAAGTTTGTAAAACTTTCAACAATTTCATAAAAGATGAGTTTATTCAAAATATCGTAAGCGCATACGAAATTTTAGATTTTTACAACCAATTTTTTCTAAGGGAGCCACTGAGCATCAGGGAACATCAGATTTGCAAAAAAAAAAGTTGAAAGCTCGCAAACTCAAAGGAGTGTTGGACAAAAAGCGACCATACTAAGTTTTAACGTCGGAAACAATTTTATTTTCTCTGATCTAATTGTAGTTAATGTTAGCTGGCTATTAATGTTTCTTTATGTTTAGTTTTTATTACTATGCTTTAGATAACGTAACTTTGAGTCTAAATATAGCTAATTGTTTAAGCTTCAATATATTCTGCAAACTCACAATTAAAATATTTGACCAGATTAACTTTTTGTATACCAATCGACGGAGTCGATTTAGCGATGTGCATTTGTCCGACCGTCCGTCTGTCTGTGTGTCCATGTAAACTTTGTACTCAAACTACAGGTCGCAAATATGAATATATTTTGATGAAACTTTGTATATAAGCTTCTATCGTACATAGCATAGACGCTTTTGAAATAGGTAAAAATCGGGGCATGTTCAGAACTAGTCCTCCTACCAATGAATCCTATGAAATCGACCTAAGTTGCCATAAGATCCAAAATATCACACAGATCTCGGTCAAATTGGGTTTGTGTGTATTTACTACCCCCGCTAATCAGTAGTCCAACAATTAAACCTATAGGACAATTATTAGCCGTAGCCCCCATATAAAGCTGCTTCCCCATCTTCACTTAAATCTATAAAAAGACAAAAATGTTGCCCAGATTTTTCTAAAATCGGGTTTGTATATATTTTTGCAAAGAATAAGTGACCCTACCAAAGCATATTCAAAGCAAAAGAATCAATGGCAATGCTTATTTGCTATATCTAATTAGTATAGTCGGTACGGTATATTCGGTTTAGGCAGACCATAATTTACTTGTTTAATATCTCAATGGGTGCTGGCTGAAATCAGCATTGAAACACTGTAATTACGCTTCTCTCTGAGTCGCCGATTCGATAAATTTGTATACGTATAAGTAGTTATCACTCATACGTCTATGCATTAACCCTTCTGCATCCCTTGGCCCTTCCTATGATCCTTTGGGTCAATATGACCCAACATTAAAATGTAAACAAAATTTCATATGTAATACAGGAAATTTATTTGTTTTGTTGTTGTTTTTATATAGTATAATAAAAAATAATGAAAACTAAAATAAATAAGCCCTTCCTGAGCAATTATTAAAAATATATATACATATATAAAATAAAATTAAATTTGAAATTCAGCCTTTTTTTTTTTTTTGAAAAATAATAAAATTTTAATTTTATTTTTAGTACTAATGTTTAAAAATTTAAGAATTTGTGTCACAATTTATACACAATGTGACCCCTTGCAAATAAGTTTTTTACAAGAATCACATTTAGTGGAATACTTATTTGAATTCCTTCCATGTTGACAAAACAAACACCCCTGTCGTTTATTTGGTAAATTACTGGACAATGGTTTATTTGTACTATTTTGTTTAGAACATTGCGAGACACCTGTGAGATAATTTTATTCTTGAATGTTTTTAAAAAATTTCTTGTTGATGGTCCATGTGGCAAAACCTTTCTTCGCAAAATATGATCATATATTAGCTGATCTGCAAGTTCTGCCAGATAAATTGTGCAACTGAAGTTTTTATTGAAATTCCAGAGAGGATTCATATTACTTCATATGATATTAGACCAACTAGTTAGTCAAGCGCATCAGCTCTAGCTTTCGTTTGGTTGCAGTGATGTGTTATTTCAGGTTTTTGTTCATCATCTCTTACATTGGCTGAATGATGCAGAGAACTTAAGACGAGATCGTATTTATGCTCGTATTTGGAACATAGGATTCTATAGTTATATCATTTGAAAACAAAAAACTCAAAGTGAAATATGGGCTTTTTTCATATCCAGAATTTTTGATGGAAAAAAAGTTTTATTTTTACGGACAGTACCAACTAATGCAATACTCTCACAAAGTAGTTGAATGGCAAGATTATGTGTAGTAAAAAAATTATCACATGTATTTGTACATCCCTTTGGGAGAGGGTCTGATAATGTTAGCACCACTCCTCACCTAAATTAAAAATATGGAAATATAACAAGTGTTATACGAAGTACAAAAGTCTCACATTGATTTTTTTTCTGGCTGTGTATTTCTTGCTTTGCCTGTGTACACTTTCATATTCTAGGCATATTTAGTTGTGGAATCGGAAAGTGTCCAAGTTTGTATGCCATATCTGGCGGGCTTAGTAACATTTTCATGTGGATTGTAAAAAACTTTGAGCTGTTTACTGAACTTATCCCAAACGTATCTCATCGGTGCTAGTTTGTCACGAAGTCTTCTTTCTTCTCTATTTCCAGAGCTGTCAAACCGTAGGCACTTTAATATACTCGCAAATCGCTTGAGACTCATTGTTGTTTTCTCCATGAGATTTATATTTTACTGCATTATTTGTAATCTAAGATATGCATCAAGCTCTATCATGTCAATATTTTGCCACATATTTCCATATAATTCTACACCTTTTTGATTTGTTATTTGAATCATAATATTTTTTATATTCGGTGATATAAACAAATCGAACGAAGACTTTATATCTGTAACCATAGATATTACTCTTTTGGTAGGTCCAGGCTTATTCAATAAAATTTAATTTTTTGGTAACCTGGCTGTTCGAGTGGTGGCTGTTCTTTCCAAACTATACTTTTGTCCTTAGATAATAAGTAACTGAAGTGCTCTATTTTTACTGCATCTTCCACCTCCACGCTTTCAACGCTATTATTTGATGATGAATATGATTCGTCTTCTGCATCGCTGTCGGGTGAAAAAATTTCGTCTTCATCACTATCATCCAAAATGTCATCATCTTCGTCATTCATTATTTGAAGATCACTAAGAATGTAAAGCAATTTCATTATCGAACGCTTGTTCTATATATTTCAAATTTTGTTTCACAATTCTTACTTTTCTTCTTTGTGCCATTATGTCAAAATACTCAACTATGATGAATTACAAAAAAAAAAAAATCATGTGAGGCCGATCACAGGGAAGATGTGTAAACATCGAGTAATTAAAGATTTTTTATGTCATTTTTTAAAATCAAACAGAATGCGTCATCTATGTATCACTTATAGCAAAAACTGTTTCAGCTATTCAACAACCCTTGGCTGTTAAAAATATCCCAATATACGTATAAGTATAAGTGATACATAGATGACGCTTTTAAAAAAGTGGCATAAAAAACAATGTTATATCATAGTTTTTTCACCAATACAATCATAAGTCACACAGCGTTATGTGTCAGCTCTCACCTACTACGTTTACACTGTTTTTGTGATTGTATTGTGAAATAGATATTTACCCCCCTGCGCGTATAGATGTTTACACATCAAAAAAAAAAAAAAAATATGTGTGCACGCTGATCACCAAAAATTAAACTGATCGCATTGAAAGAAAATATTGTAATGAGACAAAAGATGTAGCATCATCATAGCGAAATATTTTTTTTATATACGAAACGTGGAATCACCGATTGCAATTTGAATGAACTCTTTTGTGTACAAAGTTCAAGTATCAATGCGTTACCATATCATCATACAACAAATTTCAAGAGATTCCTTTGCGGGATTCTCCAAATCCTACCACAAATTTTAAATGAAAAAATATTCAATGAACGCGCTTTGATTGATAATTTCGGTGAAAAAGTGATTGATCGATGATTCTGATTGAAGATGAACTCAATTCTTTTATATAATATAGGAAAAAAAATGGTAAAGTGGAATTAACTTGCAATATCGCTTGTTGGGTCATATTGACCCAAAGGATGTTAAATGTGTAAATCGTGTTTTGAAATGTGGAGGGGAGAGAAAAAACTTAAACTTTATTATTTTCTTTTAAAAGTATAATTTTCATCCCTATAATGGATAAATCAAAGTTTCACTTACATATCTTATAATTAAAGGGAAAAATTTTGCGTTTGAAAACCAAAATTGGGTCAAATTGACCCCAGGAGTGCAGAAGGGTTAATTTTGGTATTTCAATAACATGATGGCACAATTGCAACCTACTTGGAACTTCCTGACCAAATCGAGAAAGCATTTTTTGACGGGGAACTTATACCTGGAAAGCTAAGTATCGTAGCGGAAAATCTCTTATATTTTTCCCTTAGCTGTTGCACCCCAGATAAAGTTGACAGTAACTATAGTGCGGGCTTCCAAATCGGAAAACGTAATATTTCATATCTCTAAAACTATGCGGTGTGGAGAAAAGCTGTTAAAATAAATTGTTATTTCGAAAAAAGAGTGCCCTTCTCTAAAGTAGTGGCTTTTCTTAAAAAAATATATTCATAATTTTTGGAAGCATTAGGTGCGTTCAAATAATTAATTTGAAATATACTTATCTTCTCAAACTTTTAATTTATGGGCAGCACTTTTTTAAAATCACAAAGTGATTATGAGTTTATTAAACTTTATTATAATGAAAGTAAAATTTTTATTCTAATAAAGTTCTACCTGTATTATAGTAAAATTTTTATAACGGTAGAGTGCTCTAAAATTAAGTGTCCGCTTACCTAAATTTCTGGTCTAAATAATTTTGCATGGACCCAACAGAAAGTAAAAAATAAATAAATATACCAATCATTTCAATATATAAATATTAACCATAATTCCTGATTTAAAGTTGACACACATTAGTTCCCAACAGTAATAAAAATAAATTTTACTTTGTTTTCCTTTTAAAATATTATCATGTTTAAAAAGCTAACATTGTTTAACGTCCCAATTTTACACTTCGATTCGTTTTCCACGCTGTCACATTCACACAATTTATGTTGGGCTCAGTTTTTTTTTTACAGTTTAGTTCTTCCTCTGTCTGTTAAGTGTTTGAAAATATTATATGTGTCATCTAAAAAAAAAAAATATATATAAAATGTGCAGTATGTACCTTTAAGGATATTTTTTATAACTTTTTGTAATTGTAATAAATGGCTTTCGACTTTTGAGCTAAAGTTTTCAACATATGGACGTAGGTATATAAGAAAATTGTTATTGTTTTATTTAAGCTTTGACAGGGTGTTGTAAGTAAATAATAAAAAATATTTAAAAAGTTGAATTTAAATTCTATCAGCTTAAGTTTTTCTTCTACAGCCAATCTTTGTTATATCAACTGAGTCACTCAGAATCACTGAATACTTTTAATATAAATTAAAAATGTTTCAGAACTTCAAATTTTATTATATCGAACATCTGAAGCTATTACTAAATCTATAGAAAATACACTGGAATCCGACGGCATCGATATATTGAGATTATTTGATACAGGAGTTGATGGAGCGAAAATAAGCAGATTAAAGAATATGGTTCCATATTTGGTAACGGTAAGTGTCATTCATTGTATCTTGCGTCCCAAAAATGCACTGAAGACTTTACCTTCAAAGTTTGAATTTATAATATGGGAAACAAAGCTGGATTTGACGCAGCACAAAAAGAAAGGCAAATTGAATATTCTGCTATCTTTAGATTTATTGGAGATAAAAATTCCGCAAAAATAGGTAAATATTCTTCGATACTTTTTTAAACCATCAGTGAAAGTAGGCCTTTCCAACGCATATATTGGTTTGTATATCGGTTGAGTGGTTCTCGAGTTACAAAACGAAGAACTTATTTATATATATATAGGTAATCTGTAAGATCTAAATCTATAGACTGAATAAAATAAAATATATATATTTTTAAATCGTCCCGTAACATGAGCCGAGTTCTTCAATGTATGATATATTAAACTTTAGTAAACCAACTGTCAACGAATAAATCTTTTTTCTAGTATTGCGCTGAAAAATATTTAATTACAAATATTCATTTCATATACATATACAATACAATACAAACATGCAGATCTTTAGAACGGAATCATCCTTTACGAGTAGGTGCTCCCCATAAATAAATTGTATCAATTTGACTTTATGCCAAGTTGGTAAAAAAAAATTCAGGAAACCATAATAAAACATATGGTTAGACAATTAATGTTTGGCAACCTTTGCCAATAACAACTGCAGCAATTAAAGTAGAAAAAACTTTTTTTTGTTTCTTTCCGTTCATTTAAACCTAGTTAAAAAAATAGATAGACTACAAGAGAGTATTTAAATATGTATATGGATAAAAAAAAAGATTTTTTGGTACTATGCATATAATCTGATGAGACTATATTTTTTAATATAATTAATAAATTTCTTAATAATGAATTTAGTTGATGACTAAGATGACTAAGTTAACTTTCGGAATATAAAAAATTAAGAGAATTTAGAATTACTTGGAATAAGTTAATATAAATTTACGGTCACTGACTGATTCTAAAACGCTGCACAGTATCGTTTTTGCTCGATCTACGCGGCCAAAAGTCCCAATCTTAAAATAACATTACAATTCATAAAAACTGGTTCCCCGAACAAAGGACTAACCCGTGAACAAAACGCCTCCCTTTTCTACCCGCTAATGCGCAAGGCGCACCCGTGGCATTAGTGGGAATTGAGCCATTTCACCTGGTATACGTATTTGTTCTCGTCGACGCGCTTTATTAAACGAAATTCCTAAGTTATTTTTTATGTTAACAAGTTCTTGTTACACATTAAAAGTGATGGATTCTAATGAAAAAGGTAAGAAACTTACAAATTACATTAATAAAGTCATGGTAAACTACAAAACAACATTATTATTTCAACTTATATTTTTCTTTACTAGTGTTTTTGGTCATGTATCGGGGTATATCAGGCTACGGTTATTATTACAGTTTGTTATATGATCCTTTTCCTTATAAATGGTATCAAAATCGTTTCCGGAAACTTCCGGATAAATATAGTTTTGAGGGATTAAAAATATGTAGCGAAATTTCGTATAAAATTAGAAATGTTTGTAAGTGTCTTTTAACTTAATGCCTGTTTGTTTTAGTTTCAGAGGGTGCATCACGAGCAAAGATTGTGACTCGACAGTATTTATGCGACCGCATAAGGAAGGAAAATTTGCCTAGTTTATATACAAAACTAAACTATCTAAAAGATAAACTTTTGTCATGTGAAAGTTATAATGAAGACCAAATTATTAAATTGAAACATGGTTTTGCCCTTTTCAAATCAGAACTGAAGCAAAGGTGGGTCAAAACTCATTATAAAGAAGCTAATTTTCTAAAATACAACCAAACTTGGTTAGAAGGTACTTACAAAATACCTGTTTTTGAGACACAAAAACGGCCAGGTCGGCCATCTAAGTCGCTCGAATACTTAAGAGAGAGGAGCAAAAGGCGAAAGACTGAAGAACTTCGTTCTAATTTTGAAAATGATCTCATAATCCATGCTGCGATAGTGGAACTGAGAAAATTTGGTAAAAAAGTTGCATCAAATGTCTTAAAAGATATCTCCGACTCGAGCAACTAAATATAAAAAGGCATTTTACTGTACGAAATCAAGTAAAAAGCAAGCCTCCTCCTTAAAACCAATGCAAGCATTGCAAATGTTTGTAAATGCCGATTTGACACTTGGACAGTACGAAATTATAAGAAGGACCTACAAAAAATTTTTTCCGTGCTATGGGTGCTTATTAAAAGCCAAGCAGTCAATTTACCCACCTAAAGAATCGAATACGGTGACAAGTACTATTGCCGAAGCTCAATTGCAGCCTCTAATGGATGTTACCGCTAGGCGTTTATCGGAGAACCTAGAAGAGCTATTGGAGACTTTAAAGGAGCAAGAGCGTGAATGCCTAACTCTAATAAGTAAATGGGGTTGCGATGGGTACCAGCAATCACAGTTTAGGCAAAAACTACAAAATGATACCGATTCGGATTCAAATATATTTCAAAGCTGCTTTGTACCTGTGCAATTAGTTTGTGGAGATAATAAAATTTTATGGAACAATCCAACGCCCTCTTCGCCGTTATTTTGTCGACCAACAAGATTCCGTTTTGTCAAGGAAACAACAGATGTTACTGAAGAGGAAATAAGACATGTTAAAAGCGCTATTAACTCGTTAGTCCCAACAGAGGTCAATATAGCAGAGAAAAAATTTTTAATTAACACACATTTGTACTGACCATGGTAGACGGAAAGGTCTGGAATACGGCCACAGGTACAAAGTCTACAAGTAGGTGCTATATATGTGGAGCAACCTCGAAAGATTTCAATACACAAGAAAAGTGAATTTTGCAGCCTTTGAATTTGGCACATCGGTGTTGCACGTCAGAATTCGAATTTTTGAATGTATCCTATATTTAGCCTATAAATTCCAAGTGCAAAAATACAGGGAAAGGAAATCTAAAGAGGAGAAAGATCTAGAAGAGCAAACCAAGAAAGAGATACAAAGAAGGTTTCTCAATGAAACAGGCTTAATAATAGATATGCCTAAATCCAATTTCGGCAATACCAATGATAGCAATAGCAGCAGAAGGTTCTTTGAGGACCCAAAGATTAGCTGCAGAAATAACTAGCATCAGTTTTGAGCTAATTTATAGACTAAAAGTCATATTGGAAGCAATTTCAAGTGGATTCAAAATTGATCTCGTAAAGTATGAAAAATATGCATCAGAAACTGCTCGCGTTTATGTGGACCTATATGATTGGCACCCTATGACACCAACAATGCACAAGCTTTTAGTCGATGGCGCAGCCATCATCGAAAAGGCATTATTATCAATCGGACGGCTTTCCGAGGAAGCAGCTGAGGTTTGCAACAAACATTTTAGATGTTACCGACAAGACTATGCGAGAACATTTTCAAGGGAAAGCTGTAATCAGGATATTTTTAATCGCCTTCTACAGGGTGCGGCTAAAGTTACTATATGATGTAAAACAATTGTAACTTCTTTGCTTGCGAGTATTTAACTTTTTCTTTTTTTCCTATTTCAGAAATTAAACTTGGGAGAATATTTAAAAATGGAACGCTATACAATTGCGCAAAGAACTAAGATTGTTTTTCTATTCATTGAAAATCATCGTTCGATAATTAATACTCAACGTGCATACAGAAGATTTTATGGTGTAAGAACTGCTCCAACGGGTCCAACCATTCGTTCGTTGGTGAATAATTTTGCTGAATATGGGACTGTCGGAGATTCAAGACGTACGGGCAGACCTCGAAATGGCAGATCGGCCGAAAATATTGATGCTGTGCGACAGAGCGTCGAAGAAAATCCGCAGACATCAACGAGAAGACGATCTTCCCAGTTGCAGCTTTCTGACCGCACTCTTCGGCGAATTTTAAAACGCGATTTGCACCTCTTCCCTTACAAAATCCAAGTAGTCCAAAACAGCTCATACAGCCCGTGCAACGATGGACTTATTAAGACAACAATTTCCAAATCGGATAATTTCTAAAAACGGCGATTTGAGATGGCCACCACGATCGCCAGATTTGACTGCACCGGATTTTTTCTTGTGGGGCTATCTCAAAATCAAAGTTTATGTGAATAAGCCCCAAACCTTGCAGCAACTAAAGGACAACATTCAAGAAGAAATTGATCGTATACCACAAGAAACACTCAACAAAGTTATGGAAAATGCCATAAAAAGAGCACATTTTTGCGTTAGAGAAAACGGTTCTCATTTAACTGATATTATTTTTCATAATTAATGTAAAAAAATAACATAAAATAAACTTTCTTTTTATCATAAATTTTTTTGTTTTTTTCATTCCATTCAATAGTTATTTAAAAAACAAATCATATAGTTACTTTAGCCGCACCCTGTACTTACTCCTGATCCCATGCTAAATAGCATGCGGACTGTAAAAAAAAGGAAATGTAGAATATTTTTATCTGAAACTTTAGCCATGTTTGCACCTGCAGACCCCAGTATAAGAAAGTTCATCGGAGAGTGATGAAGAATGCCAATAAACTAGCATTTTTACGTTATTTCCCTTTGTATATACCGAAAATTTTATTAATTTGCTTTTTTTGTAAATATACAATATACATAAACTTAAATATATACATACTTATTTCCAAAAATTGTTTTCTAATTTATTTACATTGTTTAGATACCAATTCAGCATAAAAATATTTTTGGCCACGTAGATCGTGCAAATACGACTCTGTTGTTGGTTCAGTGCGCGCCGTATTACTAAAATTTATTTGGAGGCATTTAAATTATCGGCGTAAACTTAATTAAAGGGGATTTTTGAAAATTCGAATATAAGACCGCAAAAATGGCCGCAAAGGCGAAAAACGGTACATTTTGTACCTTAAAACGAAATTATTCTAGGAATTCAAAATTTAGTAATTAGGTTATACCGAAAAAACCAACATCGACCAAGGGTTAAATTTTCTGATATTAACCCACCCATGGGTAAAACAGACAGAAAAGCTGAAAATCATATATGTTATATTATCTAAAAAATGCATCTGGGAATAACAAATTGGGTGAGGCATAAACGGCCAAAAACAGGGAAATGGGTACCATTTGTAACTACTTGCAATATCTATAAATATGAATTTGAACGCACTGGTTCTATCGTTTTTAAACTCTTGTTTTAAATCTTACTCTCTGTCTATCTGTCTGTCTGTCTGTCTGTCGTGAGCCAACCCCATTCCCCCTTATCTAATTGATCTGAAACTTGGCCCATAGTCTTGTTGTGTCTACAGATTAATTTTGATGTAGTCAAGCACAGTCACGTACAGTCGCGGAATGATCTAAATGTCATTTCCCCTCATCCGAGCGATCTGAAACTTGGTCCATACACTGGCTGTAAAAAAAAGAGTAACCTTGACTTAGTCACGCACAGACGTGGACGGTCACGCACAGTTACGGAGAGATTTAAAATGGATTTCTCCTTATTCTCAAACTTGGTCTATAGACTTGCTGTGAAAAGATTAACTTTGGCATAGCCACGCATAGGCACGGAGAGATTAAATCCTCACTCGCCCTCATCCGATCGATCTGCATCTAAGTCCATAGACTTGTTGTGGCCAAAGATTAATTTTAAGATAGTCATACACAGTCACGCATAGTCACTTGCAGTCACGAAGCTATTTAACCCCATATCCCCTCATCCGATAGATCTGAAACTTTGTCCAAAGACATGGTGTGACCAAAGACCAATTTAAAAATAGTCACGCAAAGTCACGCACAGTCACGGTGAAATTCAAAAGTCATATGTATCAGTTAAGAAAGAGTTTTAATAAAAACTTGGTTTTATGGGTTAGATTATTCAAAAAGTGACTTCCTAAATAATTCAAAACTTTATATATAAAAAAAATTTTTCTTTGAAAAGTAACTTTTCTAGAAAGCGTATATTTTCTGAAAAAAGTACATATTCTTAACTTTTTTATGAAGTACCTTTTTTAAAAAAGGACCTTTATTAAATATTGGATTATTTCTTAAAATGTAAATTTTTCTCAAAATGTAAATTTTTTTAAATTCTTAAAAAACGTGTTTTCTAAAAAAGTACTAATTCCGAAAATAATAATAATACCTCTTCTAAAAATTAATTTTTTCTGAAAAAAAAAAATACTTCTTCTTAAAAAATTAAATTTTCTCCAAAAAAGTAACTTTTCTCATGCAGTTTCTAACATGCGCTTCTTTCTACAAAAAGTACCTTACTTTTACATTTATATGTTAAAAATTTATCATTTCTTTAGAAGTGCCCTGCATAATAAAGTACTTTTCTTAAATAAGTTAATTTTCTAAGAATATTACCTCTTCTTAAAAAAGGACCTTCATTTAAAAACTAATTTTTTTTTTAAAGCGCTATGTCTTAAAAAAGTATATTTTCTTAAGAAGTACGTTTTCTTAAAAAACCATTTATTAAAAAAAGAGTTTTTATGAAAGGAGTACTTTTTCTTAAAACAGTACCTTGTCCTTTGAAGCTACGTCTTCCTTTGAAATTGCCTATTCTTAAGCAAGTACCACATAATAAAAAGGTACTTTTTTATTAAAATATATTTCTTTTAAAGTTACTTTTTCTTAAAAAAGCAGACTTTCTTCAAAAAGCAGATATATAAAAAATCCATTTTTTTGGAAAATTTTTTTTTTTTTAAAAAGAAATTATTCTTCAAAAATATATTTTCCTATGTTTCCTTGAGGTAGATATAAGTTATAGTAGGAAGGCAAACAGGATATACATAATTAAGCCTTAGGCAGCTAATATCTAATTAGTTATACCACAATATGGTCAGGTAGTAAATTTGTGGCTATTTTTTTAACTGCCAAAAATGAAGACTCATGTTTTTTATACCGGGAACTGTGAGTGTCCATGTAAAGCCTTCAAACTAATTACAGGTCGCAAATATGAAAACATTCTAATGAAATTTTGTACATAGGATTTCGTGGTTCATAGGACTATCCATATCATAGCTTTCTTACAAATTACTCCTATGATATCGACTTAATTTGCCATAACACTAGATTAATACATATACGTCGGTCAAGCTTCCGTGTGTTTTTATTACACCTGATATAGTCCCCTAGTGATAGTCCCCACACAAGACTTCTTCCTGATATTCACTTAATTCTTAAAAAAAAAACATAAATATTGCATTTATTTATCTCAAATTTGGTACATATATGTTTTTGCGAAACAATCCACTAAATAAGGTCATCGGTCCATTTTAGTTCTAGTCCTCACATTAAATTTGCAGCCGAAATTAACTTTTTCTTAGCTGAGGGCAACAAATTCATAACAATACCACTCAAATTTTATTTATACTTATTTTAAGCATCCAATTCGTTGTACATGAGATCCATCCCCAAGGTATAGGGTATCGTAGAGTCAGTTTAAAACGAATATAATTCTCGGACTTGTTTATATGTTTTTGTAAAATTTTCAATTTTTCTACTATAATTATGTAAAACTATTGGCAACCCAGAGATTAGCTCCAAATTTCTATTTATAAAAAAAAAGATCTTGTATTTGAGGCTCTACAGTTTCGCCGGCCATGATGAACTGATTTTTGCTTATCAAACATATCCGATTCATAAGAAAATGAAACCCTAAAATGCATATTTCATATTCACATTTCAATATCAAACGAACAGCTATAAAAACAAAAATTTTTGAGCATACAATTTATTTCATATATATGTATATGGGGGATTTCATGTCAAGTGCACCAACTTTTAAAACCGATGTCTTCCGATCGGGATGAAATTTGCAGCAAGATTAGTCCTATTAGATGGTAGCTTAGACACAATTTTTTAATAAGATCGGTCAAGATCTCTCTGAGTTAGAGGGGATCAAAATTTGACATTTTGGCCAAACAGGTGTTTTTTCTCATCTTTGTAACTTATTACCTATTGTTCTTAGAAAATTTTCTCCCAAAGAGTTAAGATAGCTATTTTTTCAATATTTCGGAAAAAATACTTAAAAAAAAAAAAATTTTTAGACTTTTTTTTTTGCTAAATTAAAGCTTTTTTGCCTTTTTTTTCAAAAAGGCCTTCTTTTTTTTCATAAGAAAGCTTAGGATCTTTCCTTTAAGAGCTTTTTGGTCGCTTAGTGGGATGGGAGTGGGATATCTATCAAAATAAATGTTTTGTAACTCAAGAAAACGGTTTTTAAATTTTTCGCAAATGCACTATTTTGAATTTTTCCTATTTATGTCTAAAACCTTACAAATAAAACTTATACTTAGAAACTAAACTTTCCGAAGGTATATAACATACCTAACTAAAATTGTATACCCTCGATACTGTAATATCCAGAATATGTTAACCTCAGGAAAAAAATCACTTTTTTCTATAGAAATGTTGAAAAATTATTATTTTTTTATTTATTTTTAATAATAAATAAATTAATGTATAATAATAATAATATTAAAAATAAAAAGATAAATAATTTATTAAAATTTAATCTTAATTGCATTAGATCCATTTATATCATAACTATTTTTATACTTAGTTTATTTTAGCTGATGAAGTATTTAAGTCTTGTAAATTTTTAAATACCCAGTCTTTCATCCAGCTTTTTTGTCGCCTTTATTTACTGCGTTTTTTTTTAGGTTCAGCTATTGATTTCGTTGCTGGTTTATTTGTTGTCTTTGGAAAGAAATCGCATTGAATAGAGGCAAAAAAACTTTTTCAACTTGAGTCTTCCATCGACAAGCGGTATAAAAGCATGGTATTGAGCGGTGCCATCGATTGTTACCGCAGCATCGAATCTGCTCTTCAGTGTTTTCAATGTTTCCTGATGATCCTCTTTGCTACTAAAAACTATTTTAGTTTCTTTACAATAACTCTTTGCCCAATGGAATAAAGCAGTCGCATCTAAGATGCGATATTGATGAGAGCACTGGAGGCTATACTTCGCTGCATTTCTTTTAAGGTTTGCTCCAATACCATCACCATGAGCAGTAGGATGAAAATGCCACTCAGCTGGCATTCCAAAATCTTTTTCATGGGCCATAAAATTTTCCAAGCTACCCTTGTTTTTAAAATGTTGACGAGCTCCGTCCGAAACGTAGTATACCTTCTTTACTGTAAATTTAGGTTTTAGAAATTTTAGCATTCTCTTCTGGTACTCATAAACTGCAACGGTATCATGTTTTAAATCGTCGGATATGATTGCCATACTTTTGTGTTCCAGTTTATCATCTTTCATGAAGTAAATAACTACTGTGAATATAGTTGCTTGGTCGTTATTGAAGTGGAATGCTTGTATGGCATCCTAAAAAACATATTTATAATTTTCTGCCAAATCATATGAAATAACGAATTCACCAGACTTCAAATGTATCTTCAAATCCTTGAAGAATGACCATTGCTCTTTGACTAAAAAGTCATGGTTTCTCAAGTTTAGCAATCCTGTACACTTTTTTTCCACAAAATCATCCACATTTAAAATGATTGTTTTCGATGTGCATCTGTCAGTCTGAATCCAAGAATCAAATTTGACCTCCTCTATATATTCTCGATCTAAAGGGTTGATTAAATTTTCTTTGATGAATGTGGTTTTCGGGCAATTGGTACATTCACCTAAGTGGAAAGAAGTTGTTGCATTAGGACACATGGTCAATTTAAGGCAATCGCGGTAATCGTGTAAATCTTCTTTCGAATCATCTGTTAAATACTTTAAGCTGATTTCCTTCAACATCAGTTTAAATTTTCATGGTAAATGCAGACGCATACTGTGTGAGTTCCGCTGCTTTCTGCCAAAACGCAATGTTTTGGCCTCATTTAGGTTAATTTCGTGAAGCCAATTCTAACATCCTCGTGTTCAGATTGAAATGTTGCAAATAACTCTTTCAGGTTACAGATAACCATTCTCTTCTGTTATGGTATGAAGGTATGTTACATACCTTCGGAAAGGTTAATTTGTCCAGTTTCTCAGTATAAGTTTTATTTGTAAGGTTTTAGACACAAATAGGAAAAAATTCAAAATAGTGCATTTGTGAAAAATTGAAAAACCGTTGTCTTGAGTTACAAAACATTTATTTTGAAAGATATCCCACTCCCATCCCACTAAGCGACCAAAAAGCTCTTAAAGGAAAAATCCTAAGCTTTCTTATGGAAAAAAAAAAATGCTTTAACCGTACGATTCATAACCAGCAAAACTCCTTTAATTTCATAACCAAGGTACCCGGGTACCCGAAGTAGGTTGTTTTGCGTTTATTGAAATAAAATAATAAATTCCCGTAAATATTTTTGTTGTTGATTATATTTTGCGTTCTCAACTGTACAAATTTGATATTTGGAAAAAAAACTGGTTTCTGTTCGTATATATTATATTAATCCATAATTATATCCATACCGTGGTAGAACCAAATTCACCCAATATATACCCTCGAAGCCAGCAAAATATGGCATAAAAGTACTCAAAAACTCATATCCACTTCATGGCCAAATATATACTGGCAAACAAGAAACTGGTCGTGAAGTTGGTGTTGGCGAAAGAGTGGTGAGAGATTTGGGCCATACTACGGTAGCGGACGAAATATAACAATGGATAATTTTTTTTCGACGCTGCCTTTAGCTAGGCAACTAAAAGTAGAAAAGCTCAGCATTGTGGGTACACTCCGCCGCAACAAAGCTTACATCCCTGCGGAGATGAAAGAAGACAAAAAAAAAAGACGTTGATTCAAGTTTATTTGGCTTCTACGACAACGTAACACTGCTCTCATATAAGCAGCGGAAGTCCAACTCGATCATCCTTCTTTCTAGTATGCATGATGATGCACAAATTGACGAGAATGGGAAACCAGAAATTATAAATTTTTATAACCAAACAAAAGGTGGGGTGGACGTAATGGACCAAACGCTCCAAGAATACACGACCCAGCGATGAACAAGAAGATGGCCGATGGCATTTTTCTATAACATCATTGATGCGAGCGCATTTGCATCACACATCATATATTATGGAAATAATCCAACTGCACGATACACCACGACGCGCAGGAAGAATTTCCTGCGTCAACTGGCAGAAAACCTGTGCATTCCTGTTATAGAAAATAGAATTTCAAATGTGCAAAGCGTGCGCCAATTTTCAACAAAAAATGCAATTGAAAGCATCATCGGAAGGCCGTTGGAGAGTGTGCTTTGTGCTGCAGGTCCGTCAACATCTCCGTCAGCACGACAAAGGGGCAGAAAAGTACATACGGGCGTGTGCTACATGTGCAACCTTCTTCCAAATAAGCGCAGAAGAAAAACTAGAAAAAATTGCAGCATATGTAGCACGCAGATATGCGATGAGCACGCCATAACAATTACTAAATGCTACAATTGCCACAATAACAACGATAGTGATTCGGATGAATTATAATATAATATATATAAAATATGATAAAATAAATAAAAAAGACATTTATTTCCAATAAAAACAACACAAAACAAGTAAGAAAATTATAGTCGGTCTAGACCGACTATACGATACCCTATACCATGCGTTTAGAAACCCTATCTCTTAGGCCCAACTAACTGGACATTGAAAATAAGCAAAAACCAAATTTGAGTGGGATTTTTATTATTTTTTTTGGCTGCAGATATGAAAAAGTTCATATTGGATGCTATATCTATAAAGGGACTAGGTCCAAAAATGGACCGATCCTGATCATGTTTGGTAAAGTCTCTTGTATTTTGCAAAAATATGTACAAACAAAATTTGAGAAGAATCAGTGCAATATTTTTGTTTTTTAATAGATTTAAGTGAAGATCGGGAAGCAGCTCTATATGGGGTCAAAGGGATCATTTTTGGACTACTCATTAGTGGATGTAATGAACGCATACAAACCCAATTTGAGTAAGATTTATATGATAATTTGGATCTTATGGCAATTTATGTCGATTTCATATGGGTAATTTGTATGGGGGCTAGGTCTGAACATGGACCGATTCTCACCAATTTCAATAGCGTTCATCCCATGGCCGACAAAAGCTTATATACCAAATTTCGTCAAAATATATTCATATTTGCGACCTGCAGTTTGATTACAAGCTTTACATGGACACACAGACGGACGGACGGACGGACGGACGGACATTGTTAAATCAACTCAGAAAGTGATTCTGATTCGATCGGTATAATAAAAGATGGGTCTAGGTCAAATATTTTTGGTTGTTACAAACAGCAGCACAAAGTCATTATACCCAAACCACATAGTGGTATAGGGTATAAAAACGTTTTTTCATTTACATTTCAGGCATTTACATAGGAATTGCATTAGGGTACCCGGGGACCCCGGTTGTGTGTTTATGGGGGTAAAACATTTAAAATCATTTTTTAAAGAAAATATTGAAAATATTTTGAATTTTTTCGTATTTAAATCTTAGTTTAGCCAAAATCTCTCATGATTCGGAGTTTTATGTCCATATCTCAAAAATTATAGGCACAGCAGCACTTTAAAGTCAAAAAAGGTACATGGGTACCCGGTTATGAATCGTAGGGTTAATTTAGCAAAAAAAAAAGTCTAAATTTTTTTTTTTAAGTATTTTTTTCCGAAATATTGAAGAAATAGCTATCTAAACTCTTTGGGAGAAAATTTTCTAAGAACAATAGGTAATAAGTTACATGGATGAGAAAAACAGCTGTTTGGCCAAAATGTCAAATTTTGATCCCCTCTAACTCAGAGAGATCTGGACCGATCTAATTGAAAAATTGTGTCTAAACTATTATCCAATAGGACTAACCTTGGTGCAAATTTGATCCCGATCGGAAGACATCGGTTTCAAAAGTTGGTGCACTTGATATGAAATCCCCCATATATATAATATTTTTACTGCACATAATGCGCAGCATTAGATATAATGAAAAGGTTATATTTGGGTTTTAATTAAGTTTCACTAAACAGCCTCCTTATATACAAAAGTTTACCCTATAAATTAAAAACACTTAAATTTAAAACTATTTACTTAAATAATAATCATAGGTCAACAACGTTATCTCTAGTGAATAAATTCAACCCTAATCAGGACATTAAAACAAAAAATTGTTCATTTAAATTATAATCATAAGTCATGAATAAATGCAAATCTAATTAAAATGCAAAAAAAAAAAAAATGAATTTTTTGAAATTTTTAATTTAAACTGCCGTAGCCAGTGGTAATAGACTTTAAGGCCCGAAAAAATCGGATAGGTGCTTTGAGGAACGTTAACGTTTTAAACAGTTAACGTAAAAACAGTAAAAAAGACAAAAATGAAAAAAAAATTTTGTTTTTGCGTTTTTGCAAAAAAAAAAAAATGCTTTTTAAAAGACGATTTCGCATATAGTTTTCGTTTTACATTAACAAAAAAAAAAAAAAAATAACAAGTAAGAAAATTATAGTCGGTTTAGACCAACTATACGATACTCTATACCATGCGTTTAGACATCCTATTTCTTAGGTCAAACTAATTGTATATAGAAAACAAGCATTGCATTAATTTTTTTTGCCTTTGAGTATAAAAAAGTTCACATCGGATGATATATATATATATCGGGACCAAGTCTAAAAATGGACTTATCCTGACCATATTCTGCAACGTCACTTAGTTTTTGCAAAAACATATACAAACAAAATTTGAGGAAAATCTGTGCAATATTTTTGTTTTTGATAGATTTAAGTTAAGAAGCTTTATACGGGGGCCATGACTAAGTCCTGTTTTATATGGTTTATTTTTGCACTACAGATTAATGGATGCAATAAATATACACAGACCCAATTTGACCTAGATCTAGAAGCTTACATACTAAATTTCATCAAAATATATTTATATTTGCGACCTGTAGTTTGATTACAAGGTTTGCATGGACACACAGACAGACGGACGGTCGGCCATCGCTAAAGCGACTCAGCAAGTGATTCTGGGTCGATCGGTACAATAAAAGATGGGCCTACGTCAAATATTTTTGCTAATTACAAACGTCAGCGCAAAGTCAATATACCATAACCACATAGTGGTATAGGGTATAAGCATCCTAGGATAATAGGAATAGGACGAATATGTTCGTCAAAGGATTAGCTATTATTATTATGGTACACAAATGAGCGCCAAGGGCTGGAGTGAAATATTGTCTGTCTTGTATTAATTAATGGCAAGGCGATTTTTTGTACTGGATTCTACACCTTCAATTACCAGCCGAATTTGTCAAAAAATATACCATTTTAAAGGAATTTCTTCGTTGATTTTCACCATATTTACAGATGTGCACTATTTGGCACACTTTTTTTTAGTAAAACTCATTTAATGTTGCTACTAACATATACATAAAACACATATTTAAGCTTCAAATAAAAAAAATTTACAATGCTGTGAATTGGCTATTATTGATTAGCATAGGCTCTCATAAAATTATTTTTGAAAGAAAAGAAAAATTAAATTTCAAAGAATTTGCACTCGAATTTCGAGGGCTGGGCTCTGCTAGATTGTACTAATTATGCAATTCATCAAAATGCAATTTTCGGTTAATGTCAAAGTATGTATGTATGTAATTTTTTATTCAGTAAAAAATATATAAATAAAAAATAAAAAGTAAATAATAACATCGACCAATAGTCGTCTGTTATAAATTCAGAAATTTGCTTAAAATTATTCAAACAAATTCTTCTATGATAGGATTTCTATAATTTAAAGCATTAGCAACAAAATTATAAAGCTGATTGCATCCATTTGGCACTTCTCCATTTAAAATATTAATTAATTCTTTCTCATTAAAATAAGTTTTATCTAAATGTGTGTTTCTAAACTCCCTGAGTACTGGACATTTTGCCATAAAATGCAGAAGCGTTTCATCTTCACCCATATTGCATACACTACATGTTTTACTTTCATTGCAATTAAAATTGTTTGCTTTCAATGGAAGGATATCGCATCTGTTTTTAAATATTATTTTGATTTGTTGTTGTGTTAAAGTGTTTGCAATATAGTTTACTGCTTTACTGTGGTCAAGGTGTTTGTAAAAATGATTTCTACTTTTCAGTGCTTTTTACAGCATTTGCAATATATATTAAAACTTCATTTGTTGTAACAACATACTTCTTCTGTATCGCCATTCTTGTGATGAAATGTCAAAGTTTTACTATATGCAAAATAGTTACTTACCGAAAATTACACAAGGTCGCTAGGGTCAATCCTAAACCGAAAGAAGTAGTAATATCGCTTTTTAACCGGATTTAGTCAATTCAGAGCAAAAGTTTTTAAACCGCATTGTTAGTTTAACATTATTTTAAATTAAAAGAAAAATATGTGAACAACCAAAAAAAACATGAGGGTTAAATTAAAACAACATCTGCAGTTAATCAAATGAATAGGTGAATAAGCTTTTACAAATTCTTTAAATTAATCAACAAACTAAAAATATTCTTTTGTTTATTTTTAGCAACTAGTCTTACTGCACATTACAAAAAAGGTAATCGCTGAATCTTATGCCATTAGCTTCGGTTCATTACACGAAACATGAATACTTATGTATGTGAAGTAAAGGACATGTATCAATGACAAGCTGTAGAATGTGTTGCTCTTGCGATTGAATTGTATCATTGTTTGAATATATAGTGATTAACTTTTACAACTAACATTGGTTTGTAACGAACTATGACCTTGTTACACTCTATGCCACTATGTGGTTTAGGTATAATGACTTTGTGCTGCTGTTTGTAACTACCAAATATATTTGACCTAGACCCATCTTTTATTATACCGATCGAATCAGAATCACTATCTGATTCGATTTAGCGATGTCCGTCCTTCAGTCCGTCCGTCTGTGTGTCCATGTACAGCTTGTAATCAAACTGCAGGTCGCAAATATGAATATATTACGATGAAATTTGGTATATAAGCTTTTATTGGCCATAGAATGAACGCTGTTGAAACTGATGAGAATCGGTACATGTTCAGATCTAGCCCCATACAAATGACTCCTGTGAAATCGACTTAAATTGCCATAAGATCCTAATTATCATATAAATCTTAGTCAAATTGGGTTTGTATGTGTATATTACATCCATTAATCAGTAGTCCAAAAATGATCCCTATGGGCAAACTCTTAGTCATAGGCCCCATATAGAGCTGCTTCCCGATCTTCACTTAAATCTATCAAAAAACAAAAATATTGCACTGATTCATCTCAAATTTTGTTTGTATATATTTTCGCAAAATACAAGAGACTTTACCAACCATGGTCAGGATCGGTCCATTTTTGGACCTAGTCCCCATATAGTCATAGCATCCGATATGAACTTTTTCATATCTGCAGCCAAAAAAAATTAATAAAAATGCCACTCAAATTTGGTTTATGCTTATTTCCTCTATCCAATTAGTTGGGCCTAAGAAAGAGGGTCTCTAAACGCATGGTATAGGGTCTAGACGACTATAATTTTCTTACTTGTTTTTCATTCATTTAGTTTTCGGTTTGGCAAAACCTTAAATTAAAAAAAAAACAGTAATGTTTGATTCCGTAGGTATCCTTTAATTCAAACAAGTAACGTAGTTTTTAATTTCTTTTTCGTTATTTATGAAATATCTTTAGTATCATCATCATAACTACCATATTTGTGGGTTAATGCTGTGCCAAAATGAACAGATGACTTTTCAATAGAAGATTAAATTGTAAAACTTTGGGGGATTACCGTGTCAATTCTTTATTTGTTTAACAGTGACGCTAGTTTTTGGGATGCAGCTACTCGTAAGAATGCTATCTTAACAATATCTTATCTTGGTCAACATAGAAGATCCATAAAATTATGTTTAAAGAATGAAATTTCTACAGCAGAAACGTCATGGCAAATTAGATATGAAGCTGATACTGATGACATCTCAAAAGAATCAATTTCTGAAACAACCGCCCAATCAAGCGTATATTGTATAAAAGCTGAAATAGGATCAAAAGATCAGACAAAAGCCGTTTAAAAAGCAACGTCAGGATTTATTCGACTGTCGACCTATTGTAAACTATGTACTCCTTACGGCGCACAGTATGTTGATCAGTGTCAAAACTGAGGGCTAATTCAAAAGTTAAAGCGAGTATTTTTTAACATATTTTTATATTGGCTTGTACCAATCATCAATAGCTATCAAATGCAATATGTTTATTTAATTCTGCTCGCAATGGTAAAAAGTGAGAAACAAGATATATAGAGTGTAATATTCTAAAAAAGGATATTTCTAATTACAGGCTTAATTTGAAACTATTACTGGACAAGGATGGAAAATTGATTCCATAATGCTAGAATATGGCATTTCAGCTTGTGTATTAAAAAAAAAAAAATAAATAATTAAAAAAATGTTTGAAAACACAATAAGAAATTTTGTTGTTTCGGATTTTTTTTTTAAATTAGTTTCATTGCTGTTGTTGCTGTTGTTAATGTGTTATCTAGTATTAAAAAAAATTAAAAAATTCAACGATCATGCATATTAGAACGAAAGGAAAATTAATAATAGCTTAAAATTCGTACAATTTTTTTTGGTGAAATCAAGTATCGGAAAATGAATTTTCTGAATAGATTTCATAACATTTTCGCAGATAAAGTCTCGGTTACTAAAAGTTAAAAGAACAGAGGCTTCATTTTTCAAATATGTTATCAGTTGGTCGGATTGATTAATATCTTTTGTTCAACCTTCAATGAAAGAAGCACTAAACAAAAGAATTCGCAAGGATCTATCATACGAAATATGTAAAGATAATGCAAGATCAAAAAAAAAGTGAAAAAAATACGAGATAGTGTTTCTTTGCCTATTTTTAACACACGCAAGAGCCACAAAGTATGAAAAAATTATCAGGAATGTACCATAAGGCCGAGGCCACGCAATGAACGGCAAAGCGGCTAGCGGCAGAGCGGTGAGCGGCAAAAAACTTTTTTTATATAAATAATAAATAATAACATTGACAATGGCATTTTGACAACTAACCGCTCAGAAATGATGCTCAGTAATAAGCCACTTACCGCTCAAACTCTCCGCTCTGCCGCTCGCCGCTTTACCGCTCATTGCGTGGCTTCGGCCTAACAGTTGAGTGCTGAAGAAGCACTTAATGTTCCAGTAGAAGCAAGTTATCTCGCTACCGATAAATTCCATACCAAGGTTCAGCAAGCTAAACAAAAATGTTGCCCGTAACGGGATCACTTCAAAATTTAAGAAATTTCTGCTCACGTTAGTCTGCAAGGTCTTGTAGATCATACTATTTAGCCCTAGTGGAGTTAAAATAAACCGGTATTATTTCTTTAAATAATGTACAAATGTCCAAAATAACGTTTTTTTAAGTAAAAATATTACGAATTCGAATATAGTTTAGCGAGAAAACTGGACCGATGATTGGCCAACCGAATCCGGTATCTGGAGACTCTGATGATTACAGCGCAGCCAGTTGTTTTTTTTTTAACACAAATGTTTCTTCACAATAAAGTTGATGCAGAATTGATAGAAATAAATGTATGTGATACTTATTGTTGTATCCTGTGGGTACGAGATTTAGGTAGAAAAATTTTGACATTTTATTTCACTCTACCCGTTGTATTATATACCGCCTACATTACATAAACTCTTTATTCGTGAGTCAGACATAGTAAGACAACTATCTGAGGAAGCTTAAGAAGCTAGAAATAAAGATTTTAAAAATTACAGAGAACACATAAACTCGTAAATGCACTCGGTAGAAGTTAATCGAAGGTATATATAACAAGGCAAAGCATAAGCAATATTTTAATGTTATTGAAAAATTGGAAAACTAGTTTACTAAAATGCCATGCGTTGTTTAAGTATTGTAAAGTTGGTGGTTGCATGATCCAAACACGAATGTATTGAATATAAAACTGCCATTCAGATGCCAAACTCCTGTGTCATATTTGAAGTATAGAATTATTTCTTCTTGTATTTGAAAAGGATATTCGATTAAAAAGTCATCTGGGCGCATGTAAATAATTTTATGCATCAGTATCAATGATCGTATTTTGAAGAAATCGCAAAAACTCACACCGTAAAGTTTTCCTTCATACGGGGTTGTGTGGGATGATTTTTTCAAATTATAGACGTATCTTAATATAGAACTGAACGTCATTTTGTAGAGGTAATGGAATCACAGCTAACGAATAGTTTGCGTCCATGCAATAAAGTTGGAATTAGATTGGGTTTTGCAAGTAGAACTCGTGCAAGGACTGGTGTAAGATATTGAGTTTTACACAGTGATAAAAACATTGATTATGTTTTTTCTGAGGCGATATTTAAATGAGCAGACCAGGGGAGAGTTTTATTAATAACTAGCTGTTTTACCCGGTCTTGCCTGGGATAAAAAGGCATTTGACTTGAAAAATGGTTTACTATGCTTACCAGGCGCTGAGTACTTAGTCCCCAATGAACAAACTCCCCAATAAAATGAATTCTTTCCCCAAAAATTTGTATGGGCAGTAAATTAGAAGTTTTTTATAAGATGCTGCAGCAAAAATGCTTCAAAAATAAGCTGCGAAATGGCTCTGAGTTTTTTTTTAAGTTTATTGATAAACATCAAATATAACGGAATCGTTTGCAAATTAAAGGTATCAGAACTTTTACAAATTGAATTACTTCATTCAATAAGTGATCATCATTGAGCTGAGAAGTCAAATTCAAAGAAGTTTCAAAAATGAAAAACTAATGTTACGTTTAAAATTGTTTCGCAATTTTAAAAATTTTTTTAAGAAACTGGTTTAGTATATGTATTGTATATACACTAAGGTGGCCCTTCGTTATATGGAGGGAAAAAAAAGTGTTCAAACTGCCGGTCTCACCCCCTAGAAATAAGCGAATAGCAAAAAAACTGAGAAATACAAAGCTTTGGGCCAATCAAAAAACGTTTAGTCGTGGCGCAAAGCGATTGAAAATTTCAAGTGTGTTTATATGGGGAAAATATGACTTTTTTTCATATTTTACGAAAATTTCGTTCTATAGTTTAATTTTTCCGACAAGCTGTTATATAATTCAGGATCAGTATTAAATTATCCCATCAAAAGGCTATAAAACTTCAAAATCGAATAAAACCTCGCCAAGAAATAGCAATTGCCCCAGACCACTTTTGTGCCAAAAAAAAAAACTAGGTAATGAAATTTGATGGCATTTTTTTCAACTTTGAGAAATTGATTAAGGCCATAATCCTTTTTTGGTCTCTATACTTATAAGTACTCAGATATGAAGTATTGCTTTATTACCACGTTGTTAACCTATTACGCATTGAGAAAATTGGAAATTTGTTTGATAAAATTTTTAAAACTCCTTTTTCAAAAATTCATCACTTTTATACTTTTAAATGTTATATAACGGGTGATTTTTTTGAGGTTAGGATTTTATGCATTAGTATTTGACAGATCACGTGGGATTTCAGACATGGTGTCAAAGAGAAAGATGCTCAGTATGCTTTGACATTTCATCATGAATAGACTTACTAACGAGCAACGCTTGCAAATCATTGAATTTTATTACCAAAATCAGTGTTCGGTTCGAAATGTGTTTCGCGCTTTACGTCCGATTTATGGTCTACATAATCGACCAAGTGAGCAAACAATTAATGCGATTGTGACCAAGTTTCGCACTCAGTTTACTTTATTGGACATTAAACCAACCACACGAATGCGTACAGTGCGTACAGAAGAGAATATTGCGTCTGTTTCTGAGAGTGTTACTGAAGACCGTGAAATGTCGATTCGTCGCCGTTCGCAGCAATTGGGTTTGTGTTATTCGACCACATGGAAGATTTTACGCAAAGATCTTGGTGTAAAACCGTATAAAATACAGCTCGTGCAAGAACTGAAGCCGAACGATCTGCCACAACGTCTAATTTTCAGTGAATGGGCCCTAGAAAAGTTGGCAGAAAATCCGCTTTTTTATCGACAAATTTTGTTCAGCGATGAGGCTCATTTCTGGTTGAATGGCTTCGTAAATAAGCAAAATTGCCGTATTTGGAGTGAAGAGCAACCAGAAGCCGTTCAAGAACTGCCCATGCATCCCGAAAAATGCACTGTTTGGTGTGGTTTGTACGCTGGTGGAATCATTGGACCGTATTTTTTCAAAGATGCTGTTGGACGCAACGTTACGGTGAATGGCGATCGCTATCGTTCGATGCTAACAAACTTTTTGTTGCCAAAAATGGAAGAACTGAACTTGGTTGACATGTGGTTTCAACAAGATGGCGCTACATGCCACACAGCTCGCGATTCTATGGCCATTTTGAGGGAAAACTTCGGAGAACAATTCATCTCAAGAAATGGACCGGTAAGTTGGCCACCAAGATCATGCGATTTGACGCCTTTAGACTATTTTTTGTGGGGCTACGTCAAGTCTAAAGTCTACAGAAATAAGCCAGCAACTATTCCAGCTTTGGAAGACAACATTTCCGAAGAAATTCGGGCTATTCCGGCCGAAATGCTCGAAAAAGTTGCCCAAAATTGGACTTTCCGAATGGACCACCTAAGACGCAGCCGCGGTCAACATTTAAATGAAATTATCTTCAAAAAGTAAATGTCATGGACCAATCTAACGTTTCAAATAAAGAACGGATGAGATTTTGCAAATTTTATGCGTTTTTTTTTTTAAAAAAGTTATCAAGCTCTTAAAAAATCACCCGTTATTATCATAATAGCCTAGGGTTTCCGAAAAAAATAACATGACTCCATTAACCCTTTTGGAATTGGGGTCACATATGACCCCAAGCTAATAAAAGACAATTTATTCAAAAAATTGAAAAAATTTTGTAAGTGGTGTCCAATTTTTAGATGTGACACTTAAAATATAATAACCAAATATATAGAGAACGTTAACCCATTATTTGCCAAGGCCAGCTCCGGATTTTAAGATATTTTTAAATAAAAATGACCTAAAACGAGTTTTTCTATTAAACTCTATTAAACTATTTAGAATTTAAGAAAAATAATTCGGTTAATTTTTATTTATTTAACCATTCAGTGCTCCTGGGATCAAAATAATCCATTGTGATATATCTTTGGTGCAATTATCTGCTTATTGCTCGCGAATATAAATTAAAACAACTTTTAACCAATTTTGTTATAAAATTACTTTATATAATAAAGTAATAGTTGAATTTCTTGCGGTCTCACTCACCAATTTGGTGGATATTGATAAAAAACGCCAAAAAAAAATTCAGGTCAATCGGTGAAGATGCCATTACTTCTAATGGTTTACATTTTTGATTTTTAATAATCGGTCGCTTTATATTATCTTCAATGTCACCTACATCTTTTCAAACTTCTAACATTTTATTTCCCAGTTTTAAATAGTTTATTAAATAAAAGTAAATTTCAAATATAATAATATATAAAAGGTAATATTAAATTAATACTACTCTTAATGGAATAAATTACAAAATTAAATCAAAGTGAATTTCAAAAAACGTCCTATTTTTTAGACATATGACTTAAGTTTTTTTTTAATTTATATTCACGAGCAATAAGCAGATAATTGCACCAGAGATATATCACAATGGATAATTTTGATCTCAGGAGCACTGAAGGGTTAAATAAAAAAAAATTAACCGAATTATTTTTCTTAAATTCTACATAGTGATTTCATCGAGTGTAATAGAAAAACTCGTTTTTGGTAATTTTTATGTAAAAATATCTTAAAGTACAAAGCTGGCCTTGGCAAATAATGGGTTAACGTTCTCGGATTTATCCCAAATTTTTGGAGCAAAACTTCTACACATTTGGCTATTATATTTTAAGTGTCGCATCTAAAAATTGCACAGCACTTACAAAATATTTGAATTTTTTGAATAAATTGTCTTTTATTAGCTTGGGGTCATATGTGACCCCAATTCCAAAAGGGATAATGGAGTCATATTATTTTTTTCCGAAAGCCTAGGCTATAAAGATAAAACATAACATTTAAAAGTAGAAAAGTCATGAATTTTTGATACAAAGTATTTAGAAAGAGTACATTTACAGAATATTTCACAAAAATCCTATTTTGCTCGAAATCCGCAAAAATAAAATCCTTGTCAAAAAAATTCTGGCAAAGATGTTTACTTAAAAATTCACACAGTTAATCTCCAACATGTATTTAATAAAATCTTATGGTGATAGATTAATTTTTTTAAATTTTGTTTAAGAAATTTTTTTCAAACTTGAAAAAGGAGTTTTAAAAATTTTATCAAAAAAATTTCCAATTTTCGGTTTCAATGCGTAATAGGTTAACAACGTGGTAATAAAACAATACTTCATATCTGAGTACTTATAAGTATAGAGACCAAAAAAGAATGATGGCTTTAATCAATTTCTCAAAGTTGAAGCAAATGCCATCAAATTTCATGACCTAGCTTTTTTTGGCACAAAAGTGGTCTGGGGCATTTGCTATTTCTTGGCGAGGTTTTATTCGATTTTGAAGTTTTATAGCCTTTTGAAGGGATAATTTAATACTGATCCTGAATTGTATAACAGCTTGTCGGAAAAATTAAACTATAGAACAAAGTTTTCGTAAAATCTGAAAAAAAGTCATATTTTCCCCATATAAACACACTTGAAATTTTCAATGGCTTTGCGCCACGATTGGCCCAAAATGTTGTATTTCTCATTTTTTTTGCTATTCGCATATTGCTAGGGGGTTAGACCGACAGTTTGAACACTTTTTTTTATTAAGGGCCACGCTAATATACACCCATGCTGCCGTGTAGTTGTCGTCAACTTATTTTAATCGCGAAAATATATTTTTCCCATCATTGCGATATTTTAACTAAGCTGTATTCGCGATGCTATTGAAAAAGATACTCATTTTAAATGCGTTAATTGTAGGACATATATTGAGAGCAGTATGCTAGTTTTCACTAAAATAAATCTATACTAATAGTTATTATAAAGAGGAAATGTGTGTTTGTTTGTTTGTTTGTTTGTTTGTAGGAGGTAATCTCCGTAACTACCCATCTGATATTCCTGAAATTTTCACTGAGTCTTACTGCGGATATGGGAAGTGCTATAGGCTAAAATTTTTTAAATATATTTAGTGGGCGTGGCACCACCCACACAAAGTAATTTTTTAATATCATATACATATATTGAGTATTATGACAGGGAGAGCTTTGCATATTTGTGTGAGGGCACCTATTGTTAATGTTAGTGGCTACGCCGGAAATGGGCAGGATCGGACAAGTGGGTGTGGTACCTCCCATACAAATAATAATTCAATATTATATATCTCGAGTACTGTGATAGAGAGAGCTTTTCAAATTTGTCAGGCGTCACCTATTATTAATGTGAGTAGTCGGACAGTATCGGACCAATAGGCGTGGCACTTGCCATACAAAGTAAATATAAAATGCCATATATCAAGAGTACTGTAATAGTGAGAGACTTGGGAATTTGTGTGAGCTCATAAGTTATTCATGTGATTAATTAAGTAAAAAAATGGGCGTGATCGGAGCAGTGGGCGTGGCACCGCCCATACAAAGTAAATATATGATATCATATAATAGGTGTTTCAAAAAAGTGAAGCTTTGACACTTTGCACGACACCATCAGATCTTTGTATGAGTTGTCGGACAAAAATTGGCGTGGCATTCCCCATGCAAAGTAACTATTTAATGTCATATACCTGGAGTTCTGTCAAAGAGATGGCTTTGTGGCTTTGCGTTATCGTAGCAGTGGGCGTAGCACCGTCCATGCAAAGTAGATATCTAATATCATATAACTGGTGTTCTATAAAAGGGAAAGACTCGACATTTTGCAGGAGTCCATCAGATATTAATGTGAGTAGTCAAATAAAAATTGGGCGGGATGGGATTAGTGGGCGTGGCACCTCCTATATAAATAATATGAAGTACTACGAAAGCTATAGTCTTTGGACAAGTACATTAGTTATCAATGTGATTTGTCGTGGAAAATATATCACCAAAATCAAAAATTCGCCAAAACCAAAAAATGCGAAAAATAAATATCGCCCAAAAAAATCTTCAAAATCAAAAATGGGCAAAATCAAAAATCGCTAATAAGAAAAATTGCCAAATGATATTCTAAGTTCAAGGCCAATAGTTAAGTGTTGCCAGATCTAATTTTGATAATCCATCTTCTTCTCTTGGGCAGCTACGTATACCTTGTTCCAGGGTGGGAACGCCGAAAAATCTGATAATTGTTGTAAAGAATGAAAAAACCAAAAAACATTGTATATCAGCAAGTATTCGCATAAATAATATATGCTAATAATCTATACTAACATAATAAAGAGGTAATATGTGTTTGTTTGTTTGTTTGTAGGAGGTAATCTCCGTAACTACTCATCTGACCTTCCTGAAATTTTCACAGGGTCTTACAGCAGATATGGGAGTGCCACAGGCTGTAAGTTTTAAAATATTTTTAGCGGGCGTAGCACCTCACATACAAAGTAAATTTTAAATATCATATATATTAATATGATAGAGAAGCTTCGCAAATTTGTCTTAGGTCATCTATTATTAACGTGAGTAGTCAGACAAAAAAATGGGCGGGATTGGACAATTGCGCGTGGCACCCCTACACAAACTTAATATTAAATGTGATATATCTAAATAACTGTATTAGTGGGAGCCTTGGGACTTTGCGTGAGCCCTCTCATAACGATTCGTGGGGGGGGGGGGGGGGGCAGGTGAAGGGTGTAGCGAAGCACACTGGGTTACATCTAGTATTTAATAAAATTCATTAAAAAAAAATATGTAAAAATTTAAATTTTGGGGAGTAGATCAATTTATTGGGGACCTTTTTTAAATTTGGGGATTTGTTCACCGCAAAGTTATTCCCGTGTAAACCAAATTTCAGAGAAATCCGTTGACAAACACAAACTTGTATACGGAAGAAATATACCACACAACAAAAAATTTATTTTATATGAAAAGTGGGCGTAAAAGTAGGCGTGGTACTAAATTTCGGAACAAGCCGTTGAAGGATAAAAATTACTATAACGAACAAATATACCAAAAAACAAAAAATTAATTTTATAAAATGTGGGCGTAAAGGTAAGCGTAGCAAGAATAATTATAATGCGAACTTCGCTGGAGTAGAGAGATCACGTTTCCCAAATTTCAGAGAAAGCCATTGAAAAATAAAAGTTTGTATAGCAATCAAACAAAGAATCAAATAAAAGAAAAAAATAAATTGTATATACATAGAAGTGAGCGCAAAGTAGACGTGGCCAGTGCGAAGCATATGGCGACCTTTCCTGAAGTACAGAGATCGTGTGTATTAAATTCTAGAGAAATCCGTTGAAAAATAAAAATTTGTATAGCGAAAATATATATTAAAAAACAGAAAACGAATTTTATACAAAAAGTGAGTGTAAAAGTAGGCGTGGCCGGCAAGAATCATATGGCGACCTTTCCTGGAGTACGGAGATCGTGTGTACCAAATTTCAGAGAAATCCGTTATAAAAAAAATTGTGTAGCGAACTAATGTACCAAAAAACAGAATATGAATTGTATACAAAAAGTGGGCGTAACAGTAGGCGTGACCGGTATGAAGAATATGGCGACCTTCCCTGGAGTAGAGAGATCGCGCGTACCAAATTTCAGGGAAATCCGTTGAAAAATAAAAATTTGTATAGCCAACAAATATACTAAAAAAAAACAGAAAACGAACTGTATACAAAAAGTGGGTGTAAAAATGGGCGTGGCCAGTACGGAGCATATGGCGACCTTTCCTGAAGTACAGAGATCGTGTGTACCAAATTTTATAGAAATCCATTGAAAAATAAAAATTTGTATAGCGAACAAATATACTAAAAAATAGAAAATGAATTGTATACAAAAAGTGAGCGTAAAAGTAGGCGTGGCCGGCAGGAATCATATCGTGACCTTTCCTGAAGTACGGAGATCGTGCGTACCAAATTTCAGAGAAATCCGTTGAAAAATAAAAATTTGTATAGCGGTCAAACAAACAAACAAACAGAAAATAAATTTTATATATATAGATAGGTTCCTTCTTAGTTCAGATCCTTTTATTCCAGCAAAAACATAAATTATGCCAAAAAAAAAATATATAACACACCAAGGATGGCGAGCAGCCATCGTACCAATGCTCCCCATATATACAACTCTGTATTATGATAGAAACTTCAATTTCAAAATAAACATCCTAATAAAACAGAATCATTCTTGTTTAAGCGTTCAACTTCGTTGTTTTTTTTATAAGCATTCTAGAAAAAACATAAAGCAATATATTTAACATCTACAGCGATTGATGAAGATATTGAAGATGAAAAAATGATCCTTCGCAATGTTACTACGAATGATTTTTAATCTCAAATTTTTTAAACTAATAGCATACCCAATATTTTCGAGTATGCTTTCCATAAACTAATTACATAAAAATACAATATTAACACTTAAACGCTTACATACTTGAATGTGTTAAATTCGGTTCTGCTGAAATTTTGACTCCTTCCACCCGTGTTCTAAGCACAATATTATATGCAAGGTTATCATCACTAAGATAGACAAGAGGCTAGATTCCAAATTATAATTATTAAATTCATACAACTACGTTTTTGTTTGTCTGTTTATCAGCGATGCATACACATTTTTGTTCACATGTACAAAAAACGAAAAACAAAAAAATCAACAAACAAAAATAAATGTCTGATACGCATTATAGGCATATGATGTGTTATGTAGAACAATTTTCCACTACTTTTAGTTTTTTGTATGAAATATTATTGCAGTATAATTGCATGTTCGTACGTCATCTCTCATCTAGTAGAGGCTCCAAGTTCAATACCAGACTGCTGCAGATTATGACGAATATTTAAGCCTAAGTAGGATCCACTGAGTATAGGAAAATATTTTCAACAAGCAGGCAGAAAGATAGGCAGACGGACATAGCCAGATCGTCATATCTCCTCTTATAAGGATCAAGAACATATGTGGTTTATGGGGTCTCCCGAACTTATTTCGGTGGGTTACAAATGGATTGAGAAACTGACATATACCCCTGCACCGTGGTATGGGGGGTATAAAAAAATATACCATTACTTTTTAAAATAAAAACAAGTAAGAAAATTATAGTTGGTCTAGACCGACTATAGGATACCCTATACCATGCATTTAGGTCCAACTAATTAAATATAGAAAATAAACATAAACCAAATTTGAGTGGCATTGTTATTAATTTTTATACCCTATACCACTATGTGGTTTGGGTATAATGACTTTGTGCTGCTGTTTGTAACAACCAAAAATATTTGACCTAGACCCATCTTTAATTATACCGATCGAATCAGAATCACTTTCTGAGTTGATTTAACAATGTCCGTCCGTCCGTCCGTCCGTCCGTCCGTCCGTCCGTCTGTGTGTCCATGTAAAGCTTGTAATCAAACTGCAGGTCGCAAATATGAATATATTTTGATGAAATTTGGTATATAAGCTTTTATCGGCCATGGGATGAACGCTATTGAAATTGGTGAGAATCGGTCCATGTTCAGACCTAGCCCCCATACAAATTACCCATATGAAATCGACATAAATTGCCATAAGATCCAAATTGTCATATAGATCTTACTCAAATTGGGTTTGTATGCGTTCATTACATCCACTAATGAGTAGTCCAAAAATCATCCCTTTGACCCCATATAGAGCTGCTTCCCGATCTTCAGTTAAATCTATTAAAAAACAAAAATATCGCACTGATTCTTCTCAAATTTTGTTTGTGCATATTTTTGCAAAATACAAGAGACTTTACCAAACATGATCAGGATCGGTCCATTTTTGGACCTAGCCCCTTTATAGATATAGCATCCGATATGAACTTTTTTATATCTGCAGCCAAAAAAATTAATAAAAATCCCACTCAGATTTGGTTTTTGCTTATTTTCTATGTCCAGTTAGTTGGGCCTAAAAGATAGGGTTTCTAAACGCATGGTATAGGGTGTCGTATAGTCGGTCTAGACCGACTATAATTTTCTTACTTGTTTTTTTGTGAAGTTTATTTATTTTATTAACATCAAACATGACGGAATCGTTGGCAAATTAGAGGAATCAGAACTTTTAAAAATTGAATTGCTTCATTCAATAAGTGATCATCATTGAATCATGGAAAACGGATGCGACGTTTAAAATTGTGCCGCAAAGTTGCTTTAAGCAACTGCTTATAGTATACATATGTGTGGCCTATTTAGATCAACAGGCAATTATTGCACATACGTAGACAAAATTTATCAAAAGACTTTTCACTGAGTTGGGTTCCGTTAGCATGTCGCGTACGTATCCGCCCGTTTGGAAGCTGCACCCTTACTTCCGGCCAGTTGTCGTCAACTTATTTTAATCGTCAAAATATATTTTTCTGATCATTGCGATATTTTAGCTGAGCTGTGTTCTGCTATCGCGTTACGTCCGCGTCCGCACCGAAATGATGTTATTGAGAAAGTGCAGATCTAAAATGCGTTTGTTGCAGGACAGATATTGAGAGCAGTATGCATATTTTTGCTTAAATAAAATTCGTTAAATGAAAATTTGTAAAAATCTAAGAATGCATTTTGGGGAGTAAGTTCACTTTGTGATTTTGTTTTTAAAAAAATTGGGGAATTTCTTCATTTCTTTTTTTTTTTAATTTGGGGAATTTGTTCATTGTGAAGTTATTTCCGTGTGTACCAAATTTCAGAGAAATCCGTTGAAAAATTAAAAATGTGTGTAGCGAAAAAATATAGCAAATATCAGAAAATTACTTTATATAAAAAGTGGTCTTAAATGTAGGCGTGGCCGGTAAAAACTATATGACGAACTTCCCTGATGTATGTACTAAATTTCGGAGAAAGCCTTTGAAAAATAAAAATTTGTATAGCGAACTAATATACCAAAAAATAGAAAAGATATTATATTGAAAAAGTGGGCGTGCAAGCTGGCGTTACCGGGATCGTGTATACCGGATACCGAGTACCGGGATCGTGTATACAAAATTTCAGAGACATCCGTTGAAAAATAAAAATTTGTATAGGGGTCAAAAAACAAACAAACAAACAAAGGAAATGAACAAACAAACAAACAGAAAATTAATTATATATATATATATATATATATATATATATATGTATCGAATTAGTTGGACCGAAATGATAGGGTCTCTAAGACATGGTATAGGGTATCGTATGGTCGGTCTAGGCCGACTATAATTTCTTACTTGTTTTATAGTTATATGTTTCATAAAAATGATTTTTGAATATAAAATAAAAAAAAATAAAAATAAAACAATCATACCATAACAGCGAAATTAAAATAAGAAAATCAAAAAAGAAGTATCATGTTCCAGGAAAAAAAAAGTACAGAACTTCAAAATGAACAGGTTATTGTATTACATTAAAATCAACAATATTGAAAAACGTATGATTATAGTATTCTATAATTTCGGGTTTCTTCATCTGGGTATCTTGAATTTTTAAATCGTGGTGCAATGTACTTAGTAGATAGACGCAGCGATATTTTTTTGGTATGTAGGCTACCAGTGTTGTTCTATTTTTAGGATCGAAAAGGTATTCAGAATAATAGACAAATTTTCTTTTTCATATCCAAAATATGTGGAGGTAAAAATGCTTTGTTCTTGCGAACTGTACCAACTAAAGTGATTTTTCTTTTCAAAAGTTAAGCAACAAGATCATATGATGTGAAAAAGTTATCACAAGTTAAATTTCTGCCTGCTGCTAGATCCAACACGACACGCATTCCTTGATTCTTTTCGGGTGCGCAATTACGATATTTTCCTGTGTATACTTGAAGTGACCAGGCATAGTTGGAAGTAGAGTCGCATAATGCCCAAATTTTCATACCATACTTTGCGGGCTTCGATGGAATGTATTGTTGGAATGGACACTTTTAGCGAAAAGGCACTAACTGCTCATCTACTTTTACACATTTATTTGCATTGTACATTAGATCCAAGTTATGGGACCATTTATTCCACAAAATCCGAATAGGGGCTAACTTATCACGTGCATGTCGATCTGCCCTAACGGATTTATCATCGAAGTGCAGAACTCGGCTAATATTTTGGAATCTTCGCAATGACATAGTTGCTTTGAAAATGGGTCTTCCTCTCTCACCGTCCCATAAACACTTTAACGCTTCACCACATGAGCGATATACGCCCGCTAAGAGCAACAATCCAAAATAAGCCTTTAATCATGTACGATTAAATTTCTTCCAAACTTCTCCAAATACTTTAGTTCCTGATAAAATATAAAAAAATATTCGTTACATAAAGAAATGTATGTAATGTGCAAAGTATTTTGTAAAATAAATGACACCTACCTTCAATGTTGGTCATATTTATAATAATGTTTTGCACATCTCTGGCCATAAATAATTCAAATGACGACTCGATGTCAGTTACGCAATTTGCCGCATAAAAAGTTGGACCTGGAGCAGTAGAAATAACATTTTCTGCATTTTTTCTACCCACCAATGAGAGGTCTGATTTTTCGTACCAGGTAAGTTTTCCATCTTTCGAAATATAACCAGAAGATGACTCTTCCTGTTCCGCCAACTCCTCCTGATCAGAGCATATGCTTTTTCCGTCTGAAATATTTATATTTTCTGATTCATTTTCTGAAAAACTTTGAAATTCTTCATCGAAACTTACATCGTCCATTGCATTGCGTGCATTTTCGTCATCGGACTCACTCAGAAGATCCTCTATTTGGCGACGATTCAGCGCTTTCGACTTATAGAATTTTGTTTACATTGAATATTATTTATCATACACTAGTTTACTTAAATTTTTTGACATTATTTACTCTTATTATTATTTACAAAAACCTGCGCACAAAGAAAATATTTACAGTTTCTCTATTATTGTATTTCCAAGCGTCACAAATCAAATGAGACAAAACAGCTTCTCCGAGAAAAGGACCTAGTGTGTGAAAATTAAGTTTTGAGAAAAAAAAACGCATTTAAAGTTTCTACATCCTTTTAGGTACCAGAATCCACCGTTTTTCGCAAAACCCGTTTTTTGACACACTAGGTCCCTTTTCTCGGAGAAGGCCACATATATATAAAATCCAAAGCAAAATAATTATTTGAAAGCAAAGCCTACGACATTAAACATTCGACTGTTACCATAATCTTTTATGTGTATTTCCAAGCGTTACAAAACAAATGAGTCAAAACCGCATATACGCAAAAACCAAAGCATAAAAATAATGTGAAAGCAAAGCCTACTACATTAATCATTCAATTGTTCCACATTAAACAGTGTATAAGTATATTGGTTTCGTATATTTTATTATTAATTGTAAATATTGATTATAATGGACAAAAATCAGACTAAAATCAATAAAAAAATACATTGGGCAAAATTAGCCCAAAATACAAGATTCGATGCTTTTTGTGTAAAGCCTTCCCTAACGGATCTATAAACTAAATTTTTTATATATTGTTAAATATATGTGAAAAAATAATTGTCAAAAAGTTGTATTATAAAATTATAAAAAACACCGGAGATATATAAAGTTAAACAGGCGTTTAGGGAAAATTTGCCCAAAATACAGGGTGAGGGTTAACTTTTGCAAATGGCGGAAACAAACTGAGAGTATCGTTTTTATATATGTGAAATAAACATATACCGAGTTTACGTCGTGGCGCCATGAAAGGCTATATGCCTCAAGAACGTGGAATAAAGGCGATTTTCTTTTTACTGAATTATTTGATTTTGGCGCAACGCAGCGCGGTTTCCAGGGTGTCCTACCTCAACTAATTCAAGCACTAAGGCATTTATCTGCTTACCACAAACATATTGGCCGCAAGACCATGTTAAAAACCCACAGACCCTGTGCAAATGCTATAATTTTTGAACTATTTAAAATGCTGTAAAAGGGGCCAGAGGGCCATCAATAATGTTGGCACCCAATTGATCCCTCTCGTCATCAAAAACTTATAGTGAAAAACTTAAAAGAACAAATAAATATTTAATTATGTTGTTTAATTTTAAAGATATAACAAAACAACATCTGGTGATTATTTTTGGCCCATGATTTATATATGCTGAATTAGTGCATCGAATTCAGACGGTCTGCCTTTCAAATCTGCTTAATGGAAATATGTAACCCCAAACAACAGAAAATTCTTATATTTGCGCCTTTGTTTTGTCCTTCTTCTTAATGGTGAGAAATTATTCACTTTGCTATTATTTAAGTTTTTTAATTAACGTAAACAAATAAGGCCGCAAACTCATTTCACAGGAATATCCTAATTAAATGTAATCCTATACGCCAGTTAGTTTTATTCACAATAAAAATATAACATTTATGCGAAAAAGTACAGCTTTTGACCAATCTAATTTGCCATTGAATTAAAAGTAATAATACACCTGCTTGTTGTTGCTAACAGCAAAGTTTGCCATGAAAGTTAAATGAAATAGGTCTTATTGGAAATGTAACAAAATGACAAATTTTTAACTGGAAAACTCAATAAAAATATAAGTTAATACAAACAATTCTAAAGTTACTAAATACAAATATTTACCGAATGTTTTTCAGAAATCGATATTCTACTACTGTATTCAAATTAAAAGGTTAATTTTGCTATAAATCAGAAAAAATTTTTACTTAATTGTTCGAAATCAATTTTGAAGCCTTTAAATTAATCCGCCTCTGGCATAATACTGTAATCCCAATGCATCCTCTAATTCTAGAAACAGTTGTCGGTATCTGATTCAGTCGATAAAAAACGGTGCCACCGCATTAGTATCTTTTTCTTTTAATGTGAAATGGTCTCGAAGAACCAGAGATGCATTATCGTGATGAAGTAAGAATAGTTGCCTGCTCGTTATTCTGGCCTAGTAAACATTTTGTCCGCCGAACCGAGTGTTAAAAGGTAGGAAAACTTTGGCTTAGTTCAGGGAAGCCTTAAATTAATGATACAGAATTTTTTATGTAAAAATCGTGTATATTCATCTGTTAAAACTACAAGCAAAACTTCACTTAATATTTTAAATACTATTATTGAAATTCTTTAATTCATGATGTTAAATTTTCTTGGTTTTAGTGTATATTGGGCAGTGATAAAACATGTTTAAAATATTTAACAGATTCCTTTTTGCTGCTGTTTGTAACAACCAAAAATATATGATCTAGATCCATCTTATATTATACCGATCGACTCAGAATCACTTTCTCAGTCGATTTAGCGATGTCCGTCCGTCCGTCGTCCGTCCGTCTGTGTGTCTATGTAAACCTTTTAATCCAACTACAAGTCGCAAATATGAATATATTTCGATCAAATTTGGTACTTAAGCTTCTATCGGCCACAGTATGAACGATGTTGAAATTATTGAAATTCGGTCCATGTTCAGACCAAGTCCCCATGCAAATGACCCCTATGAAATCGACATAAATTACCATAAGATCCAAATTATCATATAGATCTCAGTCAAATTGGGTTTTTATGTGTTTATTATATCCATTAATCAGTAGTCCAAAAATAATGCCTATAGGATAATTTTCATTCAGAGGCTCCATATAGAGCTGCTTCCCGATGTTCACTAAAATCTATCAAAGAACAAAAATATTGCACAGATTTTTCTCAAATTTAGTTTGTATATAATTTTTCAAAATATAAGTGACTTTGCCAAATATGGTCAGGGTCGGTCCATTTTTCGACCTAGTCCCCATATATATATGGCACCCGAACTTTTTTACATCTGCAGCCAAAACAAGTAAGAAATTATAGTCGGCCTAGACCGACCATACGATACCCTATACCATGTCTTAGAGACCCTATCATTTCGGTCCAACTAATTCGATACATATATATATATATATATATATATATATATATATAATTAATTTTCTGTTTGTTTGTTTGTTCATTTCCTTTGTTTGTTTGTTTGTTTTTTGACCCCTATACAAATTTTTATTTTTCAACGGATGTCTCTGAAATTTTGTATACACGATCCCGGTACTCGGTATCCGGTATACACGATCCCGGTAACGCCAGCTTGCACGCCCACTTTTTCAATATAATATCTTTTCTATTTTTTGGTATATTAGTTCGCTATACAAATTTTTATTTTTCAAAGGCTTTCTCCGAAATTTAGTACATACATCAGGGAAGTTCGTCATATAGTTTTTACCGGCCACGCCTACATTTAAGACCACTTTTTATATAAAGTAATTTTCTGATATTTGCTATATTTTTTCGCTACACACATTTTTAATTTTTCAACGGATTTCTCTGAAATTTGGTACACACGGAAATAACTTCACAATGAACAAATTCCCCAAATTAAAAAAAAAAAGAAATGAAGAAATTCCCCAATTTTTTTAAAAACAAAATCACAAAGTGAACTTACTCCCCAAAATGCATTCTTAGATTTTTACAAATTTTCATTTAACGAATTTTATTTAAGCAAAAATATGCATACTGCTCTCAATATCTGTCCTGCAACAAACGCATTTTAGATCTGCACTTTCTCAATAACATCATTTCGGTGCGGACGCGGACGTAACGCGATAGCAGAACACAGCTCAGCTAAAATATCGCAATGATCAGAAAAATATATTTTGACGATTAAAATAAGTTGACGACAACTGGCCGGAAGTAAGGGTGCAGCTTCCAAACGGGCGGATACGTACGCGACATGCTAACGGAACCCAACTCAGTGAAAAGTCTTTTGATAAATTTTGTCTACGTATGTGCAATAATTGCCTGTTGATCTAAATAGGCCACACATATGTATACTATAAGCAGTTGCTTAAAGCAACTTTGCGGCACAATTTTAAACGTCGCATCCGTTTTCCATGATTCAATGATGATCACTTATTGAATGAAGCAATTCAATTTTTAAAAGTTCTGATTCCTCTAATTTGCCAACGATTCCGTCATGTTTGATGTTAATAAAATAAATAAACTTCACAAAAAAACAAGTAAGAAAATTATAGTCGGTCTAGACCGACTATACGACACCCTATACCATGCGTTTAGAAACCCTATCTTTTAGGCCCAACTAACTGGACATAGAAAATAAGCAAAAACCAAATCTGAGTGGGATTTTTATTAATTTTTTTGGCTGCAGATATAAAAAAGTTCATATCGGATGCTATATCTATAAAGGGGCTAGGTCCAAAAATGGACCGATCCTGATCATGTTTGGTAAAGTCTCTTGTATTTTGCAAAAATATGCACAAACAAAATTTGAGAAGAATCAGTGCGATATTTTTGTTTTTTAATAGATTTAACTGAAGATCGGGAAGCAGCTCTATATGGGGTCAAAGGGATGATTTTTGGACTACTCATTAGTGGATGTAATGAACGCATACAAACCCAATTTGAGTAAGATCTATATGACAATTTGGATCTTATGGCAATTTATGTCGATTTCATATGGGTAATTTGTATGGGGGCTAGGTCTGAACATGGACCGATTCTCACCAATTTCAATAGCGTTCATCCCATGGCCGATAAAAGCTTATATACCAAATTTCATCAAAATATATTCATATTTGCGACCTGCAGTTTGATTACAAGCTTTACATGGACACACAGACGGACGGACGGACGGACGGACGGACGGACGGACATTGTTAAATCAACTCAGAAAGTGATTCTGATTCGATCGGTATAATTAAAGATGGGTCTAGGTCAAATATTTTTGGTTGTTACAAACAGCAGCACAAAGTCATTATACCCAAACCACATAGTGGTATAGGGTATAAAAATCTTTAATCGGCTTCGCAGCTTATTTTTGAAGCATTTTTGCTGTATCGTCTTATAAAATATTTTCTGATTTAAAAAATTAAAAAATTTTAAATTGAAATAAAAAATGAATTTACTACTAAAAACGTAAAAATTTTTGGGGAGGAAGTTCATTTCTTTGGGAAATTTGTTCATTGGGGATTAAGTATTCAGCACCTGGTAAGAACAGTGAACCTTTTTTCAAGCCAAAGGCTTTGGATCTCGGGCAAAACCGGGTAAAAACAGCTAGTAGAAAATAAGCAGAAACCAAATTTGAGTGGCATTGTTATTAATTGTTTTTTGGCTGCAGATATGAAAAAGTTAATATCGGATGCTATATTTATATGGGGACTAGGTCGAAATATGGACTGATGCTGGCCATATTTGGTAAAGTCGCTTACATTTTGAAAAAATATATACGAACAAAATTTTAGGAAAATCTGCGCAACATTTTTGTTTTTTGATAGATTTAAGTGAAGATCAGGAAGCAGCTCTATATGGGGCCTATGACTAGGAATTGTCCTACAGGAATTATTTTTGGACTGCTGATTAATGGATAAAATAAACAGATGCAAACCAAATTTGACTGAGATCTATATGATAATATGGATCTTCTGGCAATTTGTGTCGATTTCATAGGGGTAATATGTATGGAGACTAGGTCTGAACATGGACCGACTTTCATCAATTTCAATAGCGTTCATCCTTTGGCCGGTAAAAGCTTATATACCAAATTTCGTCAAAAGATATTCATATTTCGGACCTGTAGTGTGATTATAAAGTTTACATGGACACACAGACGGACGGACGGAAAGACGGACGGACGAACATCACTAAATCGACTTAGGAATTGATTCTTAGTCGAACGGTTTAATAAAAGCTGGGTCTAGGTTAAATATTTTTGGTAGTTTCAAACAGCAGCATAATGTTATTATACCCATTAAAAATATCTTCATTAAAAATGAGCTACCCAGGTATTCTATGTATTTAAGGCATGCTTGCTAACTCCACAGACAGACAGACATACATTACTACATAAACTCCGCTTGTCATAAGGGTCAAGAATATTACTAAAGAAATTAAACTTTGCACACTGGTGTGGAGGTTATAATAAGCAGATCTTGTTAATTTATTTAAACGAAAAATAAACCTGTGAAAACAGAAAGACTGATATAATTTTTTTCCCCAAATAAAGAAAAAAAAAAAGAAATTATGTTATTATGTGTACACAATTTTAATTGGTTTATCCTATAATGTGAAAACCATATTTTGTTGAGATTCCCTATTTCGAAATAATTCAGAAGAATTAGAATACAACAACTATTGCGCTGTACTCAATGGAACATTATTTTAGTTCCGATTGGTATTACACACCCTCTATTTGCGGAAGCCATTTTCGTCGGTAATTGTGTAGTTACACGTCCAAAGCAGTGGTATTTTCACAAAAACACCTCATTACAGCTCCAGAGCCACTGGCGCAGCCACGTCAGAGCAAATAAATTATTTTAATATGTTTTTATAAAAAAAAAAAAACACATACAAAAATTTGACTAATTTTAGCAGATAAGGATTTCTGATTTTGTGTGTATGATCGCGGAGTTATTGAGGCAAAAATTCAAATATTTCGGCCTTGAATATACACATCAAGAAATCGACGTCACTTTTTTGTAATAATACCGAAAAATCAAAATTCTTTTTAAAGTTGAAAAATTTTGACAATTGCTAGACGTAGGATGAATGTCCAAAAATTTCGCCAATAACCATTTCTGAGCCTGATGTTTTCAAAGTATGCAAAAGCATATCTCATTTTATTACCACAGTTTCTTGCAATATTTAGGATATTAAATTAGAGAGTTTAATAATTAATACAATAGGTAAAATTAAAACAATTAAATTAAATTAAATTAAAATAAATCGAAGAGAAATTGGTAAGCGAGATGATTTTGGTTTTATATCTATACCCTACACACCGCTGTGCAGATTGTATATATCAGTTTGTTAATACGTTTGAAAACTTTTCGAAAAATGCATATATACTAATTCTTGGTGCTTGTAACAACTCTAGTCGTTCTAGTAATGTCCGTCTGTCCGTCCGTCCGTCTGTCCGTCCATCCATCTATCCGCCTGTTTGCTGAAATCACGCTCATTCACAAAATATACCATTTACTCGGTACGGTTATGATAACGTAGTTTTTCATAATATCAGGCATGTTAGTGTTTGGAGTGGGGTAAATCGGGCATCACTGTTCCAAAATACACCGAAATCATGAAGACACGTCTAAAGAATGTTAGAAATTTAGTGTGTTTGTTTTGATAATTTAGTATTAAATTTATCAAATTCTCGAATTGGTGATTTTTAAAATATTTTGTTAACATTTGTTACAAAGAGTGCAGTACGTCCAAAATATAATGTAAACCTTAAACCGATGCGGAGGTACCAAAGTTTCGGCACAGCCGAATTTAACACACTTGTTTTTTGTAAGTATTGGAGCAAATAATATTCACTACTACTAAGAGACCATATGTTTGAAAGTCAAATATACTTTTTTATGCTATATAGATAATTAATCCTCCTCATCAATTAGTTGAGATATAAAGAAATAACACTGGCTAACAAGGTTTTGGACTGGAGCAACCAAATATCTATCCTAGGGTAATGTGGTGGGCTGAATTCGAATCTGTAATTGCTTTTTCTCTATATATGTCAGGAGATACAAAAAAATGTTTTTATTCGTTTTTTACATAAAAAATCATTAGCTTATTTAAAAATCAATGAGTTTTCAAAAGTGAGTGGCATTATTTGAACGTTGTTTGTATTTTGTTGGTTCGGTTTCACGTATTAGAATCGAGCAATACTCTCCCAGCATGCTTTTGTCCCAAAATCCTTGATAATTTCTTTAAATTTTCATTAAATCTTGGTGAACACGCTCACCTTGTTCGCCGCTCACCGCATCTAGGTTTTGTGGAAATAAATCTAAATGTGAATGAAGAAATGCATTTTGAGTAACATTTAAACTGTACTTAAATAATCTACATTCAGTTTTGTCATATGGCTGGTTAATTTTTTTGAAATAAACCATCAACATAAGTAGAGTATAGAGAAGAAAGTGTTTCTTTTGAAAATATGCAGCCATTTCCTAGATTCTGTCTCTAAAAATCGTTACTTTTGTCCCAACTGCAAGATGTTTCCACTGCTGCATGCGTGGAGCTAGTAATTCTGCTAGTAATTCTGCTTTGTTAAATGTAAATACCGAATTAGATCATTCAGCTCAGCTTTAGTCACACAAACTACCGCTGCTGCTGATATATGTTTCCTGCTCGTAGCTCTGGGAATTACTGGTAATGGATCATTTGGTGGACGTTGAACTGGTCTGGAAACCGAAGGGAAATTCGCGTAAGTAATATTTTTCGATTTTTATACTCTATATCACTATGTGGTTTGGGTATAACGACTTTGTGCTGCTGTTTGTAACTACCAAAAATATTGGACCAAGAGCTATCTTTTATTTTACCAATTGGGTAAGAATCACTTTCTGAGTCGTTTTAGCGATGTCCGTCCGTCCGTTCGTCCGTCTGTGTGTCCATGTAAACTTTCTAATCAAACTACAGGTCGCAAATATGAATATATTTTGATGAAATTTGGTATATAAGCTTCTGTCGACGATAGAATGAACGCTATTGAAATTGGTGAAAATCGGTCTATGTTCAGACCTAGTCCCCATACAAATAACCCCTATGAAATCGACATAAATAACCATAAGATCCAAATTATCATATAGATCTTAGTAAAATTGGGTTTGTATTTGTTTATTGTATCCATTAATCAGTAGTCCAAAAATAATACCTATTGGAAGAGATAGGATTCCTAAACCCTGGTATGGGGTGTCGTATAGTCGGTCTAGACCGACTATAATTTTCTTACTTGTTTATATTGAATCCAGAAACTTTTGTTAAACAGAAATAACAATCGGTTTGGTGGTTACTTGACTCTCTCCAAAGTACTGGAATTGAAAGATCTAAATAGATCCTCTTGCCATTTGGCCACTTGTATAAAACAGTTCTGAAATTATTGGAAAACATTAACGGTGTCTACGGTTTGTCCAAGTTTCTGACAGCAAAACTAAAATAATGCAAATATGCATAATATGCATTGCATATTTTAATGTTTCTGATATTTCATATCCTTTTTTCCAACCAAATATTCACCACACACTAATCAAAAATAGCTTGAATCAGTAACACACGATCTTCCTGATATGCTCAAATGCTACTATTATGAAGAGTTAGAATGAATTTGGGCTTCTGCCAAATTAATAATTGTGAAATTGCAGTATCAGTATTGACTGTATTACAGTATTGCCAGCATGCGATAAAAAATGAACAAGACATTACAGCCCATTTTTTATGCCAGATTCGAATGCAGCGCACCCAGTTTAGTTAATTTTTTTTTTAATTTGTAGGCCAGTGAAATCAAACAATATCAAATTAAACATATTAGTAAAAAAATTTTTCCAATTAGTTTATGAATTCCGTGGTTTCTGTTGCTTAAACAATTTAGAGCAATAAACCGAATCTGCAATTGTAAAAGGAGCTTCAATATATGAATATGATTGAAAAAATTGAAAAACTGTATTTCACAGAAGAATTTGGAATGGGTTAAAGGCGTAAATTCCAATCGTAGGTCATGCTGTTCTTAATTTAATAGAAGTAGAAAGACTGTTGTGAAAAAGAGCTCAAGAGTATAGTAAATACTACTTCTGAACGAATTAGTAACATTTTTCCTCATTTTAATCGGATAGTTAATACGTAGTATGAAGATAATGGTACATCTTTTCGTCATCGATTAACATTAAAATAATGATAATATTTCCTAAAACAACTAAAGATAAATCATATTGATGAAATGCTTTTACTTAACCAACAATCACTGCACCAATTTATGATCTAATTTACTAAATGATAGAGATGGTTTGAGTGAGTTGACATTCATTTATTTCTCAAGAGTATAATGTTTTCAAAACAGCAAATACATAAGACTGAGTTATAGCTACTACTGATTCTAAAATTAATGAAGCAATTTGTGTAATATTTGATAATGTTAATAGAATTGAAGGAATACGAGATACTGTAATACTGTAGACTTAATTATAAATGTTCAGTTATTATATTAGCTGTTATCCATATTGCTAAACTCCCAGTTCGAACTACATTTCTAAAAGTTTAAATACGTACTATAAAAAGTATTAAAACTGCTGGTGTTCATTGTCGTAACCACCCATATTGGTTTTTATAAAGTTGATAGTTGATCGGCATTCCGTTTCCAATACATTTTTTGATATATAAATCCAAAGGTTATATCCCGTTTTGTAGAGACCAGTATACATGTTAATTTTTGTCGTTTATTCCATACGCAATTATATACAGACCAGAAGTTTTTCTCGTCTTTGCACTGTTCTGTTAGCTCTGTATTATTCTTTTTGAAATTCTGAAGGAGGTGTACACATAAATTTTTTGATATTCGGCACAATTAAATTTGTGTCTCCAGTTTTGTCCAACTGCTTTAGATTTACATTGGTTTATAGTCCCCTTATTTCAACAAATGTTACAATAATAACTTGAAACTATATAGCTAAAATGCGAAAGCATAAAAACATGCAAGATGGGACCATTTTTGGTCACATTCTTCATACAAAGCATTTTTCTGATATTCAAATTTTATTTTATATGTTTGTGGAATATTTACGTTTCTAGTCTCCTTATAATAAACATCTATATCTATAATATTAATAAGCTAGGCGATTTCTTGCGACCGATGGTTTGTGCTACCGTTTTGTACCGATATTGACCAAAGGCATATTATTTGAAAGACATTTCTTTTTAGCCGTTTTGCAGATTTACAGTTTTTTAATTTTTTCTTTTATTTTGAGTAAATTGTATTTAAAGTTGTTACTAAGCCATACATAAAATTATACATACACTATGTGTGTGTTTATTAAATTTGTTAATGGTTTGCTGATGAGTTTGTTATCTGTATTCACAGTGAATCTCTTTTACAAAAAGGCGTATGGTATACAAATTCACAGCATATATACCTAATTATATTAAACATATTAAAATGCATATTGATTTTATGATGCCAAACAAAAATCCACTCAAGAAACCATTTTAATATTCACACATTTTTCACAGATTTCTACAAAACGATTTCCCAACATTTAGCAACATTACCCTACAGTGTTAAACAAAAAACCGAATATATTTTGATCTTTAATTCTAACTAAGCATTTAAATAGGAAGAAAAAATATTCCCATAAGTTTGATAAAAGCTTACCAACTCGCAGAGATTGAAAATAATGAACAAACACATATTCATTCGAGTGCAAATTCTAGGAAATTTTATTTTTTCATTAAATAAAGACCCTAAAAGTATGCTAATCAATTATAGCCGATTCACAAATCAATACAAAAAAACAAACTCATTTTTATTACAAACACATTAACAAATTTTATAAACACACATAGCATTGTATAATTTTATGTATGTATTAGTAGCAACTTTAAATGCAATTTACTCAAAACAAAGGAAAAAATTTAAAAATCTGTAAATCTGCAAATTGGCCAAAAAGAAATATCTTTCAAATAATATACGTTTGGTCAAAATCGGGATAAAACGGTAGAACAAAATATCGGTCACAAGAAATCGCCTAGCCTATTAATATTATAGATAAAACGAAATTAATATTCGTATCATTCCATTTTTAACTGGAATAAACCTATACAGGTTTATAATCCTATACAGATCCATAACTCCGTACAGAGTTATATTTAAAACGGAAAGTGTAGTATGCATGCAATATTAAAATATTTTTTTTTTTATTTCATGGACATATGAACCCTTAACACTCAGATAATTATATGGGAACTACATAGATCCCAAAATTTATATATTTTTTAAATCTAAAAAATCTAAAAATTTTTCAATTTATATAGATTATTTTAATATTGAAAAGTTATAAAAGTATATTTGGCTAAGCCTAATCTTTGCTACCCTCTACCTGTGTTTTAAACTCAGTATTACAACCAATTTTGGCTACGTCTACCACTATAAAATTGTTGCCTTTTATTACCCCTAAAAATTTAATACTATTTATAATTTAAGTTAATTGCTTTCCTTTCTTAAATAGTGTCTATTTCTATTATATTTTTTTTAATAAAAAAGCAAGATTCCTACCTTCTCCATAGAACAACAAATAGTAATAATTTATTTAGTTCACCCGGTGCTGTAATTTCCAGAGTAAACTTTGATGCATATATAAACGTTTTGAAAGCTTTGAATTCGTACGAAAAATTTTCTCTGTTTCCCAAATAACCTCCATTAGATGCAATGTCCATAGTAAGTATTGTCAAACTTCTTAAAAAGCTTTACCACCGAGCCATTCTTAAAGCTTGGAAATAGAAAATAATCCGAAGGAGCTACATCTGGCGAAGCAATTCAAACCTTGATTCGTGGATTTTGATCATCGCAATAGTGGATGTGTGAACTAGTGCATTGTCTTTAAGACACTGTTTTTGTTCTATTGTGGGCAAAAGAGGCAGTTTCCTGTTTCCAAATTTTCGGTCTATATTCGATTTTAGCACTTTGCTTATGATTTCAGCTAGCTTACGCACCTTCAGACGGCGATCATCCAATAAGATTTCTGGATTTTCTTAACCGTGCATCCTCGTTTAAATTCTTCTACCCAATATTTTATAATCGTAAACGAAGGTGCAGACTCCCATAGAGTAAAAAGTAACTCGGCTTTAATAATCGTTGAACTGAGAAAATTCAAATTACATTTGTAACGCACGTTTTCGCATTATGCTAAAGCAGAACTCAGCGTGCACAGGGTCCGATATACAAAATCTTTTTACCGACGGAAAAATAAAAGCACATACACTAGTTTGTTATTTTTGTTTCACAATGTTATGATTTCATTTAATATTCACTGCCGTACACGAGTTTAATATTTTACTGGGAATATGCCAGCTTATGTCAGTAGTCTCTCTGTTTGCTGCTATTCGTCCTCTGTCGTATAACAAGGCGTAGAGTTTACGTGGTTTATGTTGTAGAACAAATTTCAGCCAATGGTGACTGTACTCTGGTGAACAGTCAGTTTGACTCAGCCGAAAGTAGAAACCCGCTCTTTCGGTTGACCTAAGTTGTATTGTCGGTTTGACTCAGTTGAAAGTGGGAGTAGCTGTCGTTGTCTAAGTCGGTGCACTGGGTGAGGTTTAATGGATTGATGTTGTATAACAATAGTTCAATCCGAGGTGACTGTACCCTTGCAATCACTAAGCTGTATTGAACTGAAAATGGACACCCGATATTTCAGTTAAACACGACCTCACGGCCGTCCACTGGCGAACTAACTTTTTCTCAGCAGTGCACTATCTTTTATATGCGATGCTCTCCACACAAGCTGATCATATACAGAGCTTAGTACATAAGTGATGTTGAATAATAGCACTGAACTTTACCATCTTAACATAAACATTGATACTGCTTAACATAATGTTGACGTGAGCTTCAAAATAGATCTTAGCATCCATAACATATGCAATACATAGTAACCATAATATATATAGCATACAAAGCAAAGGTCGGAATTTCATAATACCTTTGTATTATAGTAAACTTTATAAACTATCGGTACATAAAATACAGGTATATGGCGAATAACCAAATAAAAAATATAATTTCATTTTATAATATCACATACCCATAAGGGTATGTTGACGTAAAAATGAGCCTTGCGACTTTTATTCGTCACGGGGTATTAAATTTCATAACGGTGACCAATTTTTTCCATGTTTACAAATTAGCTGAAATGGTTTATTTATTATGGTTCCATCTATACATCAGGTTGGACTAATCTGGGACCGCCCTCGTATAATTGAATGTCTCTGTAACAATAACATAAGAGCACATGAAAATAGCTTTGTCATTTTGAAAACGCAAAACAAATGTAAAAGTTTTTACGCCAATTCACAAGTGTAACTTACAGTTAAAGTATAGAAAAATATACATGATTGTATCCAGTTCAAAAGCGAATTTAATATAGTCAACGTAATATATTATGTTGCATTTGGCTGGTATAAAGTTCTAAAAAATTTAAAAGCTAGTCTCAACAATTTGCGTATTGCTGTATTTTGTTTACGAAAGGAAGAGATATATTTTAAGAATATCTGCTTTTAATTTTTATTCTTTGCTTAATATTGGCGATTTTTTTTAACATAATTATTTAATGTGGCAAGTGAGGTATACAACTACGACGACAACAACAATAAAATATAAATTTAGAATTTAAACAACGCAACAGAAAATTCTAACTTTTGCAAGAGTTTGTGTACAAACCATTGATTTCTCGTGAATCATTAGATTGGTTTTAGTGATTTTAAATAGCATCCTCATCAGAATATTAGTAAACCAACTGAGCAAAAACGTAAAGCCTAACTTATCTATTGTAGCGTGATCGCTATTTTCACAGAAAAATGCGCATAGACACACATTTTGCCAAGGTATATATCGCTCATTTGCTAGCAGACCGGCATAACTCAAAAATCGATACCGAGATAAATGCATTTAAAGTTTTTACTTTAGCGGAACTACTGAGTAAAGCACAAAACACTTATGGTCGCAAATTGGGGTGAGAAAGAGATACAATTTTTATACCATATACCACTATGTGGTTTGGGTATAATGACTTTGTGCTGCTGTTTGTAACATCCAAAAATATTTGACCTACACCCATCTTTAATTATACCGATCGAATCAGAATCACTATCTGATTCGATTTAACGATGTCCGTCCGTCCGTCTGTCTGTGTGTCCATGTAAAGCTTGTAATCAAACTGCAGGTCGCAAATATGAATATATTTTGACGAAATTTGGCATTTGATCTTTTAACGGCCATGGAATGAACGGTATTGAAATTGGTGAGAATCGGTCCATGTTCAGACCTCCCATACAAATGACCCCTATGAAATCAACATAAATTGCCATAAGATCCAAATTATCATAAAAATCTTACTCAAATTGGGTTTGTGTGTATATATTACATCCATTAATCAGTAGTCCAAAAATGATCCCTATTGGACAACTCTTAGTCATAGGCCCCATATAGAGCTGCTTCCCGATCTTCACTTAAATCTATCAAAAAACAAAAATATTGCACTGATTCTTCTCAAATTTTGTTTGTATATATTTTTGCAAAATACAAGAGACCTTACCAAACATGGTCAGAATCGGTCCATTTTTGGGCCTAGTCCCCATATAGATATAGCATCCGATATGAACTTTATCATATCTGCAGCCGAAAAAATTAATAAAAATCCCACTCAAATTTGGTTTATGCTTATTTTCTATATCTAGTTAGTTGGGCCTGAGAGATAGGGTCTCTAAACGCATAGTATAGGGTATCGTATAGTCGGTCTAGACCGACTATAATTTTCTTACTTGTTTGGTATGTTTTAGATTACGGTGTGTGTCGTATTTCTACATCATTAACTCAAAAATCACGATTCTTGAGTTATGCCGGTGAAATGAGGGATATGATAATCCGAATTGTATGGTAATTCAAGTCTAGCTTTTAAGGTTCCAACATGGACCTATATTCACCAAATTCAAAAGCGTTCTTCCCTGCGCCAACCAAAGATTTTATAGCCGCGACCATATAAAATATACGGCAACATTACTTTACATATTAAGAAGATAACAAACAAATAAAATCGGTAACGTCGGCTGTGTCGAATCCTTAATAATAAATTACAATAAAACGAAAAGTTATTAGATATAAATTTAAATGGTTAAAGGTTAAGTTTCGGACACTGTATTAAAATGGTAACAGTTCCACTCTTATTGGTTGAGCCCTCCACACTACCGTGCAGAGAGTATATGTCAAATGTAGGGTGTAGCGAAGCACACCGGGTTACATCTAGTATTGTATAATTTTGTAATTTCAAATAGTGTACTTGATAGACTAATAACTTACAAAAATGATATAAAAACAGGCAATGTATAAGCCTAGTTGGGTAATGATGAACATGCAAAAATGATAGCAATGAATTGTCGCACAAATTATGCAATCAACTTAATTCTTTGAGTTCATTTGAAGTGGAGTATTCAATGTATAAAAAATTCATATTATTTTGTTAATGAAAGAAGATTACGCAGAAATAATTTAAATATCTAAAAGTACAAGAGTAAGTAATGCTGCCCACTTTGCTGGACAATACAATAATATACATTTACGCCTTTGTATTAAAAATTAAATCTTCTAGAAATAATTGACATTCTCCTGAAATAGAAGAACAAAAATGCGCTAACTTTTTAAAGTGAGAACATCTAATAGAAAACATTTTATTGCAGTGCTTTTTGGTAAACGAAATTTTCAGTATTGTCATCTTCACAAAAAATTAATAAATATGACGTGTTAACAACACGTGAATATGCAGCATACAGTCGGCGATATGAAAATACAGGAGCTTCTAAAGTTATGCTGCTACCTTGCAACGACTGACCTTGAGCTTAAATAAAAGTCATTGCAAAAACCATACGAATGGGAAACTGTAATAACTGAAATTCAAATGGCATACCAGTGGGAATAATTGGGATGCGTATTATTAAAACATTTTCGCCTTTGAATTTCCTATATAAAATTATTGCTTTAGCTACATAATTCATAAATTTTTTGATCGTTGCATAATGTGGCTGGATTTATATTAAGAAACTGAATGACTGAAGATTCGATTTTCAATTGTAAATTATGCGGTGTTGTTCTTGGAAAATAAAGAGAATTCAAAAATGCAGCTGGAGAATGTAATACGTCTTCTTTATTCATCACAGTATCAACAGATTAATATTTAACCAATTCGCCAACTAATTGGTTTGAATGATGAAATTCAAATCATTGACTTATTTTTTCCTGCCAGTATATGTAACTGTTCCCCTCAACCAAGCATGATTTTTGTATTGCTGTTGTATATTTTTGAAGAATTTTTCAATTTGTTGTTCTTTTAATTCTGTGAGCATGAGTTCCCAAATAATTAAATGATGTTGGACCATGAACTTTAATCATAAGTAAACGCAAATGAAAACACTTATTATGTAGGTGAAGTGTATAAATTCGATATAAGTCATCATTTTCGAACACATCTGGATGACCTTGAACAGGTTGGCCTTCAAAGCGTAGTATGATGGAACCTGAGCATAAAGCAATGTTCTTGCAAATGGATCTTCTTGGTACAATTTAAAAAATGCAGTCAATGCTGTATTTGGTGGCGCAGTTGCTTTTTATGCTGAAGCTTGTTCATTAAAGCAAATACGCTGACCGTTTTCCAAATGAACAGCTAATTGTTGATCGGTCGGGTATTTTCCACGTATTCCAAAATAGAGTATACGCCATACTGCTTCATTACTACTGATGTAATGACCAGTTCGTTAGTGTGCTATTTCATAATTTTCAACAACGCTACCGTTCGTGATATATTTACAAATATATTTGATCGCTTTAACTGAATTACAGTATTCAACATTAATGTGAGCCTTAAAACTTTTTAATAAAATTTGTGATTGTTGGCGATTTATATTGTATTGATCGTCAACGATATAATGGTTGTGGATAATTTTTTGTACACTTTCCATCTTGCACACATACTGACTTCACATACACAGTACCGCATGGTCCACGAAACATGTTTCTGGTAACAATTTCATGCAATTCAGGATCAATTCCAGGATCAGGAATTTTAGCTGATATAATGCTATCAGATTGTTCTGGTGTTATATTATCAACCATCCAAATTAAAATGTGAGCATGCGGTAGTCCTCTCTTTTGCCATTCAATCTAATACATCCAGCAACGTACTTCACTAAATATTTTTTTTTAGCGATTTCATCTTTTGCTTAAATACACGTGCAGTTATATCAAGTCGGTCTGTTGTTCTTTAATTTCTTTCCATTATGGATTGAACGTGAAAAGTATAAAAAATCAGATCTTCCATAATGACGCACATAACACTTTGCATCTTGCGCATATTCATGCATATGGCGTGGTCGACCAACATGACGGTGTTAAAATCACCAAATTGCTAATATCATTAGGATAAACATCATTGTTTATAGCATCACGCAAATGAGTGAATTCTTTCGAACGTGGATTTGTTTGGCTACATTTGATTTAATTTAAAGCTCAGTTTCAATTTTTGCATAAATATCAACAATGTGAAAACTTATGGCAATGCAAAATGTCGATATGCGCAATAATTCATAGCGCTTACCGTATTACGAGTATCAGTTACCGCATCTTCCACAAAAAGTAATGAAAGTAAATGCATTGACATTTTTCGATGTTTTTTCTTTTCAGACCATCGGTGGAAGTAGACCTTTTCAACGCATACATACACTGCTTTGTAGATAGCCTAACACATATATATATATACATAGAGATTATTACATTTAAATGCAATATTTTTTTTTTCACCTTCGCCACGAGTCTGCCTGTAAAGTTTCAGCACGATTGGATCACGGGAAAAGGGGTAAACAAATAGACAAGTAGACAATACGAGTTAAAATAAAGGGAGTAAAAGCAGTACTAAATACCATACCATTCTTACAGGCTATTGAATCCAACTTATATGAGCCAACAACTGGATATATAAAGTAAGCATAAACCAAATTATAGTGGTATTGTTATTAATTTGTGACATACAGAAATGCAGATATACGTACTTCATGTTATTTTTATATGTGAACTGGTCCAAAAAAAAAGGTTTCATTCATGACCATATTTAGTAAAGTCACTTGCAATTCTCGAAAATATATAAAGCAAATTTAAAAAAGATTTGTTTGTCTGATAAATTTTAGTGAATATCGGTAGTCAGCTTTATATGGGTACCATGCCTGAAAGTTATCCTTTAGGGTTAATTCTTGAATTACCGATTGGTTGGCACAAAATTTTAAATGTCTGATAATCGGGATCATATGACAATTTTAGTCGGTCTGATGAGGGTTATTTGTGAGGGGGCTGAATATGGCGCGATTTCACCAGTTTCAGTCGTCCTATGGCCGATAAAAACGTGTATATATTTATAGCTTGGGTATAAGATTTACATGGACACATAGATGTAAGGATCTATAGATGGATGGACATTGTTAAATCTATTCATAAAGTAGAACAGTATCTACCCAGGGGGGCCCAAAGCCAAAAATATATTTTTACTTAAAAAATAGATTTGTTAACAAATAGCTACAATATTTATTTATTTAGGTTTAACATTAGAATAAAAAAACAATTTTAATATTAAAATATATAGTCATAGCTACTAGGCCTTAAGCTATTAAATATAAATATAAATATAAATATCTATAGAATTAATGTAACTTAAAAATTCTTAAATATAACTAAACTAGTGGATTGTGTGGCGCCTAGGCGCCCGTTTATTTTGACTTTAACAAACAAATTTTTTTTCCCATTTCAAAATTTTCCTATATTTTATATATTTAAAAAAAATTAATTTTAATGTTTTTAAAACTTAAAAAAAAAAAATCGGAAAACAGTTGTAAAAAATACAAAACAAAAACTTCGATTTTCAAATGAAGCTTTGTAAAAGGTCCTTTTATGTATATTTTCGCATAAGTTTGCCAGTAGCCAACCTCTGCTTTATATTTTCTGCTTCTATACATAAGAAGTTTTTATATGATTTTAAAAAAATATTTTATTTTGATAGAAACTCGGTAATTTTAGTCTTAATAATTTAACAATTTAATTTATGTTTTATAACTTTTTAAAATGCATTAAAATAAGTAAACTTATTCAACTAAAAAAAGTTTTTAAACCTTTCGGACAAAACAAACAAAAAATACTACGGTTATAACGAACTTAGTCTATAACGAACTAATTTGGTCGGTCCCGCCGCGTTCGTTATAACCGATCTCCATTTTATTGTAGAAAAAATAGAATAGCATAGAAAAAAAAAACGTTTTAGAGCAAGGTTCCTAAAAGTTTCTTAAGGGGGGGTTAAAGGTTTTAAAAGTTAATAATAATAATTAATTGCATAATTCTTTTTTGAAGACATGAATACACGTTATAGCATAACATTTAAAGAATCTTTGAAAAAATGTTCAACTAAAAATTTTAATAAATAAGTCCGTGGCAGCCAATATCCGGAGGCGTAGTTGTTTTGCGGCGAACATCATAACTCGTTACCGGACCATGTGGAAAAAAAATCGAAATGCGTTAAAAAGGTGACATGTTTCCTGAAGCAGTGACGAAGAGTTTTTCAATTTTTTTTTGCAGCATTTTGAAGTGAAAAACGATTTTTGCTATACAATTTCCGGAATTATTTTGTTAAAAAATGGGGAAGAAAATGCAATTAAAAAAAAAACTTCGTGGTTACCTGATGATTTTTGTGTAGATATAGTGTCTAAAATTTCAAAAGAATCGGTCAAGAAGATGTTCACGGACTTCGAACATTTATTTGCGAGAAAATCGGTATAAAGTTTTTTAAAAACTGATTTGTATACTATATACCATATGAGGCCGGTCGCTGGAAACGCTGTATCTTTTTAAGTTTTGCTCTGATTTACTTAAAATTTTGACACAACACTCTCGACATGTTGTGCATTCAGGAAGAGAAATGCAAAGAAAGCTTTTAAAACCTACCACCCCTTAAGGAAATGCAAACACCAATACACCAATGTACACAAAAAAGAAAAAAATATTTCATATTTCATCATACATGTAAACTGAAAAAAAAGAGAACTACATTTTTTGCAAAGTTATCTATAAATCTAAAAAAGAAAAAATAAAAAATCAAAAAAATCGCTTTTAATTCTTCCATGATAATTTCAATAAATTATTCAAATTAAAATCTTAAATATACATACCTTTTTACGTAATTTATGTTTGTCCAAATTTTTTTAAAAGCATATTATGCAAAAATTAATATTAGGAGTGAAAAAAAAATTATTTTCCCACCTCTCTTCTAAAATTACAATGTAATTTAATTATGCGAGGTTACAATAATTTAAATTTTAAACTTAATATTGCACTATTTTTTCAAAGGCTTTTCAATACAGAGCTATAAACGAAATCATACGTTGGACAACAACAAAATCTACATTGAAGATCTCTTTTTTCTCAAATATTTATCAAAAAAAGCATGCTCTTTGATAAGTGCTGGCCATCAATGAACTGAGCGAAAGTACTCTTAAAAATACAAAACAATTTTGAGATGAAAAACAAAACAGACAAACGAATAAGTTTAGTAAGTGTTGCCAATTTTGACAACTTATTGTAATTTCGACGATTTTGCAATTTGTTAAAATGATTTGTTAAATTTGTAAAAATGTTGATTGAAGATTTAAAATTATCAGTAGTACAAAAATTAAGATTTCAAGGGTTACCAATTAATAGGTTGTTTATCGAAAATTGATAGTTTTTGTTCAGTGTAAATGGAAATTACAAATTATGTATAGATTTAATTCTGGATCAAGTCGTTTCAAAACGGAAATACCTTGAATAGCATCTCTATTTAAGATTTAAGTTTCAATTACGGCGATACTTTAAATCTATATTATATGTTTCAGCTATAGATACATGTCAATAAAATTATTTAGTTGATTGCTGTGTTAAATTTTTTCGTTGAAATTTCACCAATAATACATTAGAAATAACCAATGCTGTAATAATATTCGTAATATGAATGATATAAATAAATTTGATTGTTTCCTTTTGTAATATTTTGTAGAGTTTTATTTTTATTTTCTTGACAATTTCTTGTTTTAAAAATGACGATTTTGGCGATTTAGTTTCCAAAATTGTCGATTTTCAGAAGATTTTATTAGCAGCACTGGTTGGTAACATAGAAGAGAGAAAATTGTGTGTGGGTTTGTATAAAATGAGAAAGATTAAATTTTGTTTGTGTATTTCGCATAGCTTTGTAGGGAGTGCTATGTGTATTATTTCAGCGTTACAGAATCAGTCAGTCAGTCAGTGAGTCAGGGATCAGCGTAAATATATATAAGATAAGAAGAAAGAAAAAAAAAATATTTTTATTTTAAATGAGATGAAATAACTTAGTTTCTTTAAAAAATGTTATGATATTTTTGATGGAATCACAGAATGGAGAGTAGAGGGCTAGGATGGGGTCAGTGTTCTCAAAACGTCGTATTCTTTCTTGTTCATAAATTTGAAATTCGGACAGAATATGTTTAACACTCAATATTGCGGTGTGATTGCAGTTGCATATATGTGGATCTTTCTTATTTATTAAATATTCGTGAGTTAGTGTAGCATGTCATAGTCGCAGTCTTAGGAATTTTATAAGCTCGAGTCTACCAACTTCGCTGTTTGACACCATCCAATGTTGGATGCTTTTCTTCGAATTTGAATATTTATACCAGTCGTTCGAATTATTCCAAATGCTATGGTGTCTCTGGATAGACTTTTTTTAGGTTTCTACTTAAATCATTCAAAATGAGATTCTCAGAGGATATTTGAAACCTTGTTTGGCGAAGGAATCTGCGCATTCATTACCGGAAATTCCCTTGTGGCCCGGAACCAACATTAGAGTTATTTTATCATGTCTATCTATTAGGATGTCACGTATTTTATTAACATAGAAATTATTGTTATTAACATTCGCAATTGCGTTTAGTGCTGATAAAGAATCAGTGCAAATTTTAAATTTGCAACTTCTATTCTCCGCATAATTTATGGCTTCATTGATTGTTATAATTTCAGCTGAAAAAATGGAGCTATGACTTGGCAATTCAGATACCCTTATTACTATATTTTCATAGATAGTCGCAAATGTTGTATTTTCTCCGCTTTGGGAACCGTCAGTGCAGCTGAAAGTGAGTTCATTCTGGTTTTCGGTAGTATTACGGAATAGGAGTTGATATTGTGTAAGTGATGTATTAACCTTAAGATGTGAGTTTATATAGAAGTGAATAGAGTCTACAGTAAAGTTCCGGGGATGATATTTGGTAGGAGCCATTTTTATGGGGTTTGTTGTTAAATCTAAATCTGAACAATCTTCAAAGACTCTATTTATACTGGGCGGTATCCTTAAATTTTTTTTTTTTTTTTATTTAATTTTCGAATTATTGAATTTAAGGGGCTGTCCTTACAAAAATTAGATATTTGACTAATTTGCAGATATATAGTCTCGCTGGATCCATATATCATTAATATTAGCCTCAAATAACATGTTATTAATTGGTGTAGAGCGAAGCGTACCGAGCGTTGCACGGATAGCTGCATTTAAAGTTGCAGTTATTTTTCTAAATATACTCTTGGGAGCGAAAACAAATAAAAAAAGTCCACAGCAAATTTTGGAAAAAATTAAAGATGTTACACTATTTATCGATGAAAGAATGTTGCAGTCATACTTTGTGCTGGAAAGGCATTTAATGATGTTAAGTTGAATATATAATGAAGAACTCAGATACCCAATATGTGATCTCGAGTTATATCTTTTGTTAAAAATAATTGCTAGAATTTTAAGATTACCTATTTCAGTGACTTGTATATGGTTCGTGGTAAGTTTGCGTTTACAGTTTTGTTTTCTACAGATGTGGATATATTTACACTTGGTCCGTGAAAGTACAGCGCCAGAATAATTGCACCAATTAAGCATATCATTAACTAGGCTACTAAGATTAATTTTAGGATTTTTAATATAACTAAGTTTATTGTACGCTATTAGATAAAGTAAAGTAGACAAAGGGGAACCTTGCAGAATTCAATTAAATAGACTGTGAGGATACGTAAAACTATTGCCGATCCGAACTATGATTTATCGTGCAGACATAAAGTTTACTATGTAGTTTATGATCTTTGGGCCTACATTCAATTTGACAAGTTGATCAACAATGCTGTTCAAACCAATTTTATCATAAGCTCTTTCGAAATCGAGTGAAAGAATAGTAAGGTTTTGTTGTGCAGAGAGGGAACAAGTAGATAGATAGTCAATGTACATTAACGATTCAGCAGTGGATTTACCCTTTCTAAAATCCATCTGATGGCTGTTGATGAGATTGTTAGGGTTGAGAAACCACCATAATCTGTTTGCCACTATTTTGTCCAAAATTTTCGAAAAACAAGAATTTACTGATATAGTTTAATAAGGTTTTTATCAGTTTTGGGTTTTAAGATAGGGATTACTAAGCTCGCTTTATATTGTTGTGGGATGTGGGAGTTAAGGATACTGTTGAAAAGATTTAGCATTGAATTTTTAAAACTATTTGGGAAATTTTTTAGCATAATATATGAGACCCTATTCAATCCTGGGGATTTCCCTTTCAGTTTAGAGAGAGTTGATGACAGTTCAATATAATTTATGTCATTTTCAATTTTCAGGGCACTACCGTTAGGCACAACATTACAAAGTGACTGAAGTAGGCTGTTTGTTTAATTGAAACTGCTGAGGAAAATTGCTATCCTCAGAAATATATGACCAAAAGGAACAGAATTCACTTGCAATTTCGGAGCGTTCCGTATAAACTTCAGAAAGTTAAGTCTACATGTGTTAATGTATTACGAGTAGAAAACTGTATTGGGGACTTATCGTTCAGTATTATCAAGTTCGATTGTGTAATAAATTTATTTAGAATTAGTCCTCTTTTATTATTATTTGGAGATCCCCAGTTGTTATGCCAACTGTTAAAGTCTCCCGTCACTAAACATGGAGTAGCTACAATATACATATTTATATTTGTCCTGATTGTGTCAAAATCATTTCGCTTGCAATTTAAACCGTTCTTTACTTTGTGTTTTTTTTTTTGTCTTATAGCATTAGATCCAGATTTGATTTATCTGAAATGTATGTTTAAAATAACACAATTTTTTTTAACATACCACTAATCTACTAACCTATCCCACTGAATTAATCAAATTGTAAAAATATACACACATTCACACACAAGTTCAATACAACTAATTCTTTTGTTTTCGGCATCATATTATCAGCATCACAAATTAACACACATATCCATATGCATACATGCATATCCATTTTTTATTACAATTCTGTTCAATCATGTGGAAAATTGTGGAAACGTAAAATCATTCAAGAGTTGCTTTTTGTTTCACTTTATTTGTATGTTTGTCATGGCTGTTTATGGTTATGTTTTAATTTTTTTAATTATCATAATAAAGTCATGTGTGTCAGCGTTAGATCCTCAAGATGATTTGGCAACTTTACTGTTATGCATTTAAGTGGTTAGAGGAGCTTTTCTAATGTAATAAAATTTGCGAAGTAATTCTCCTGTAACCATCTTTTCCAGATTAATAAAAAATAAAAGATTATGAAACATAGAAAAACAAAACCTTCTTCTTCCAAATAGGTTTGTATATAAAAGCGAATGGTATTTGTAAATAGGTATGTATACTTGTGGTCTAAAGAGGGCTACATCTTTGGAATGATATTCGTGAAATTTCTACAGGTGTTTTTTTTCGATAATCAATAATCTGGCGTTGTCTAAAAGCCAGAGTAACGATATGTGTATGAATATATTAGTTTGAGTAATTGTACCAAAATTTAGTAGGATCGGAAAAATCAGCATGACACCCTACATACTAAGGTACCGAAAGCAAATTAAAACTGTGAGTTCATTAGTTATTTAAGTAGGTATTCGTGACAAAAATAGATGGGATTATACAAAGTAAATATTCATATCTGCAGTTCACAAGAGCCTCGAAAAGTTGAATTAGTTGGGTGAGATACAGTGAGTGGGGGATGAACCTCTCATACAATATAATTAGAAAATATCTGGAGTACTACGCTAGCGAATACGTTGAAAATTTATGAAGTTTTAAAAGTTAATAATGGAAGTTAAATATAAAATAGGTAAAAAGGCAGTAAGAATATATAACTTTTTAAATTTTTGTAAATATCAAAACTGCCAACTAGTAGCTTTGTAGGCCACGGAAAATCGCTAAGAAATGTAATACTTTCGAGACCATTACAATTTCATACACTAATGGAATTAATATTATGATAAATGTATTTCTTTTCAGATAAATAAAGGTAATATTTTGCTCCAATCCACTAATTAAGTTTTCTTGAAATTTTTTTACATTATATTATTATTTTTGCTACGATTGTGTCCCGACAGTCTGTTCAATATACGATATTATTATATCATTTATTTTAAGACATATAAACATTTTTGGGAGTTGAGATATTCCAAGTCAGGATGAAGGTACTAGGCCAGTATAGCAAAACCTCAATAGGGTTCGGCGTCTTCGGGCCAATCTTTTTATGTCCTTTCACATTTTTTCTTTATGTTTGTTTGCTTTCATTGATGATCGTACGCAAGGCTTTTTTTCGAAATAGACTTCAAACAAGTAAGAGTGTTAAATTCGGCTGTGCCGAATCTTTAATACCCTCCACCTCGGTTTGAGTATTGATAATAAATGTAAACAAAATATTTGAAAAATATGTATGCGTTTTCTATATGCATGCGTTTCCGGTTATATGACACAACTTCTCTTTTAATTTAGTTTTAGCTAATTAAATAGCTCCCTAACCTCCACTGCAAAGGTAATGGTTGTGTAGGTTGGCTATATGCATTAAATCGCGCTAATTGGAGATGGCTGTATAGTTTATTTTAATTGGCCAAATATTTCTTCATTGTGGCCATATAGGTCGGATGGAGTAACAAAATAATAACCAAAAAAAAAAAGCTCTCTCAACTTTTTTATTAAAATACTAGCTGTCTTTACCCGGTCTTGCCCGGGATAAAAAGGCCTTTGACTTAAAAAATGGATCACTATGCTTACCAGGCGCTGAGTACTTAGTCCCCAATTAACAAATTCCCCATTAAAATGAATTTTTTCCCCAAAAATTTGTATGGGCATTAAATTCATTTTTTATTTCAATTAAAAATTTTTTGATTTTTTAATTTATAAGTTTTTTATAATATGCTGCAGCAAAAATGCTTCAAATATAAGCTGCGAAACCGCTTTAAGTTTTTTTTTTTTCAGTTTATTTATAAACATCAAATATAACGGAATGGTTCGCAAATTAGAGGAATCAGAACTTTTAAAAATTGAACTACTTCATTCAATAAGTGATCATCATTGATCAGAGACGTCAAATTCAAGTTTCAGAAATCAAAGACTAATGCGACGTTTAATATTGTGTCGCAAGGTTTCTTTAAGCAAATGCTTATAGTATATGTGTGTCCTATTTTGATCAACAGGTAGATGTTTCACATACGTAGATAAAATTTATCATACGACATTTCACTAAGCTGTGTTCCGCGAGCGAGTCGCGTCCGCTTCCGCGCGTTTGGCAGCCACACCCGTGCTGCCGAGCAGTTGTTGTCAACTTATTTTAATCGCCAAAATATATTTTTCAGATCATTGCGATATTTTAGCTGAGCTGTGTTCCGCGACCGCGTCGCGTCCGCATCCGTCCCGTCCGCTTCCGCGCTCCGCGCGCCTCGCGCCGCTTCCCCGCAGCTACTACCCGTGCTGCCGCTTAGTTCTCGTTAACTTATTTTAATTCCTAAAACACATTTTTTAGAGCATTGCGATATTTTAGCTGAGCTGTGTTCCGCGAGCGCATCGCGTCCGCATCCGTCGCGCCCGCGTCCGCGCTCCGCGCGCCTCGCGCCGCTTCCTCGCAGCTACTACCCGTGCTGCCGCTTAGTTCTCGTTAACTTATTTTAATTCCTAAAACATATTTTTTAGAGCATTGCGATATTTTAGCTGAGCTATGTTCCGAGAGCGCGTCGCGTCCGCATCCGTCGCGTCCGCGTTCGCGTGCCGCGCGTCGTTCCGCGCGTTTGGCAGCCACACTTGTGCTGCCGCGCAGCTGTTGTCAACTTATTTTAATTGTCAAAATATATTTTTCAGATCATTCCGATATTCTAGCTAAGCTGTCTTCCCCGTGCGCGTAGCTTCCGCGCAACGAAATGATGCTATTGAAAAGAATACTCATTTTAAATGCATTTATTGTAGGACACATATTGAGAGCAGTATGCAAGTGTTTACTAAAATAAATATTTAACAAAATTCATTAAATAAAAATATGTAAAAATTTAGGAATGAATTTGGGGAGTAAGTTAATTTTTATTTCGATTAAACAAAAATGGGGAATTTGTTCATTTCTTTTGGGTACCTTTTTTTAAGTTTGGGGAATTTGTTCACCGTGTAGTTATTTCCGTACAAATTTGTATAGGGAAGAAATACACCACACAACAAAATATGAATTTAATATGAAAATTGGGCGTAAAAGTAGGCGTGGTCGGTAAAAATCATATGGCGACCTTCCCTGGAATATGTACTAAATTTCGGAGAAAGCCATTGAAAAATAAAAGTTTATACAGCAATCAAATAAAGAAACAAATAAAAGGAAAAAAATAAGTTTTATATACAAAGAAGTTGGCGCGAAGTAGGCGTAGCCTGTAAGAAACATATGGTGACATTCCCTGTAGTACAGAGATCGTGTGACCAAATTTTAGACATCCCTTGAAAAATAAAAATTTCTATTGTGAACAAATATTCCAAAAAACAGAAAATTAATTTTGTATAAAAAGTGGGCGTAAAAGCAGGCGTGGCCGTCAAGAATCATATGGCGACCTCTCCGGAGTACAGAGATTGTGTAGCGAACAAATGTACCAAAAACAGAATATGAATTGTATACAAAAAGTGGGCGTAACAGTAGGCGTGACCGGTACGAAGAATATGTCGACTTTCCTGGAGCAGAGAGATCGTGTGTACCGAATTTCAGAGAAATCCGTTGATAAATAAAAATTTGTATAGCGAACAAATATACCAAAAAGCAGAAAAGGAATTGCATATAAAAAGTGGGCGTGAAAGTAGGCATGGTCGATAAAAAGTATATGATTACCTTAGCTGGAGTACAGGGATCGTGTGTACCGAATTTCAAAGAAATCTGTTAACAAACACAAATTTGTATAGTGAACAAATATGAATAAAACAGAAAATGAATTTTACATAAAAGTGTGTACAAAATTTCAGGAAAATCCGTTTAAAGATAAAAATTTGTATAGCGGTCAAACAAACAAACAAACAAACAAACAAATAAACAAACAAACAAACAAACAAACAAACAGAAAATTAACTTTATATATGTACTAGCTGTTTTTACCCGGTCTTGCCCGGGATAAAAAGGCCTTTGACTTGAAAAATGGTTCACTATGCTTACCAGCCGCTAAGTACTTAGTCCCCAATTAACAAATTCCCCAATAAAATGAACTTTCTCCCCAAAAATTTGTATGGGAAGTAAATTCATTTTTTATTTCAAGCAAAAATGCTTCAAAAATAAGCTGCAAAACCGCTTTAAGTTTTTTTTTAGTTTATTTATAAACATCAAATATAACGGAATGGTTCGCAAATTAAAGGAATCAAAACTTTTAAAAATTTAATTACTTCATTCAATAAGTGATCATCATTGAGCACAGACGTCAAATTCAAGTTTCAGAAACGAAAGACTAATGCGACGTTTAATATTGTGTCGCAAGGTTTCTTTAAGCAACTGCTTATAGTATATGTGTGGCCTATTTTGCTCAACAGGTAATTATTTCACATACGTAGATAAAATTTATCATACGACATTTCACTAAGCTGTGTTCCGCGAGCGAGTCGCGCCCGATTCCGCGCGTTTGGCAGCCACACCCGTGCTGCCGCGCAGTTGTTGTCATCTTATTTTAATCGCCAAAATATATTTTTCAGATCATTGCGATATTTTTGGTAAGCTGTGTTCCGCGAGCACGTCACGTCCGCATCCGTCGTGTACGCATCCGCGCGCCTCGCGCCGCTTCCTCGCAGCTTATACCCGTGCTGCCGCTTAGTTCTCGTTAACTTATTTTAATCGCCAAAATATATTTTTCAGATCATTGCGATATTTTAGCTGAGTTGTGTTCCGCGAGCGCGTCGCGTCCGCGCGCCTCGCGCCGCTTCCTCGCAGCTACTACCCGTGCCTCCGCTTAGTTCTCGTTAACTTATTTTAGTTCCTAAAACATATTTTTTAGAGCATTGCGATATTTTAGCTGAGCTGTGTTCCGAAAGCGCGTCGCGTGCGCATCCGAGCCCGCGGTCGATATTTTAGCTGAGCTGTGTTCCGCGAGCGCGTCGCGTCCGCGCGCCTCGCGCCGCTTCCTCGCAGCTACTACCCGTGCCTCCGCTTAGTTCTCGTTAACTTATTTTAATTCCTAAAACATATTTTTTAGAGCATTGCGATATTTTAGCTGAGCTGTGTTCCGAGAGCGCGTCGCGTCCGCACCCGTCGCGTCCGAGTCCGCAGTCGCACGCCGCGCGCCGCTTCCGCGCGTTTGGCAACCACACCTGTGCTGCCCCGCAGCTGTTGCCAACTTATTTTGAAAAGAATACTCATTTTAAATGCATTTATTGTTGGACATATATTGAGAGCAGTATGCAAATGTTTACTTAAATAAATATTTAACAAAATTCATTAAATAAAAATATGTAAAAATTTAAGAATGAATTTGGGGAGTAAGTTCATTTTTTATTTCGATTAAAAATAAATGGGGAATTTGTTCATTTCTTTTGGGTAACTTTTTTTAAGTTTGGGGAATTTGTTCACCGTGTAGTTATTTCCGTGTAACCCAAATTTCAGAGAAATCCATTGAAAAGTACAAATTTGTATAGGGAAGAAATATACCACATAACAAAATATGAATTTTATAAGAAAATTGGGCGTAAAAGTGGGCGTGGTCGGTAAAAATCATATAGCGACCTTCCCTGGAATATGTACTAAATTTCGAAGAAAGCCATTGAAAAATAAAAGTTGTTATAGCAATCAAATAAAGAAACAAATAAAAGGAAAAAATAAGTTTTATATACATAGAAGTTGGCGCAAAGTAGGCGTGGCCTGTAAGAAGCATATGGTGACCTTCGCTGTAGTATAGAGAGCGTGTGACCAAATTTTAGACATCCCTTGAAAAATAAAAATTTCTATAGTGAACAAATATACAAAAAATAGAAAATTAATTTTGTATAAAAAGCGGGCGTAGAAGTAGGCGTGACCGGCAAGAATCATATGGCGACCTCTCTGGAGTACAGAGATCGTGTGTAGCAAATTTCAAAGAAATCCGTTGAAAAACAAAAATTTGTATAGCGAACAAATATACCAAAAAACAAAATGAATTGTATACAAAAAGTGGGCGTTAAAGTAGGCGTGGCCGGTACGAAGCATATGGCGACCTTAAGTGGAGTACAGAGGTCGTGTGTACCAAATTTCAGAGAATTCCGTTGAAAAACAAAAATTTGTATAGCAAACAAATATACCAAAAAACAGAAAACGAATTGTATACAAAAGGTGGGCGTAAAAGTAGGTGTGGCCATAAGAATCACCCGGTGACCTGGCCTGAGGTACAAAGATCGTGTGTACCAAATTTCAGAGAAATGCGTTGAAAAATAAAAATTTGTATACCGAACAAATATACCAAAAAGCAGAAAATTAATTGTATCTAAAAAGTGGGCGTAAAAGTAGGCGTGGTCGACAAAAAAGTATATTGCGACCTTAGCTGGAGTACAGGGATCGTGTGTACCGAATTTCAGAGAAATCTGTTAACAAATAAAAATTTGTATAGTGAACAAATATGAATAAAACAGAAAATGAATTTTACATAAAAAGAGGGCGTAAAAGTAGGCGTGGCCGGTAAAAAGTATTTGGCGACCTTTCCTGGGGTATAGATATCGTGTGTACAAAATTTCAGGAAGATCCGTTGAAAAATAAAAATTTGTATAGCGGTCAAACAAACAAACAAACAAACAAACAAACAAACAGAAAATGAATTTTATATATATAGATATAGATTGCCATATTTTGGAAACATAGAGAATAAATTTATAATATGAAATAACCAAATTAGGGATGCCAAACGCAAAAAACCAAAAGCCCCAAATATTTTAAATAAAATAACTTGTTATCTTTATTTTCCGAAAAACTTCAAATTTTCATCCAAAAAAAATTGTGAAAATTTATATATAAATAACATTCTCATCAAATTGCGTTCATTTATGTAACAATTTTTATGTTCGCAATTCTTAAATATCATTTGACGTTTTCAAGAATTCATTGAATTTAAATTAATGTTTTCTGTAGTGTGATTCCGTAAATTTCAACGATCCGACAATCGCAAAATATATCGACAGCTATTGTTGTTTGCTCTAAGGATTAAGTGATTCACTAAGTACATACATCTTAACGACAGTCGACAAATCTATTTTTTCTATTTATTTAAATTGTAAACAAGTGGCATCTCTGTCAAAATAAGCGAAAAACACAAGGAGAAGAGAAGAAAACCAATTACTTCGTGTTTGAAAGGATGATTTTATGTTTATGTTTAATATCTTTATTTTTTTTTACTACTATTTCTGTTTATTTATTTGAAAATGAAATAATGAATTGAATATGTTATTTAATCTTTTTATTTATATAAAAAAGTTTTTTTTAATAAAAGCAAAATATTTTCACAATTTTATGATTTTTATTTATGTATGACGACATTTCATCCTAAAAATTTAAGTTTTTATCGATTGAATGAACAACACAAACATGGTTGTCGTTTAGATAACAACAACAGCTGACTTTAACAATAGCGAATATCGTTTAAAAATTGTACTGATGATTTTGCAATTTTCTTTTTTTAACGATTCGACTATCGTTAAAAGAATTTACTGAATCGCGGTACTGAAAAGTTATTAATTTCTCCTGAATGGCAATATTTTTTTTAAATGTAAACATTTTTAAACGTAAACATATTGGGTTTTTTTTTGGGAATTTCAATTTTGTTTAACGAATAAAATTTATATATTAAAAATGCAATTGATGTCTTCTAAATTTAAAATTATTATTTCCGACGTTGTGATATGATTTTCTGAAATTCAATTAATATTTTCTAATTTATAATTGGAAATTTTTAATTCCAGTTTTAGAATTGATATTTTCTTAAATTTGAATGGAAAATTTAAAAAGTGCAATTTTGTATTTATGTGAATAATAATGCTTTAGTAATTATAAACAATTTTTAAAAATTAGATGTAATCGCAATCAGATATTTTGTAGGTAAAGCAGAACAATAATTCTATATAACTATGTAGAACTGTTTTGAAAGCAAAAAACTCATTGATGAACTCGGTAACTCTATTTTATAAAACAACAAAAAGTTAACATGCCAAACTTATGTTCATATTTGTAAAACAATAATGAAACAAGTAAGAAAATTATAGTCGGTCTAGCCCGACTATACGATACCCTATACCATGGTTAAGGGACCCTATCTCTTCGGTCCAACTAATTGGATATAGAAAATAAGCATAAAAAAAATTTGAGTGGCATTGTTATAAATTGTTTGGCTGCAGATATGAAAAAGTTTATATCGGTTGCTGTATTTATATGGGGACTAGGTCGAAAAACGGACCGATCTTGACCATATTTGGTATAGTCACTTATACTTATATAGAAACCAAATTTGAGAAAAATCTGTGCAATATTTTTGTTTTTTGATAGATTTAAGTGAAGATCGGGAAGCAGCTCTATATGGGGCCTATGACTAAGAATTTTCCTGTAGGGAGTAATTTTGAACTACTGATTAATGGATGTAATAAACACATACAAACCCAATTTGACTGAGATCTATATGATTATTTGGAACTTATGGCAATTTATGTAGATTTCATAGGGGTCATTTGTATGGGGGCTAGGTCTGAATATGGACCGATTCTCACCAATTTTAATAGCGTTCATCCCATGGCCGATAAAATATCAAATACCAAATTTCACCAAAATATACTCATATTTGCGACCTGCAGTTTGATTACAAGCTTTACATGGACACACAGACGGACGGACGGACGGACGGACGGACGGACATCGTTAAATCGAATCAGATAGTGATTCTGATTCGATCGGTATAATTAAAGATGGGTCTAGGTCAAATATTTTTGGTTGTTACAATCAGCAGCACAAAGTCATTATACCCAAACCACATAGTGGTATAGGGTATAAAAACGTATGAAATAAAAGACTAGCCCGTGTATACTCTTAACATTGTTCTGTATGATATCTAGTTGAAAATATTGACATTCATGTTAAAATAGAAATAACTATTGCAAAGCTAATTGAAACAAAAATTGTGGCGCCATCTACTGTGGCATATTCACGCTGAGCAAAATGAAGTGACACTCTGTTAACGCTAAAGAAATGTATTTTCCCCACAACAAAATACTGCAGAATTTTATGTAAATAAAATAATATACCGATTTATTTCTAACATGCAGTTATTATGGATATACATATATAGAATATATGTATATTATTTGTATTATTTAATATGTGTATGTATGTATATGTAAGTATTACACATAAAAAATACAACATCAAACGTTATTTTTGTGTTTTCTCTTTAAATAAATTTATACATAATTTTTTTTTTTGCTAAATTGACATTTTTTTTTTTTTATTAACAACTAGGTATTTTAGCATTATTTGCTTTAGGTGCTGGTGAATATTTACTCCCATTATATTAACTCGTAGTGTCTACTTGTCGAACAAATTTTGGATCGATTTTAACCACTTTTCCGTGACCCAATCGATGCTCGTGGCAATGACAGAAATGATATAACAAATTTTTTTAGTGATGCCAAAACAATGAAAACTTTTAAATTTTTCTACCAGAGTTAATAAAAAAAAAGGTACAAATGGTTTGTTTTTATTATATTATTACTATCTATATGTAAAGATAAGATCTCATATGTAAATATCAAAATTTGTTAAAATATGTAAATAAAGGAAGAATATTTAATTAATTAATTGATATTATATTATTACCACAACGACCACAAAAACAACAAGTCCAGCTATGATATTAATGCAACATTTAGAATAACAACAAGAACAATATATAAACATCATGTTCTTATTTATTTTTTATTTTTCAGAGATTTTCCTGGACCTGTTCCACCGATTTAATTGATTTTTAAAATAGGACTCTTCCCATGAATTTGGTGAATCATTTCCACTAAAAATTATCGCCTTAGCTGTCCCATTGAGGGCGTGATCGTGACAAGAACAACATAAAAAATTATATTTTTTCAAAACTTTTTTTAGTTCTTCATTCAAATCTCGGGCCCTAATCGACCGATTTGGACGATTTTAAACAGCAATCTTCACAGGATCTTATTTAATCATTTTTTTATGTCAACGAGCACCCTAGCTGCCCGATTGATGCCGTCATCGTGATTTCCACAGACGGACAGACGGACATCGCTATATCAACTCCGGTTGTTATAAGGATCACAAATATATATATTTTATGGGGTCCAAAATTTTTTTCTAATTATTACAAATGGAATGACAAACTTATATATACCCTCTGCACACTGGAGTGGAGGGTATAAAAACAGTTTTTATCATTACTGCCCATGAGGTAGTACCCTCATATTTTGTGGTGCGTTTAATATAAGAATATACACATACAAAAACTAACTCTAGATTTTTTGATCCGACCATAAATGAAACTTTCAAAAACATATATATCTGTGGACACTTGACAAAACGACTTCTGTCGAGATAACACACTTTTCCAAGATTTTTGTTGTAAATATTAAATTTTAATGCGCTTCTTTTGGTATAACCACCGTATTTCTATGAGTTTTAGAATATAAGAAACTTCATCGGCAAATCGAGCTCTATCAGGTTTTTCCCCAATTTCAATTTGAGAAAACGAGCTCAACGAGTAGCTCGAGTAGTAAAAATTAGTATTTTTCATGTTTGAAAGCATGTAAAAAGTTAAATATTGGTATTTAGTATAACAAATGTATACTTTTTAGAATCGTACAGATATCAAGAATATCACTATTAAATTTCACTTGAATCGGAGTGTCCCACTTGCGTGGGCAAACTACTACTCGAAAAAGCTCGACGACTTTCCATACAAATGTATGAAAATATTAACTTCATAGATGTTTGACTTCATTTAAGAAAAAATTTTCCCAAAATACATGGTATGATTTTATATATTTTGAAGTCAGTTACACTGATAGATTACCCTCCTGAAATATTAAAACATTCTGATAAAAACTATGGAGTGGGCTAACTACTACTCGAAAAAGATCATCCACTTTCCACTCAAATGTATGAAAATATGATCTTCGTATATGTTTGATGCCTATTTACAAAAAATTTTAAAGAACACTTGGAAAAACCTCTTAGTATTTTAATTTGAATATACGTAGAGGATACGTTTTCAAAATTTCAAAGCATTTGGACAAAAATGTTGGCGTGTGGGAACAACTACTCGAAAAAGATCGGAAATTTTGCAAAAAATGTAAAAAAATAAAAAAAAAAAATTTATATTTTTTCACTGCCTGTAATTGACTATATTCAGACATTACTCGTAAAAAATTTTTAGCCATTCCGACCAAAATTGTGGCGTCGGTATAGCACTACTCGACTGATATTGACCACTTTCTATACAAATGTGTGAAAATATGCTCTTATTTGAAGTTTGATGATATTTTTCAGAAAATTTTCCACAATGACGTAATAAAAAATTATATTCGTTAGATCTGTATATACAAAGAGAACACTTCCTTCAAGTTTCAAAGCATTCCGCCAAAAAAAAAAAAATGTTTTTTTCTTTCTTTTTACTGCCCGTAATTGACCTTATTCACAGATGACTCATTTCAAAAATTAAGCCACTCCGATGAAAATTGAGCTCAGGGCGAACAACTACTCGAAAAAGATCAGCCACTTTCTATACAAATGTGTGCAAATTTGCTCTTATTTCAAGTTTGATGTAACTTTAAAAAAAATTTTCCATCACGACTTCTTAAAATTTTTTACTGCTTGTAGTTGCAAATATATCAAGATAATCTTCTTAAAATTTCAAAGTATTGCGACAATAATTGTGCTGTTGGCGAACTACTACTCGAAAAAGCTCGACCACTTTCCATACAAATATATGAAAAAATACACTTCATGCAAGTTTGACATCGATTCACACAAAATATTTAAGGCACACATGGTACAAATTTATGCTTTTTAAAGTTGGAAATATGATTACATTTCGCACACGAAATTCCAAAGTAATCTGACCAAAATTGTGGCTCGGACGAACTACTACTCGAAAAAGATCAGAGTCTTGAGATAATTTTACAGAAAATTTTTTATAATGACATAGCCGAAAGTTATATGTTTTAGATTTAGAAATGTAAGGAGAGTATTTCTTTTAAATTTCAAACGTTTCCGACAATAATGGTGGGGTGGACAAAGTACTACTCGGAAAAGCTCGAAATACTACTAGAAAAAAATCAGCCAGTTTCCATAAATGTGTTAAAATTTACTTTTCTTTTAATTTTGATGTAATTTTACAGAACATTTTCCTTATATGTTGTGAAGTTTTCGATTTGAGGACATTGTATCCTTCAAATATCAAACTATTCTAAGAAAATTATGGAGGCGGCGAACTACTACTCGAAAAAATTCAGCTACTTACATACAGTGTGCGCAGATTTACTCTTCTTTCAAGTTTGATGTAAGTTGTTACATTTATTTTAGTGAATATTTCATTTTATTTAAGTACATAAAATCTTATAATTTTTCTAACAATGAATGTTGAAAAATTATGGTTTCAGCGAACTTCATTTAGCAGTGACAACATTATCAGCTGTATAAAAGCACCGCTCTGATTATGCTGAAGTTGCTGGGATACAAAGGAATCTCTTGGCCATTCGTGATATGTTCGGGTACTTTTCTTCACGATCCTGCCACCACTCGATTTGTTTTTCACGTTGATATCTCGACCACTCGATGTCAAGGTTATCATTTGTGCTCTGCGTTCGTTTTAAAAGTTTGTCGATAGCGCATATTTTAGAATGCTGAAATGTTGTATATTCTCTTGGTAATTCTTTTTCTTTACACAAAAGCCCCTTCAATTCCTTTTTTGATTTGGGATTGATTCAAAAGAGTTTCATGCTCCATATCTTTATAACGAGGATCGAAAAATGATGCCAACATTCTTGTTGCTACATCTAGTGAGATCTTCAAATTAAAGCGACTTTCCATTCTGCCTTGACGTTAGTTTTAAAAGAAATTGTCCAATCATCGTCGGTTATATCATCATTTAAGTACTCTTCAATCCAGTGGTTTAGTATTGGGCGAACCATCGAAATCGAAGATCTGTTAGAGCACAAAATATCGGTAAGAAGGTATGGTGGTTCCGGAACGCTTTTTATTTGTTCAATTTTGCTCCACTCAGCTTCAGATAATTCAAAATCCACCGAAACTCGCTGACTAGTCACATTTCTGTCCGCCAACAAGTTTATTAAAGATGTACGATTTTGGATGACACAAACGAACATGTTATACGTCGAGTTCCTTCTCGTCTTATAGCACTGCAAGAATTTTAGTTCCGGAATTCCTAATTGTGATTGTTTTTCCTTTAGCGTATTTGTGCACGTGTTGTACATGGCAAAAAACGGTAATAATAAAAATAATAATCGCTTTACTGACCTCTTAACCGCAATAAAAACGTACTTCTTAATTTTGAAAATATTAAACACCAAAACGCCATAAAAATTTAAAATTTTTTTTGTCCTCTTATATTAATATTAATTTTTACCATATACTTTTGAAAAATTTTTTGTAAATCGATGTCAAACTTCCATGATGGGAATGTTTTCATACATTTTTATGGAAAGTGGTCGAGCTTTTCCGAGTAGTAGTTTGTCCACCCCACCATTATTGTCGGAAACGTTTGAAATTTAAAAGAAATACTCTTCTTACATTTCTAAATCTAAAAAATATAACTTTCGGCTATGTCATTATAAAAAATTTTCTGTAAAATTATCTCAAATATGAAATTGGAGCAAATTTTCACACTTTTGTATTGGAAGAGTCTGATCTTTTGCGAGTAGTAGTTCGTCCGAGCCACAATTTTGGTCAGATTACTTGGAATTTCATGTACGAAATGTAATCGTATTTCCAACTTTAAAAAGCATAAATTTGTACCATGTGTGCCTTAAATATTTTGTGTGAATCGATGACAAACTTGCATGAAGTGTATTTTTTCATATATTTGTATGGAAAGTGGTCGAGCTTTTTCGAGTAGTAGTTCGCCAACAGCACAATTATTGTCGCAATACTTTGAAATTTTAAGAAGATTATTTTGATATATTTGCAACTACAAGCAGTAAAAAATTTTAAGAAGTCGTGATGGAAAATTTTTTTTAAAGTTACATCAAACTTGAAATAAGAGCAAATTTGCACACATTTGTATAGAAAGTGGCTGATCTTTTTCAAGTAGTTGTTCGCCCAGAGCTCAATTTTCATCGGAATGGCTTAATTTTTGAAATGAGTCATCTGTGAATAAGGTCAATTACGGGCAGTAAAAAGAAAGAAAAAAAAATAATTTTTGAAAAATTTATTTTTTATTTTTTGTTTTCGTCGAGTAGTAGTTCCTCCAAGCTTCAATTTTTGCTATTTAATATTAAAATAAACACAAAAAATTGAATTTCGTGTAAATGCGGCGAGGTAAAAAACTAGAGGCTATGGCCAGAAATGTGAAAAAAGAAGCCGTAAATACGTCTTTGTTTGCTGCCAAATAACATAAAATAGAAAAATCATCTTTTTCAATATACCACACACACGACTGGGCAAATCTAATATCGGCTACAAATAATAAATATATCGTTCACGAGTTAAACCAAAATGATTTCTTCGATTTTAGTGTTCTGATGAAATATAAATACACATGGAGGACATGCAACAGTTCAGGTTATTCTTAAGCTAACTTTATTTATTATTGTCTTTCTTATATTTTAATTTGTATTAGTCTGTTTTACTTATATCTATTTCAGGCGAAAAATTCGAGTGGACACAGGTTCGTTGGCTGCAGTACGAGAAAAGCAAACCAGGAGTTTGCAGTACAAATCATCGCTACACCCAGAAGAGGCTTTTAAGCAGCTAGACACTAACCCTCGTCGTACAGAGGTGCTGAGTCCACAATTGGTCGCAAGTTATACGCCTCCATTGGCTATATCACAAAACAAAAAACGCGGTTTGTTCGATATGCTGCCGCTGATTAGTACGCATCTACACAGTTTTTATCGAAGCATTAAAGCCGAAGGGAAACGTACGTCTGAAATCGATCCGGATCTTGACGAAGAAGGAATTCAATAAGGATAAGTTTATAAGTGAATTTTAATTTTTTATTCAAGTTAACAAATTATTTATTGTTTTTAAAGAAAAAGTATTATATTTTAATAATTATTTGGCTATTGTAGTGAAAAATTTGAGAATTTTTTTTTTTTTTTAAACTGAAATCTTTTTTGCCAAATCAACTTCTTTCGACTTTTTTTTTACATTTCAATTTAAAAAATCAACTTGTCTTGAAATAAGCGACTAAAATCATTTTTTAATTGAACCAAAACAATTTTGACATAACGACTTGTATGGTACAAGCTATTTTTTGGTTTAAAATCCATTTGTTAAAGAAGCCTAATTTTTTTTTTGCTTTTTTAAAGCTAACTATTGCTCATAGAAGGAAGAAAAACATCGCAAATTGTTTATTATGTATTTGTGTATAATGTCTAGGTAATAGATTTATTTAATTTTCTTTAAAAAACTTTTATTAGTCATTTGAACAGTTTTTTCGCTCTACTGAAAAGTATACGATTTAGAAAGAAGTCGTTTTGTCAAATTTCCACAGATATGGTTATATGTACATTATAAAATATGCAAATATTTATATGCCATGGTCAGGGGTGTAGTCAGGAGCTACTTATAGTAAAATTTTAGCCAATCTAAATATATAAAAGACTTGCGTGATTGATCATCAACGCTCAGCCCAAACCCTTGGACCCAGAAACTTAAAATTTAGATTGTATGTTCTCCTCGTGGCGTAAAAATCCACTAAGTATGAGTTTTTGGAAATTCCTACACTGAGAGGGTAAAATCGTACAAAAAGGGGAAAATGATAAGAAATTAATCTCGGAATATGAAATTTAGTGTGTAGACTCAACCCGGGAAACAAATATTGGCCCAGGATAATTTTTTTTCGAAATTTGGCCACTTAAGGGGAAAAACGGCCAAAAAGGGTAAAATAAAGTACCTTTCTGTATTTTCTTAACATGTTAATATACATATATATGAATTTTGGTATACAGACTCCACCGAATATGTGGTCATCGGTCCAGAATGGATTTATTGCTAGTTCTAACGTCTAGGTGAGGAAAAACGGCCAAAAAGGGGAAAAATTCTACATTTAGTATCTTCTAGACAAACGAATATAAAATATAATTCGTGGATAGAAACATCAAATGAGTGTACCTTTTACAAGTAATTTAGGAATATGAAATCTGATATGTAGATTCCACCAGAAACACAAACATCGGAGAAGAATAAATTTTGTTTAATTCGAGCCTTGAGGGGAAAACTGATACTTTTCAACTGGTAAATTTTCATTCGGTATAGACCGATACCCTATACCATGCGTTTAGAGAATTGGTCTTAGTTAAAACCAATTGGGTTTAGAAAATAAGTATAAACCAAATCTACCTCGCAAATTGGACCGATCCTGATTATATTTGGTAAAGTCGCTTAATTTTTGCAACAACATATACAAACCGATTTTGAGAAAAAAACTGTGCAATATTTTTGTTTTTGATAGGTTTAAGTGAATTGTCCTATATGGTTTATTTTTGGTCTACGGATTAATGGATGTAATAAATGCACAAAAACCCAATTCGACTGAGATCTATTTGATAATTTGAATCTTATGGCAAGTTAAGTCGATATCATAGGGGTCATTTGAATGGAGAGTAGGTCTGAACATGCGCCCATTTTCACCAATTTCAATAGCGTTTGTCCTATGGCTTGATAAATAAAATAATATTAAAATCTACACTATACTCACCGAAAATAGTTTTCCAGTGAAACTTATAAGTAACCTAATAGAAGAAATTAATGGCAATATGGCAAGTTAACATAAAATGATGAAATGAAAACATAAATGATAAACGTTTGTACAGTGTACAATACATCCCAAGATTAACAGACAACAGAAACATAAGAACAGCAATAAAACAAAATAACATCAGCTTTGCGTATAAAGCAAACAAAACATTAAACACAATATTCACAAACGTCACAACTCCAATTGACCAACAACAACAAAATAATATTGTGTACGAAATATCATGTAAAGGCAGTAATGATCAACAATGTAATCAAATTTACATAGGAACGACAAAGAGAGCATTAACTACAAGAATGGGAGAACATAGAATGGATACGCAAAAGGCAAAGAATCGGCAGCACTTGCACAACATGTACTTTCAACAGGCCACACAGCTGATTTCAAACAAGTGAGGATAATAGAAATAAAACGATTTACTAACGAAAGCTTACACATCCAAAAGCAAATAAACAGAACCATGAACGTAAAGGAAGATACTAGCAACATCAACGCTAGCTACATGGTTGCAATAAAATAGACTGTGATTTTAAATTAAGAGGTGTTTTTGATTATTTTTGTGTTTTATATGTTCAGTGTTATATGTTAAATGTAATATATCTTGTAATTAAATCAGAGTTCAGAAAAAAACACACACTAAATAAAAAACTCGTACATATATGTAAACAAACATAACTTGGACCAACACACACATATTTTTATTTTCATATCAATTATGTTTGTTTTTAAATTTTCTTCGGTGCCCAACACAACCATGACTGTGTTCGTTTTAATATTTCGTTATTTACACGAACATTTTTGTATCACGTACTTTTTGTTTCAATCACACATAAAGCACACATTTTTGAGTGTTGCTTTATTTGAAGTTCATGTTCTGGTACGTGTACTGAAAAAATAAACAGAACATGTACAATAAACAGGTTCGAGTTCAGTTATATTTTAAACACGACTTAAAACATAAAATATAACTGAACTCGAACCTGTTTATTGTACATGTTCTGTTTTTTCTTACTACACGAGCCACAACACGACTTAAAATATAACTGAACTCGAACCTGTTTATTGTACATGTTCTGTTTTTTTTTAGTACACGTACCAGATCATGAACTTCAAATAAAGCAACACTCAAAAATGTGTGCTTTATGTGTGATTGAAACAAAAAGTACGTGATACAAAAATGTTCGTGTAAATAACGAAATATTAAAACGAACACAGTCATGGTTGTGTTGGGCACCGTAGAAAATTTAGAAACGCACATAATTGATATGAAAATAAAGATATGTGTTGGCTGCTTTTGAACAGAACATTGTATGTTTCATGTGTGTATTTTCTGAACCTTGATTTAAATGTAATATTGAAAATTGTAAGTTTTAATGTTTTTGGTAAAATATTTGTGTAATAATATGATGTTTTTTATAATTAAATAGACTAAATCCCCAGAAGAAATCGACAAAATATTGAAAAAACTTCGGGAAAAATTGTAATGAAATTGAAGTTTTAATTACAACAAGAAATTTTAGGACTTACTACCTAAATAAAAATAAATGAAACAACATAAAATTGACCAAACAACCATCTAATAAAATAATACTATTTTTGACCTTTATAATTTGAATAATTTTCGAATCTATTATGAATAAAAAAAGTGGTATTTAAATGGAGTAGGTGACAATGCATTTTAAACTTTTACAAAATTCTAAATTTGCCAATTTTGTTTCTTAATAATTTCGCGCTTAGTAACAAAATTATGTATTTTTTTTTGCGAAATCACTATTTGGTGTGTTCTATATTGGAAGATAACGCATTTGTTACAAAAAATACAATTAAAAAAAAAATACCAGAGTTGGTTAAAATAATAAAAATAGAAGAACGAGTGAAAGAAACCTTAAAAAAAATCTTAGCCGTTATTTAAATATAGATTCTGACATTTTCTTTCAATTATTACAAAATAATGGCAAGAATAAAGTTTTATGACGCGCCGAAAACCAGATTAATAGATGATTTTAGTGATGGTCGTAAGCAAAAGAATATTTGTGAGAAATATTCTATAAATAAATACATAAAATTGTCTGACTAGCATTAATGTTGCTTGAAAAACACGCATGAACTGGAATTAGAATACTGTTGACGAACAGCATTGACGAAAAAGTTGATTATTTAAATGGCCACAAAACTGCTAAACGCTTCGGGGGTTTTACTAAAATAAATTAATACAATCGTTCGGTATAGGAATCATCTACCCCCCAAGAACATGTGTTATTGTATAGTAAAAGTCTCCATTGTTTTGTCAACAGCACAAAAATGAATACTTTTCAGTTTTGTTAATTTTTCTGAAGTTATGTTAATATTTCTTCTTTTTTAAATAAATAAAACACACAAATGTTTAAATTAATAAAACAGAATATTTGTGAATATTTACAGAATATTTGTGAGAAATATTCTATGAATAAATCCATAAAATCGCCTGACTAGCATTAATCTTGCTAAAACTGGAATGCATGAACTGGAATTAGAATACTGTTGGCGAATAGCGTTGACGAAAAAATTGAATATGTAAATGGCCACAAAACGGCTACATGCATCGAAAGTTTTACTAAAATAAATTAATACAATCGTTCGGTATAGGAATCATCTACCCCTAAGAACATGTGTTACTGTATAGTAAAAGTTTCCATTGTTTTGTCAACAGCAGAAAAACGAATACTTTTAAGTTTTGTAAATTTTTTATGAAGTTATGTTAATATTTCTTCCTTGTTAAATAAAAAAAACATACAAATGTTTAAATTAATAAAACAGTTTTTAATTTTATGATAAAATTATTTGGTATTGACCGTCCAAGTCGTCAAGAATATATTTTGTTAAAAGTTTCCATCGTACTGTCACTCACACCATATTTCTTATTGTTTTTATACCTTATACCACTATGTGGTTTGGGTATAATGACTTTGTGCTGCTCTTTGTAACTACCAAAAATATTTGACCTAGACCCATCTTTTATTAAATCGATCGAATCTGAATCACTATCTGATTCGATTTAACGATGTCCGTCCGTCCGTCCGTCCGTCCGTCCGTCTGTGTGTCCATGTAAACCTTGTTATCAAACTGCAGGTAGCAACTATGAATATATTTTGATGAAATTCGGTATAGAAGCTTTAATTCGTCATAAGATGAACGCTGTTGAAATTGACCCCTATGAAATCGACATAAATTGCCATAAGATCCTAATTGTCATATATATCTTACTCAAATTGTGTTTTATGCGTTTATTACATCCACTAATGAGTAGTTCAAAAATGATCCCTATGGGACAACTCTTAGTCATAGGCCCCATATAGAGCTGCTTCCCGATCTTCACTTAAATCTATCAAAAAACAAAAATATTGCACTGATTCTTCTCAAATTTTGTTTGTATATATTTTTGCAAAATACAAGAGACTTCACCAAACATGGTCAGGATCGGTCCATTTTTGGGCCTAGTCCCCATATAGATATAGCATCCGATATGAACTTTTTCATATTTGCAGCCAACAAAATTAATAAAAATCCCACTCAAATTTGGTTTATACTTATTTTCTATGTACAGTTAGTTGGGCCTAAGAGATACGGTCTATAAACGTATTGTATAGGGTATCGTATAGTCGGTCTAGACCGACTATAATTGTCTTACTTGTTTAATATTATTACGGTTAAATAATTGATATAATAATTGCACTAACAACGTAGCGGGTATACTGCTAGTTGTTTACATATATGGTCATTTATTTTCGAATTGTTTAACTTAATTGGTAATTACCAATGAAATAAATTTTGGAAAAGTTCTTCTTTTTCTTCTGTCTTTTTTGACTGTCGCTAAAAATAAACTTAATACGGTTGTACACGATAGTTATAATGTTTTTGGACAGAAGTTTTGTAACTTCATCTTCATATATGTGGCAATTTGTAGCTTTCCGGTTGTCAAAGTACTTACAATCAACAAATTTATATATGGTGCAAGCATGTACCCAAACTACTTTAGTTATAAAGCGACTAAATTCAATTCGCCGAGATGTGGACAATGAATTTAAAAAGTGGTGTGAAGAGGTTTCTACAATATATAATGATTTTGGAATCAGCCCTGAACTTCCCAGAAGAGTAGGAACGCAAGAGTAAGCTCAAATATAAAAACAGAGAGCCCGAAGGGATAGACGAAGTTATTTCCAGTCTAAAAGTTAAATTTACCTGTCAGGAAAATATTATTAATTAAAATATTATTAATTATTTGAACGAGCCACATCAAAATATTTAAGCAGAACTATCTCTTTTCATTGAATTTTGTAATGATGACAAAGAAAAAACCTCTAAATCATTAGCTACCATTGGAATGTGCGATGAAAATTTTTTTTCCAAATATATTTATTTAGTTAAAAATTTAATTGGTATTCCCGTCGCAACAATTTCCGCAGAATAAAGCTTATCTACGCAATACCTTCGTAATACCATATTCGAGGAAAGACTTTCTTCGTTAGCACTAATATCAATACACAAGAAGGAAGGAATAATTGATCAAATTATTGAAATATTTTTAGCTTCAAAGAGGAAAACATACACAATATTTACTTCTAATAATATTTATTTATTTTTATTTATTAGATATTTATTACAATTCAAATTACAATAAATCTTAAAGTTAAAGCACTAGCAACTTAGGCTATCGGCTTCCTTCTAACAATAAAAGGTAGAGATATCATGAACAATGTATTCGGCATTCTACTGGAAAACAATTATTCGGTGTTGGGTTTAAACCGAAAGTTGAACAATGTAATTACTCATATGGACATGTATAAATCAACGCTGCTTATAGTCTCAATTCAATTATTCGAATTCGAGATAGTAGCACCGTTTTGGTGGTTGAGAACAATTTTAAAAAATATCTTCAGAGAAATTATAATATTCGTGACTTTTTTATGTTATTCATAAGAAAGACTTCAACAATAAATTTGTAAATAATTTAACTATGAAATATATACAAATATACAAATCCTTATTTTAATATATAAAGAAAAAAAAAATAAAACAAAAATGGTGGGCCCCCCCCGAATCATATTCCTACATACGTCCCTGGCCATGGTACAAAAAACGTTATTTCTTTTATGCTAGTTTAGCTATTACGTCCTTTTGGAAGTACAGAAACTTTTTAATTAAAGTTGCACCGTGGAACCGTTGTGCCTAGCCCGCTGACCCCCTATTATCTATTCTCGGAACTCATGATATAGGGTATTGTATAGTCAGCCTAGACTACGTTTGTATAAACGGGTGCATAAGGATTTTGCATAGTTCTGCCGAGAAATCGTAATTCATAAATAAGCACAGATTAATAATTTGCTTTACCTTAATCGTTATTTTAAATCAAGTTGTTTCCTGACATTGAAAGAAAATTGTATTAATGATAAGTGACTGGAGTAACGGACTCTTATTTTAATATTAACTATCATATAATGATATAAACTGTCAATAATAAATAAAATAGCAAGTTTAATATTTTTAAATTATGATACTTGAATAACATAAGTAACATAGTTATAAAGCATTCGAACCCATCCTTACTGGACATATGAGTTAAGTTTAAACTAATTATGGCATATATTTGCTCCCGTAGGTTACAATAAATTTTAACTCAGGTGTGAATATAAACATTTTCATAAAAATTATTTTATATTTGGAACTTGTTGCCTTATCAGAAGTCATACTGATAAACGAGCGAACGTTTGCAGCTTATTAAAATGTGAATTATTAACACCTGAAATATTTAAAATCATTTTTGCTTATTCCTCTTTTTGAAAAATAAATAGTCAGAATGATTATTAACATTAAGATTATTTACTTACACTTAAATAAATAACTTTTGTTCATGACCAACTAGATAAAATTTAACACAAATGTAGGGCTTCGGAATAGGAGTATAGACTATGAAAAGCACGACTGGAAAGTGTGTTGTGACTTTTTTCATTATTTCTTTCTGAATAAGTCTGAAACTGTTGAATATGTAAAAAAATAATAACCTAAAATTTTGTGAAATTGATTGTAGCAAAAGTGGTCAAGTGGTTCCTAAGTGAAGACCAAATTGTTGAAGCATCGTCTTCTGAAAATAAAAATTTCAATGTTGTTTTTGTCTGTTATTTATTTGTTGCATAGCTAGAGCAAATACAAATGAATATGAAATGAATATTAATTGAGCTATAAAATATCTTAAATATTGATTAGTATAATACATTTTACATTTCACGAGATCATCATAGTAAGAGAAGAAGATTCGTGCATTCCTATATACGTTATGAATGTTCGTGTATAATATTTTTGGTATTTTTAATAAAATCTACATATATAAATTATATGATAAACGAGTTGTCATATTGCATGTTTGCTTACACTAGCCAACAAGGTTTTTGACTTGAGCAAACAAATATCTTTCCTAGGGTAGTTTGGTGGGCTGAATTCGAATCTGTAATTAGCTTTGCACTATCGCGTTTTTTACATAAAAAATTAATTTATTTAAAAATCAATGAATTTTCAAAAGTGGATGGCGTTATTTGAACGTCGCACAGTGGCGCCCGTAGAGCAAACGAGGTTGCAAAAATCAAAATTTTCATGTGCGCTGACGAAGTTTTGAATAAACCCATGTTAGAGGGAACTTTTCAACGATTTCAAATATGCTACTGTTAATAATATCACATTTTTAGTTTAGAAGATATAACCGTTCAAAGTTGACCGACTTTCGGTTTTCAAAAAACACACAATTTTTAGTTAATTTGTTGCGATTTCAGGTGTAATATCACGAAAAATAGGTAACGAATCGCCTCATTTTTTATTTGTGTTGATTAATGTATTTATTAAATGTATAATGATAAAAAAAAAATTAACTGCTTGCTTTCTTTTTCTCCTGGTAAATCAATATTTAAAAACTATCCGTTTTTTCACTATTTTTCAACTTTGACGGAAAATAAAAAAAATCAGTATCTTATATTTATTTACGCTGATCCCTGACTCACTGACTGACTGACTGATTCTGTAACGCTAAAATAATACACACACATAGCACTCCCTACAAAGCTATGTGAAATACACAAACAAAATTTAATCTTTCTCATTTTATACAAACACACAAACAATTTTCTCTCTTCTTTGTTACCGACCAGTGCTGCTAATAAAATCTTCTGAAAATCTACAATTTTGGAAACTAAATCCAAAATTGTCATTTCTAAAACAAGAAATTGTCAAGAAAATTTTACCGCTTATAAAACTCGAAAAAATATTACAAAAGGAAGCAATAAAATTTATTTATATCATTCATATTACGAATATTATTACAGCATTGGTTATTTCTATATATAAAAATGTATTAGTGATGAAATTTCAACGAAAAAAATTTAACACAGCGATCAACTAAATAACTTTATTGACATGTATCTATAGCTGAAATATATAATATAGGTTTAAAGTATCGCCGTAATTAAAACTTAAATCTTAAATGGAGATGCTATTCAAGGTGTTCCCGTTTTGAAACGACTTGACCCAGAATTAAATCTATACATATTTTGTAATTTACATTTACACTGAACTAAAACTATCAATTTTCGATTAACAACCCATTAATTATTAACCCTTGAAATCCTAATCATCATTCTAACAAATTTAACAAATCATTTTAACAAATTTAACAAATCATTTTAACAAATTCAAAAATCGTCGAAATTAAAATAAGTTGTCAAAATTAGCAGCACTGCTAACGACAATAGCACTACATATGAAGATTTCGTGTTACATATGGAGTAAGATGAACGCAAAAAATGCATTAAAAAACTAATATCTATTCAAATTCTTCTTTAAATTCCCTTTGTTGGTCAATGAAAAAATTCTGCAAAAAAAAGTAATGAAGGAAATTTTAAACATTTTTATCAAAATTGTTTTGTATTGTTAGGAGTGCTTTCGCTCAGGTTCTCTGATGGCCAGCAAAGAGTGTGCTTTTTTTGATAAATATTTGAAAAAAAAAAAGAGATCTTCAATGTGGATTTTGTTGTTGTCTACCGTATGATTTCATATAAAGCTCTGTATTGAAAAGCACTTAAAAAATTTGTGCAATATTAAGTTTAAAATTTAAATTATTCTAACTTTGCATAATTAAATTACATTGTAATTTCAGAAGAGAGGTGGGAAAATAATTTTTTTTCATTCATAATAATAATTTTTGCATAATTTGCTTTCAAAAAATGTTGACAACCATAAATTACGTAAATAGGTATATTTAAGATTTTAATTTGAAGAATTTATTGAAAGAATTAAAGGCGATTTGGAATAATAAGTTTTTTTCTGAAATGAAACTAATACGCTCTGATTTTTTATTTTCTGGATTTATAGATAACTTTTCAAAAAATTTAGTTCTCTTTTTCAGTTTACATGTATGATGAACTATGAAATATTTTTTTCTCTTTTGTGTAGGTGTATTGGTGTTTGCACTTCCTTAAGGGGTGGTAGATTATAGAACCTTTTTTTGCATTTCTCTTTCTGAATGCACAACATGTCGAGCGTGTTGTGTCAAAATTTGAAGTAAATCAGAGCAAAACTTAAGAAGATACAGCGTTTCCAGCGACCGGCTTCATACGGTATATAAATCAGTTTTTAGAAAACTTTAAACCGATTTTCTCGCAAATAAATGTTCGAAGTCCGTGAACATCATAACTCAATATCTACCTGACCGATTCTTTTGAAATTTTAGAAACTATGTCTACACGTAAATCATCAGGTAACCAAGGAGAGTTTTTTTTTAATTCCATTTTCTTCCCCATTTTTTAACAACAAATTCCCGAAATTGTATAACAAAAATCGTTTTTCACTTCAAAATGCTGCAACAAAAAATTTTAAAAAACTCTTCGTCACTACCTCAGGAAACATGTCGCCTTTGAAATGCATTCCGATTTTTTATTTCACATGATCCGGTAACGAGTTATGATGTTCACCGCAAAAAAACAATGCCTCCGGAGATTCCCTGTCACGGACTTATTTATTAAAATTTTTAATTGAAAATTTTTTCAAAGATTGTTCAAATGTTATAACGTACATATGAAATAAATAAAATAGATATGAAAATACCACTTTTTTTAACTTTTAAACCCCCCCCCCCCCCCCTTTAGAAACTTTTAGGAACCTTGCTCTAAAACGTGTTTTTTTATGCTATTCTATTTTTTTTTTTACAGTACAATGGAGTTTGGTTCTAACGAACTCGGCGGGACCGACCAAATTAGTTAGACTAAGTTCGTTATAACCGTAGTATTTTTTTGATTTGTCCGAAAGGTTTAAAAACTTTTTTTTAGTTGAAAAAGTTTATTTATTTTGATGCATTTTAAAAAGTTATAAAACATAAATTAAATTATTAAAAAGATACATATTAATAGTTTGCCTTAATAAGACTAAAATTACCGAGTGTCTATCAAAATAAAATATTTTTTTAAAATCATATAATATTAAAAACTCCTTATGTATAGAAGCAGAAAGTACAAAGCAAAGGTTGGCTACTGGCAAACTTTTGCGAAAATATACATAAAAGGACCTTTTACAAAACTTCATTTGAAAATCGAAATTTTTGTTTTGTATTAAAATTAAATTAAATTAAAATTAATTTCTTAAAAATATATATACAGGCATGTCACAAATTTCGATGGAAATCGATTTGATTTCGAAGTTACTATTTCGATCAATATTGTTTTTGCTTCTTCAGTTTTTGTTCGTTTTCATTAAAATCGATTTAAGCTGAAAATTCGTTTTTGGGCGATAGTTTGGCAACGCAACGTAAACATAAAACAGATGATTGTTGTAAACAAACAAAAAAAATAATAAAAATTGTGAAAATATTTTGTAATTTTATTTAAAAAAATTAAAATGCCCGGCACATCAATAGGTGCGGTAATTGAATCAGAGCAAAATCATAATTATGTTGAAAAACTGCGTCGACGACATTTGATATATCAAATACATTTGTGATATCACGTCTGCCCAGTAAGAGTCCACAACAACCCGGTCTCCCTTAACAAACCCCCTGGCTTTATGTTGATGGCATTCCATGAACTCAATAAATATTCTTTCTTGGTCTGCATTCCGATGTTTTCCCCTTTAACAAAAAATAAGTTAAAATAAATGTTAAAATAAAATTAAATACTTACATGTTTTCTAATTTATTCTTAATTTTTTTTGGTTTGTTTTGGTTTTTTCTGTCAGAGTTGATTTTTGTAAGAAAACGAATTATTTTGTACGATTAAAAAAAGGTGGCAATACAACGTTAAATCGAAATCGTTAAATCGTTTTCGATTTTGTCATTTGATCATGACTTTCTCTTAATTTAGTAATAAAATAAATTTTAAAGCTATAAGTGTATTTATTTTGCAAAACTATAAAATAAAACTAAATTCTTTATTTGCAATAAGTTGTGTTTATTAGTTTTTTGGTGCAAAAGATACTGAAAATTTCAATTCCACTTAGGAAATTTAAAGTGGTTTTATTCCACAAAAAATGATCGATTTTAATTTTCTAAAGAAGCCAAATAGGAATTCAATTCCAATTTCGTTACGATTTTGGTTCTGTGACATGCCTGATAATATAGGAAAATTCTGAAATTGAAAAAAAAAATTGATTGTTAAAGTCAAAAGTTTGATATAACCACTTTTCGCTATAAGATAAGCAATTTGTATGAAAAATGTGATTAAAACTCTTGGGACCGAAGAAATTCTTCGCTATAAACAAAAATTTATTACAACCAGGGTTCGATATAAGCGCACTCCATTGTGTTAAATTTTAATAATTTTGTGAATCTCCAATCTCCTCACTTTACCCGGCCTTCCCACGTTCAAGTCAAATTGATCACACATACAATAGTCAAAAAATTGTTAAGCAACTGTCCCATTGAAAAATTGAAAGAGAGAATTGAAACGTATGATTGTTTAGTAAAAAAGAATAAAAAAGTATGAGTGCATTACAACCTGACAGCCAAAAATTTAACGTGTGAAGGGCGGGTAATATCTTAAATATATTTACGCTGATCCCTGACTCTCTGACTGATTGAGAGACCGACTGATTCTGTAACGCTGACTAAAACGATACGGTTCTAATTTATAGGATTGACCTCGCCACAACCGACACCACATTACCTTTCATATTAAAGCGCCGCCAGTTTCCAGTAATTCCTGCATACGCAATTACCATAAACAAGGCTCAAGGCCAGTCATTTGAATACGTTGGCATAAATTTGGAGACCGCGGTATTTTCACACGGTCAACTGTATGTGGCTTTGTCACGATCAAAAGTTGCAAGCCAAGTTAAGATACGTATTCAATCGAACCGACAGCAAGGAAAACCATTAAATGACCAACGATATTTCACACAAAATATAGTTTTTCAAGAGATTCTAAATTGAAAAACTTTTTTGCCAAATATTTCTTATCTGTTTTGATACTTATGTACATATATAATTTCTACAGACACAATATTTTTTCACATGTACATATGTAACAATATAATTTTCAATTTACTACTATATTAAAAGAAATATAATTTTTTATAAATATTTCGTGTATTTAAATTTAAACTGTTTTATTCATAATTTTTAAACGGGCGCCTAGGCGCCACACAATCATCTAGTTTTTCTACATTTGCCATATTTGCAAAACATGTTCCTTGATTATTTCTTTACATAATTCAAAAGGTTTTATCTATCCGTACGTACCCGTTTGGCTTCTAGAGGTAAAAAAGTTTAAAAAGACATGGTTGCAGAAACAGTATGGCGTGCATCCCTTACATGTTTTGACTGACAGTAGTTTGATCTAATAGTTTGAAAATTGCATTTTAAGTCGGTTGTCTACCTGTGAGCCTCTGCCAAAGTTCTGTTACAGACACAGGATGCACAAAAAACTACTCATTGAAATTCGCAGGTACGCACCTCACTTAAAAATTACTTTAGAGTAGAAATGGTCAAGAACATTATTGACTTATGTTCCCTCCAGGTAGGCACAAATCTTATTTAGACACAAGCATAATATCAAAATTGCATAATTCAGCCTTAATCCATATGTATGCAGGGAACAGGTAAATTTTTAGGCATGGTAGCAGAAGCCTATATATTGCAAAATAAGCATAATGCCTGGGTTAGTCTACGACTGAAAGTTGGTGAAACCATGGCGTTAGACAATTTAAGTACTGAAAACATGGCGTTGAACAATTTAAAATTATTTGAACTGTTTAGAAGGTCAACCACATCAAAGTTTCTCACGGAAGCTGCTTTAGAAGAACTTGTTAGCTTATACGAAAATGTTGAGAGAAGCGAAATTATAAAAAATAATTTTTATCTGATATTTGCAAATATTAAGGCAAAATGGGTGAAATCTAATCGAACCATTCAGAACTTCAACTCCAAATTCGAGAACTGGCTTAACGAAGACACCATCCTGGATATATTGGCAGTAGATGACCCCAACACATCAACCAGAGGAGCAAAAGGAAGGCCAAAAAAAGTATTGAGCAAGAAAGAGGAAACTTGCCGATGCCACCAATGACTTGACCACGGCATTTATCGGACGCGCTGTCTATTAAATATAGTGAAAGAGTTAGGTCGCAGATTACAAAATCTGTTGCTGATGCAAGCCCACTGCGACTAAAAAGGAATAAGGAAAGCATTCCCACGCCCACAAACGCACACATTAAAAAGTATGGTTCCGAAGAAGCCTTGGCCTTGTTTATGGACTTACAACTTTCCAAAGAAAAATATGAGATACTACGGGCATCCTTGATGCGACACGGGGCTGACGTTTTACCAGGAAACAAGCATATTATGCAAGCCAAAATAAATTCACGACCACTGCATACGGAGTTTACGGAAGTCTCTGTGAAAGCCAATCTGCGGGATCCCATGGGCCATACAGCAAAACGGTTGTTGGAAAGTCTTCCTAAAAATAAGGTGAAAATTCTTCCTGAGAAACTGACATTGATCATCAAATGGGGCTGCGATGGATTATCCGGACAAAGGATATCTTCCGATAACGCTACAATATCCGAAGGAAATAAGTTTATGGCATCTGTTGTTCCTTTGCGGCTAAAATCTGATGTTTCCCTACACTGGAAAAATCCACGTCCGTCATCAGTGCATTATTGCCGACCAATAATGTTTCAGTTTGCAACGGAATCGGCAGAACTCATAAGGACCACGGTGAAGGATATTGAAGAACAAATAAGCAAGATTACGCCTACAAAGCTGCAAATTGGAGAAGGAAAATATATTGAATGCAATTACGAGTTCCGCCTGACCATGGTTGACGGAAAAGTCGTAAACGAACTGACAGGAACAACCTCAACATTGTCATGCCCGATTTGCAAAAAGAGTCAGAAGAACTTTGGTAATTTAAACAATTCTACAAACGAGGAGAATTACGAATATGGAATGCCACCATTGCATGCAAGGATAAGGTGTATGAAGTTCTTGCTAAAACTGGCGTATACCCTACCACAAGAGGAGGAAAACTTCGATGAAAATACATCAATAAAGGATAAGGAAAAGATCAGAAAGAAGCAAATACAGGATGCTTTTTCTAAACAAGTTGGACTAAAAGTAGACTGTCCCAAGCACGGATACGGTAACTCAAACGATGGAAACACTTCTAGAAGATTTTTTGAAAATGATGAGGCAGTAACTAGAATCACTGGAATTGACAATCAAATCGTGAAAAGATTGGGAACGATCTTGAATGTTTTAAACTGCAAAGAAAATGTCAATTCTACAAAATATTGAGAATATGCATCGAAAACTGCATCTCTTTTAGCAGAAATGTATCCACAGAAGAAGTTGACCCCGACCGTCCATAAAATATTGGCGCATGGCAAAGATATAATTGAGTACCAGTCTTTGCCAATTGGAGAGCTTTCTGAAGAAGCACAGGAGTCTCTTAACAAGTTTTATAAAAAAATAGATTGCAGAACACATTCAAAGCATCAAGGGTAAGGCAAAATGAGGAACTCTTCAACATGTTGGCAGCATCTTCCGATCCACTTATTTCTTCCCTGCGGCATGTGAAGTCACGAATAGAGTTTGAAAATAATTATAGTTTAGAAATGATTAGTCTTTTAGATATACCTTCTCTTACGAATTGTGATGAATATTTTACAAAAAATTGAAACAATAAATTTAAAAAAGAAGTAATTTTTTTTTTACTTTGTTGGGTAATAATTTAAAACATAAAACCCCAAAGAAAAAAAATAAAAACAATCTAAAAATGTAAAAATAATTTTTTTTAGTTGCCATAAAATTGATTTTTCTACAAATTTTAACTTTGATAACCCATAAGTAGGCCCCTATAATGCGTAGCACCCTTTCCAAACGCTCATTTCATAGGCTGAACAGTTATCTATCATATGCTGTTTAAACTGTTTAATTAAGTTATTCGGTTCAAAAGATATGATTTTTGCAACGAAAAAACTCAAATGGCGCCACTGTGCGTTGTTCGTATTTTGTCGGTTTCACGTATAAGAGTCCAGCATTAGTCTCCCAGCATGCTTTTGTTCCAAAAGCCTTGATAATTTCTTTAAATTTTTATTAAATCTTAGTGAGCACGTTCCCCTTGTTCGTCGCTCACCGCATCTAGGTTTTGTGGAAAAAATCTAATGCGACTGAAGGAAATGGATTTTGAGTGACATTCGTGCTCCTAATTCGTGATAATTTTTCAATAATTCAGCAACAATTTGTCTGTATTTTTCAATCTTATTGTTTCCAAGAAAACTGTCCACGATGCTCTTGAAATATTTCCAGGCTGCATATTCTTTTTCCAATAAACATTGTGAAAGACTGTCATCATTCAACAGCTCCCTGACCTGACGGCCAACAAATATGCATTCTTTGAAATATTTGAAATGTTTTGCTTTCCTGGTGAATACTCAGTTCTTTTTATACGCAGACAAAGGAAACAACAATATTTTGTGAAACCGCTTTGCATATCAGTCAACAAACCAATGACCTGAGACAGATTAATTAACAGTTATTTACGATGGTCTATAGTATATATACAAAGAAATTTAAATCACACACCTTAAGGTCACCACAGATCTTCCATTTATGATCATTGTATCTGAGTAATGTCTAAATTTCAGAAATTGATTCGTAATTTTCCTTTGTACTAATGATATAAGCAATTGGTATGGATGGTTTTTCATTCCCATTATGCAAAAGAAGAGCCTTTGAACTGTACTTAGAGCCAGCAATAAATAAATCTCCATTTAATTTTGTCATATGGCTGGTTCATTTTTGTAAATAAACCATATTTTTTCTTTACATTTGGTTGATAACAACGATTGCTGTTCCTGCTCACTTCTCTTGCACAATTTTCTTGAAAATTGTGATCTAGGCAACGATTTTCTCCGCTTTATAAAGGGCGTAGCAAGCTGCAATCCTAAATTCTCAAAAAATGCCGACGTTAGGCGAAACAGTTCTCATTCCAACCATTATTAGCCGATGTGAATAATATAAAAGCATTATAAGATGATATATCTAAAATGTTGCTAATTACAACTTGAGGCCAACAAATTTATCCAGAGTAGCAACTCCTCCTTTACATTTATTATAGTCCAGTATCATTTGCGGTTATTTGTCCTCATGATTGCTTACTTCTGAGCTATGATGCAAAGTGCTAAGAAGATTCACAGACTTTTTTTTTTTTTTTTTTTGAAAAAATGATGAAAATACCGGTCTTCATTTAGTTGACAAAAGCTCAGGTGGCAATTCAGTATTGTTTTTACTTATTGTTCCTACTTTGTTTTATTTTGCTTTTACTTATTGTTTCTAGCAATTTTTGTCACAACTGATAAGAAATAAAAAAGTTGTCTGCAGTCGCATTATGACCTTTTAGGCCAACTGTCTAATCGAGAACTACTCGCATACCTTGATTTGTTTCGGGCTGGGTTTGATGGTATATACTGCCGGAATGGACACCCTCCTCTGAATGCGACTAATTGCTCATCAACTGTTACATCTAAAGATGGATTGTAGAGTTTGGGCAATATTTCGACCCACATATTCCATAACGCACGTATCGGTCCAAACTTATCTAAAATTCGACGTTCACTTCGAGTATTCTTACTGTCAAATCTTATCACTCTAGAAAGACTTTAGAATCTTTTCAATGGCACGATTGCTATAAGAATTGGTCTTCCTTTCTCAGAGTCCCATAAACTTTCCGATCTTTCATTATTTGATCTATACCATCCAGCTAACAAAAGTTTACCAATAAATGCGAACATTTCGGTGTCGTCAACTTCGATCCAACCAATACTAAATGCACGTTTACCTTCATTATTGGTATATTTCAAAATAGCGTTCATTACAGGTGGCGGGAAAAACTATTGAAAACTGGTAATTTCTTCCTTTGTGATTCTCGAACAATAATGCCAATAATGTTCTCGCTCCGGAATCTTCCTTGACTATTTGTAAAAGGTTGTTTGAAATATCTTATTCCACCAATTTTTGATGTCATTGCTACAGTTGCCGATACATCAATTTTGTCTCCTCTAGAACTGTCAGATATCTCAGCGCATTCCAAGTTATCTTCATATTCTGAACGAATCTCCTCTTCGTCCGATAATGCATTTAGCATATTTTCTATCTCACTAATATTTATTTTCCGACAAGAAATGCAGACTCGACACTTTATAGCGTTGATACGTTTGATAAGTTCCGTGTTTATTATATGACTGAAAACAAATTTACAATAAGAAAATATGCTTTTTCTTTTTACATGGGGATTCCCCTTTTTCATACCAATAATGTTCAGCAAGAATGGAGAGAAGAAAGGAGACAGATATATGACATTTAATTTAAGTGCTTCCAAAGACTTACCGAGGGTTAAATTAGATAATGCCGTATTGACAATAAAGATACACACACTTTTTCACTAATGCGTGTACACTGTTTGAATTGGCTCGGTTACTGTCTTGAATATTATGAAGAAATGTAAAAAATGGAAACCTTGATGATATTGATTTGCTATTCTTTTATTTTTTTTAATGTTAGAATACATAGCTGAACTGGACGCCTACAAAAAGAAGACAATTATCAGCACTTTTGAGAAGTAATACACCTTATTTATTGTCAAGACAGCATTGCCAGTTGTAAACGTAGCGTCAGGCACGATATGTAAAACACATTTGACATTCCTTTTGACAAATAAATTATTTTAACAAAAATGTGCGTAACAAAAACTCAACGATTTTGTTCCGGGTCAAATTTGACCCGAAGATCTTAAGTGCTAAAAACTGTATAATTTTTTTTTCCAATATTTTTTTATAAAAACCAAAAGTAGTTATTAAAACTTAAAATTAAATAAAAGTCATAAAATATCTAAAATCTAAAACCCCTACTTAAAGAAAAAATTCCAATTTTCCACCAAAATTGGTAAAATTTGACCCAAGGACCCTATGAAGGTTAAATGTAAATCCCGAACTAGATCATTCAGCTCAGCTTGAGTCACTAAAAGGCGTTCATCATCAGATTCACACAAACTACCACTGCTGATGATATATATTTCGGACTCACTTCTCGTAGTACTGGGAATGATGGGTAATGGATTGTTTGGTGGACGTTGACCTGGTTTGGAAACCGATGGAACATTAGCGTAAGTAATATTTTTTCGATTTTTCATATTAAATCCAGAAACTTTTGTTAAACAGAAATAACAATCGGTTTGGTGGTTAGTTGACTCTCTCCAAAGTACTGGAATTGAAAAATCGCCATTTGACCACTTGTATAAAACAGTTCTGCAATTATTGCAAAACATTTTCGCTGTCCACGGTATGTCCAAGTTTCTGACAGCAAAACATAAATAATGTAAATATGCATATTTTAGTGATTCTGATATTGCATATCCTTTTTTTCCAACCAAATATTCATTATACACAAAGCAAAAATAGCTTGAATCAATAACACACGATCTCCCTGACATGCTTAAACGCTACTATTACTGTAGTGTCAGTATTGGCTGTTTTACAGTATTGCCATCATGCAATAAAAAGTGAACAATTTTTTTCACAGATTCGAATTCAGCGCACCCAGATTAGTTAAAAAACTTGCTTCGTTTCTGCAGTCAATTTTTTTTTTTTTTAAATTTGTATGCCAGTGTTTTCAATGATTCTCAGCTCGTTTATCACAATAGATGGTTTTATCTATGATTATTATGCAAACAATTTATAAATGTAATACAATACATCAATTTTAGTTTTACATATGTATCATTGTCATGATATACGGTTTCACATGGCTTAAATATAGAAAACTTTAATAATGGATAGAAACATAATCGTGATTATGATTATTATAGTTATTGTTGCAACCAATAATTGATTAAATTGATTAAATTTGGCTGCCTTTGGCTTTACTTTTAATAATATAAAAATATAATAAAATATATAAGAAAAAAAGGCATTTAATTCAATAGATTTAAGTGAAAATTTTGTACAAAAAAAAATGTTTATACTCTCCACACCAGTCTGCAGAGGGTAATTTTATTTATTACAATTATAGAAGTAACCGGACCTCATAAAATATATATATTCTGTATTCTTGTAACAAGCGGAGTTGATATCACGATGCCCGTCTGTCCGTCTGCGGAAATCACGATCACGCCCATATTGTTTCAGCTGGGCTGCTCATTTTTAGTCAAAATGATTCACTGATATCCTGAGCATTTTCATTAAAAATCATCAAAATCATCCAAATATTTCAGTGTACAAAGCCCTTGAAAAAACATAATGCTTCTATGGTTTTTTTGTTATTGTTGTAATTCAAAATTTTTCTTCTTGTGTGTGCTAACTGTAATTGTAGTTTTTTTTTATTTATTTATTTAAAGTCTATGGAATTACAAATGTCCTTACAGACTAACATATTTAGTGTATAAAATACATACTTATGTATAACAAAAAAATAATGCCGATTTAATTATTTAGATATAGAATAATTTTACATTTCAAAGATTCTTTATTTTCGGACATATCTATGATGTGGTAAATTCCATTAAATTGCTCACATAACCGGCGAAATGGATCATTATTAGCATACTTAAATCAAAATAAATAATGTTCACGAACGTAGACTTTCTTGTAGCTCTCGAATTTGAATTCTACTTAACAAGTAATTGTAGTCAATGTTGGCATGGAATAAAGTGAGTAGAAAGGAATTACTAAGCATTGTTCTACGACTTTTCAGTGTCAGTAATCTGATTAGAGCAAGTCTGGATTCATAAGAGGGTAAGGCACGGGAGTTCCAACCAAGTCCACGTAGACAGAATAAAATAATATGTTTCTGGACAGATTCGATGACATTTATATGAATAATGTAACACGTATCCCATATTATAGAACCATATTCCAGGATGGAACGAACCAGGGACACATATAGCTGTTTGGTTACATATGGGTCAGAAAATTCCTTACTCAATCTCTTCATAAATCCAAGAACGCCATAAGCTTTGTTTATTGCTGAAGATATATGCGGACGAAAGTTTAATCTATGATCTAATAAAATGGCAAGATCTGAGAATGTATCAGCGGATTCCAATTCACTTTCATTCACAAAATAAGTAATATGTACATTATTACATCTGTAAAAGGACATACGCTTGCATTTTTTTATATTGAGCTCCATAAGGTTTATATTGCACCATTCACAAAAATTATTTAAATCGGATTGTAGCAAAAAATGTTAAAAGTAATTTTGAAGAGTGGAAAATATTATGACATCGACAGCGTATAAGACAATTTTAGAGTGTTGAATAACAGAATTGAGATCATTGATATATAAAGTAAAAAGTACTGGACCAAGATGACTTCCTTGTGGAACACCAGAAAATACTTAGATTTTTTATGGACAGCGTTTCTAAATTTAACCTGCTGAAATCTGTTCGTTAAATAGCATTTTAACCAGAAAACTAAAGAATTACTGAAACCCATAGAATTCAGCTGATCGTTGTATTTGTAGCTTTTTCTTCATGAGTATAGTTTGTATGTTTGGCTATATTCTGTAAAGGCGCTTGCAGCACTTCTTTGAATACTGGAAGATGCCGTAATAAATATATGAAATTTGATACTGTATTTTTTTTTTAACTCCATTGTGAATATTTACAAAATTATTTTTCTGAATTTAACTAACGATGCTTGTCAAAGTTTGACGTTTGTTGGGCTATATAGGTATTGGTTTTTCTATGTGTGAGTGCAAAAGATACCGCTGAATAATATCCATTTATTTTATCCATTAATCAGTTGTCCAAAAATATTCCCTATAGGACAAATCTTAGTCATAGGCGCCATATCGAGCTGCTTCCTGATCTTCACTTAAATCTTTCAAAAAACAAAAAATTGCACAGATTTTTCTCAAATTTGGTTTGTAACGGGTGATTTTTTTGAGGTTAGGATTTTCATGCATTAGTATTTGACAGATCACGTGGGATTTCAGACATGGTGTCAAAGAGAAAGATGCTCAGTATGCTTTGACATTTCATCATGAATAGACTTACTAACGAGCAACGCTTGCAAATCATTGAATTTTATTACCAAAATCAGTGTTCGGTTCGAAATGTGTTTCGCGCTTTACGTCCGATTTATGGTCTACATAATCGACCAAGTGAGCAAACAATTAATGCGATTGTGACCAAGTTTCGCACTCAGTTTACTTTATTGGACATTAAACCAACCACACGAATGCGTACAGTGCGTACAGAAGAGAATATTGCGTCTGTTTCTGAGAGTGTTACTGAAGACCGTGAAATGTCGATTCGTCGCCGTTCGCAGCAATTGGGTTTGTGTTATTCGACCACATGGAAGATTTTACTCAAAGATCTTGGTGTAAAACCGTATAAAATACAGCTCGTGCAAGAACTGAAGCCGAACGATCTGCCACAACGTCTAATTTTCAGTGAATGGGCCCTAGAAAAGTTGGCAGAAAATCCGCTTTTTTATCGACAAATTTTGTTCAGCGATGAGGCTCATTTCTGGTTGAATGGCTTCGTAAATAAGCAAAATTGCCGTATTTGGAGTGAAGAGCAACCAGAAGCCGTTCAAGAACTGCCCATGCATCCCGAAAAATGCACTGTTTGGTGTGGTTTGTACGCTGGTGGAATCATTGGACCGTATTTTTTCAAAGATGCTGTTGGACGCAACGTTACGGTGAATGGCGATCGCTATCGTTCGATGCTAACAAACTTTTTGTTGCCAAAAATGGAAGAACTGAACTTGGTTGACATGTGGTTTCAACAAGATGGCGCTACATGCCACACAGCTCGCGATTCTATGGCCATTTTGAGGGAAAACTTCGGAGAACAATTCATCTCAAGAAATGGACCGGTAAGTTGGCCACCAAGATCATGCGATTTGACGCCTTTAGACTATTTTTTGTGGGGCTACGTCAAGTCTAAAGTCTACAGAAATAAGCCAGCAACTATTCCAGCTTTGGAAGACAACATTTCCGAAGAAATTCGGGCTATTCCGGCCGAAATGCTCGAAAAAGTTGCCCAAAATTGGACTTTCCGAATGGACCACCTAAGACGCAGCCGCGGTCAACATTTAAATGACATTATCTTCAAAAAGTAAATGTCATGGACCAATCTAACGTTTCAAATAAAGAACCGATGAGATTTTGCAAATTTTATGCGTTTTTTTTTTAAAAAAAGTTATCAAGCTCTTAAAAAATCACCCGTTATATAATTTTTCAAAATATAAGTTACTTTCCCAAATATGGTCAGGATCGGTCCATTTTTCGACATAGGCCCCATATAAATATAGCACCCGATATGAACTTTTTCATATCCTTAGCCAAAAAAAAAAAAAAAAAAAAATAATAACAATACCACTCAAATTTGGTTTATGCTTATTTTCTTTATCCAATTAGTTGGACTGAAGAGATAGGGTCTCTTAACCATAGTATAGAGTATCGTATTGTCGGACTAGACCGACTGTAATTTTCTTACTTGTTTTTTTGCTTGCTTTATCATAAAGTAAATGAAATATTTGCATTGTAGCGCCGATATTATCATCTATACTTAATATAATAAAGAGGTAATGTGTGTTTCTTTGTTTGTTTGTTTGTAGGAGGTAATCTCCGTAACTACCCATCTTATTTTCCCAAAATTTTCACAGAGTCTTACTGCGGGAATTGCTATAGGCTATAATTTTTTAAATATTTTTGGTGGGCCTGGCACCTCCCACACAAAGTAAATTTTTGATGTCATATACATATATTGAGTACTATGATAGGGAGAGCTTTGCAAATTTGTGCGAGGTCACCTAGTGTTAATATTAGTAGCTACTCCGGAAATGGGCGGGATCGGATAAGTGGGCGTGGTATCTCCCACACAATAATAATATATATCTCGAGTAATATGGTAGAGAGAGCTTTTCAAATTTTTCTGATGTCACCTATTATTAATGTGAGTAGTCGGATGCAAAATGGGCAGTATCGGACCAATAGGCGTGGCACCTGCCATACAAAGTAAATATAAAATGTCTGGGGTACTGTAATAGTGAGAGTCTTGGGACTTTGTGTGAGCCTTAAGTAATTCATTTGATTAGTTAGACAAACAATGGGCGTGATCGGAGCAGTAGGCGTGGCACCGCCCATACAAAGTAAATATATGATATCATATAACTGGTGTTCTAAAAGAGGGAGCTTTGACACTTTACACGAGCCTATCAGATCTTAGTATGAGTAGTGAACAAAAAATTGGCGGGTTCACACCAATGGGCGTGGCACTGCTCATGCAAAGTAACTATTTAATGTCATATATCTGGAGTACTGTAAAAGAGAGAGCTTTGTGGCTTTGCGTGAGCCCACAGGTTCTTTGTGTGATTAGTCGAACAAAAAAGTGTGCGTAGCACCGCCTACGCAAAGTAGATATCTAATATCATACAATTGGTGTACTATAAAAGGGAAAGACTCGACATTTTGCATGAGGCCATCAGATATTAATGTGAGTAGCACAATAAAAATTGGGCAGGATGGGATTAGTGGGCGTGGCACCTCCTATGTATAAATATGAAGCAGTACGAAAGCGACAGTCTTTTGACAAGTTCATTAGTTATCAATATGATTTGTCGTGGAATATACAGCGCCAAAATCAAAAATCGCCAAAATCAAAAATCGCGAAAAATAAAAATTGCCCAAAAACCAAAATCTTCAAAATCAAAAATGGTCAAAGTCAAAAATCGCTAAAAAGAAAAATTGCCAAATGATACTCTAAGTTCAAGGCCAATAGTTAAGTGTTGCCAGATCTAATATGGATAATCCATCTTCTTCTCATGGGCAGCTACATGTACCTTGCTGCAGGGTAGGAACGCCGAAAAATTTAATAATTGTTGTACTGAATGAAAAAACAAAAAATATTGTATATTAGCATCAGCAAGCATTGAAATAAAAAAATGTATATTAGTAATCTATACCAACATAATAAAGAGGTAATATTTGTTTGTTTGTTTTTTGTAGGAGGTACTCTCCGTAACTACGCATCTGATCTTCCTGAAATTTTCTCATAGTCTTACTGCGGATATGGGAGTGCTACAGGCTTTAATTTTTTAAATATTTTTAGTGGGCGTGGCACCTCCCATACAAAGTAAATTTTAAATATCATATATATTAACTACTATGATAGAGAAAGCTTTGCAAATTTGTCTCAGGTCATCTATTATTAACGTTAATAGTCAGACAAAAAATGGGCGGGATTAGACAAATGCGCGTGGCACCCCCACACAAATTTAATATTAAATGTGATATATCTGAATTACTGCAATAGTGAGAGCCTTGGGACTTTGCGTGAGCCCTTTCATAATGATTCGGAAAAGGGGAGGGGAGGGTGTAGCGAAGCACACCGAATTACATCTAGTATATTATAAAATTACTTCATTTATTATATTGTATTATATTATTATATTATTTTCATTGTCTAAATTTAACCTAACGGATTGGAGACTAATATTTCTAAGAAGCATTTTTTATTTTTCAATTACAACTCTGTTGATATTTGTTTTTCTTAAAGTTTGGAAGTCACTTAAATTTGAATATTCTACGACTACTTCGATTGTATTATTTTGTATTTTCTTTTAACTCTGACTCCTTTGGTTATACAAAGTTGTAATGTAAATTATTTATGAATACTGATTCACTCTGTTTGTTTAAAAATCAATATGGTTTTGTGAAGGGATGTGGTACTGATGAGGCTCTTGTTGATGTGGTAAGGTCTGGATAATGGCTTTAACTGAGTAACGAAATAAATGAGGAACATAAAATTAAATATTTGGGAAATATGTTGAAAACACATTTGTCATGGGATGGACACATTAAATGTTTGAAAGCCTGTTTAGCTTCAGCCTCTGGTATGCTGTTTAAAGTAAAAAAAATCATGTGAGTCCGATCACAAGGAAGATGTGTAAACATCTAAAAATTAAAGCATTTTTTATTAACGTTGTGCTGAACGCTATTGAAATTGGTGAGAATCGGTCCATGTTCAGACCTAGTCCCCATACAAATGACCGGCATGTTTCCCTTAATGATCCACCGTGTGTAGTAATGTTTCATGTCCAAATTTATGTTTCAATTTTGGTTCGCCAAAAATCAAATTATTTTGATATTTTATGTTTCCAACCTGAATGTTCCACGGCTATATCAATGTTTACTATTTTTGCTCTATTATTTAATTGAGAGCAGTGCTGTAATGTTGTTTTGTATATCGGGCTAAAGAAAATAAAAGACAAAAATGGAGAACATTTAAGATAATGAAAATTTTAAGAATTTTATTAATAATAATGAATACTGATAATTGAAATTTTAAGAATTTTATAAACTAATATAAAAATGTATAAATTTTTATAAATTTTTGAAAATGTTATAGCTGAATATAAAATTTATTTTCTTCCGCATATATTTGTTTAAAATGTACTAATATATTCAATTTTAAAAATTTTATAAATAATAATGATAATGAAAATTTTAAGTATTTTATAAACTAATATAAAAATATAGAAATTTTTATAAATTTTTGCAAATTTTATAGCTGAATATAAAATTTATTTTCTTCCACATATAGTTCTTTAGTATGTACTAATATATTCAATAAACAAACAGAATTGATGTTTACTCGTCTGTATTAAAAAAAAACGTTTTTATAACGCTATTCGCTCCCTGATTTAATCTCCTTACACTTCATTTTATCTCCAAACACTTCCAATAAAGTGTGCCTTCATTTTATCTCCAAACACTTACTTTTGCGTAGGCTATTAATATTATAGATTTATTGTATTATTGTATTATTTAAAAAAATTTTGTTTTATTATGAAAAATAGTAATAACTACTAAAAATGTTTATTAATGAAAGTTGTCAACATATAATTGTGTCAATATTACTATATTGAAAAAAGAAAAAAACAGAAAAAACATTTCCAAATAGAGTAAAGACGCAGTTTTCTTTAGAACTCAAATAAAACTAAACAAAATACCGAAATATTTTGGTGCAATTCTGGAAATCATTGTGGTTTGTGAATAAAAACATCTATTCAAGCAGTAAGCGCTATCTACATGTGTATAGCAAGCAACTGCTATGTTTGTCATACTTGATGGTTGCAGTTGTATGTTACACATTCATGGCGCTTTCTGTTGGTTGATGAATCAGCTAAATAATTGTAGCTTCCATTTCTGTAAATAGTTCCGCTTCCGTAAGGGAAGTTTGTGATTTTTACCCCCTGATCGCATAGATGTTTACACATCAAAAGAAAATTTGACACGAAAACCAAAGAGTTAATATATCGATCTATTATACATAGCCGGCTCGAGTATCTTGCAATTATTTACGCATATAAAAATAGCAATGGATTGAAATCACTGCAATCAGCTCAGAATAAAGCACTTAGGTCTGCATTTAGTTTAAATCTCACACATAATACTATATCCTTGTATAGAGATTATACTAAAACTATTTTGCCAATACATGGTTTGTATGAAAAGCAAATTTTATACTACGTCTACAAATTTGTAAACAATATTGAACACCGAGCAGTTCAGTAAAATATGACTCAAAGTAGATTTAATACAAGGAGTGGTGCTAATCTCCGTATTGCAAGATGTCGACTAGATATAACCAAGCAGAGAGTTGAATATGCTGGGAGTGTAAAATTTAACAATTTACCAGGAGCCCTAAGAACATGCAATCGGTTATCAATTTTTAAGGAAGGTTTAAAAAAGTATCTTTTACAGAATGTTGAAATGCTTTTTCAATAGTTTTATTTGCTGTATTTTAAATTTTTATCATTAAGTAATATAATATAATATTTTTAATTTAATATTTTAATTATACTAAATATATGCCAACTTGTCTCACAAAGCCATTTCAGGCGCGGGACATCCTTAGCTATGAATTACAACAACAATTTATAACATTAATAAAAAAAAAAAAATTGCTAATTGGTTAGACACTGATTGTGTTTACATACTACAACTCCACACATCCAGAGGACCCAGCCGTGCGATTCAGGATGACTTGGCGCAGCCGCTGATATAGTCTTTTGTGAGGGTTGCGTCGCTGAAAGCAAGAAAACATGAGAAAATGTATTTAAGTTAATGCAATGAAATCAAAAATTTCTTATTAAAACAAAAACTATCTTTGTCTTTATAAAAAATAGCAGTAACTAAGAATTAAAACTTATAACAATTAACATAAAATTAAAATGGTATTAGAACTTAAAGGTTAGTTTAGTTTAGTTTATTTTTTATTTGTTCTTCCCATACAACAAGATTTACATCTTTTATATTATAGTATGGGAATTTTTAAAGAAAAACAAGTTACAGTATACAAAAATATTTTAATAAATTGTATAATTATATAAAGTAAATAAAAAAATAAATAAAATAAAGAACTAAATAAATGAATGAGTTTGACATAATTTAATATAAAAGAATCAAATGATAAAAATTTTGATTAAAAAAAAAAAAAAAAAAAGAGAAAAATGGTTGAAATAACGTTGGTGTGTTAAAAACAATAAGTGACAAACAATTTAAATTTGCATTGACAAACTAGCAGTTATTTTGTTTTTGAACTGTATTGCGTTGTTGATTTTCTGTGTTCGATTTGGTAGTAAGTTCCAGAGATAAACGGCATTAAAGTAGAACTGCCATTCAGAAATTTTACTACGATATCTTATCGGTACAAGCATTCTCCCTCTATTGGATCTTGCAAAGGTTAAGCGGTTGAAAAGGTATGATGGTTCCTTCTGATTATAATTTTGTGTAATAGGACTAGCACCTTTAATTTTAAAATATTATCAAACGGCATACCATATTGTCTTGCTAAAAACGAGGTAATACGATCAAGTCTGTTTAATCCATAAATATACCTTATAATAACGGGTGATTTTTTAAGAGCTTGATAACTTTTTTAAAAAAAAAAACGCATAAAATTTGCAAAATCTCATCGGTTCTTTATTTGAAACGTTAGATTGGTCCATGACATTTACTTTTTGAAGATAATTTCATTTAAATGTTGACCGCGGCTGCGTCTTAGGTGGTCCATTCGGAAAGTCCAATTTTGGGCAACTTTTTCGAGCATTTCGGCCGGAATAGCCCGAATTTCTTCGGAAATGTTGTCTTCCAAAGCTGGAATAGTTGCTGGCTTATTTCTGTAGACTTTAGACTTGACGTAGCCCCACAAAAAATAGTCTAAAGGCGTCAAATCGCATGATCTTGGTGGCCAACTTACCGGTCCATTTCTTGAGATGAATTGTTCTCCGAAGTTTTCCCTCAAAATGGCCATAGAATCGCGAGCTGTGTGGCATGTAGCGCCATCTTGTTGAAACCACATGTCAACCAAGTTCAGTTCTTCCATTTTTGGCAACAAAAAGTTTGTTAGCATCGAACGATAGCGATCGCCATTCACCGTAACGTTGCGTCCAACAGCATCTTTGAAAAAATACGGTCCAATGATTCCACCAGCGTACAAACCACACCAAACAGTGCATTTTTCGGGATGCATGGGCAGTTCTTGAACGGCTTCTGGTTGCTCTTCACTCCAAATACGGCAATTTTGCTTATTTACGAAGCCATTCAACCAGAAATGAGCCTCATCGCTGAACAAAATTTGTCGATAAAAAAGCGGATTTTCTGCCAACTTTTCTAGGGCCCATTCACTGAAAATTAGACGTTGTGGCAGATCGTTCGGCTTCAGTTCTTGCACGAGCTGTATTTTATACGGTTTTACACCAAGATCTTTGCGTAAAATCTTCCATGTGGTCGAATAACACAAACCCAATTGCTGCGAACGGCGACGAATCGACATTTCACGGTCTTCAGTAACACTCTCAGAAACAGACGCAATATTCTCTTCTGTACGCACTGTACGCATTCGTGTGGTTGGTTTAATGTCCAATAAAGTAAACTGAGTGCGAAACTTGGTCACAATCGCATTAATTGTTTGCTCACTTGGTCGATTATGTAGACCATAAATCGGACGTAAAGCGCGAAACACATTTCGAACCGAACACTGATTTTGGTAATAAAATTCAATGATTTGCAAGCGTTGCTCGTTAGTAAGTCTATTCATGATGAAATGTCAAAGCATACTGAGCATCTTTCTCTTTGACACCATGTCTGAAATCCCACGTGATCTGTCAAATACTAATGCATGAAAATCCTAACCTCAAAAAAATCACCCGTTACTATTGAAGGGCACATTTAGTTTTCTCTTACTAGTTGAGTCACATAAAGCAAAAATTTCACTCCCGTATAATAAAACTGGCATTAGGTAAGATTTTGCAAGTATTATCCTTATATTTAATGGAGTGCGAGATTGAGTCGCCCAAAGCGTCCGAAGCATACCATACGTTCTCCCTACCACAACGTTTGCATGATTGTTCCAACCAAGTGTGTCATTAAAAACAATAACCAGATTTTTTGATGAGGACATAATTTCAATTCTCTGATCGCTGAGAACAATATCAAAATCTAGATTATGACATAGACTTTTCTTGTGCATGATGAGACATTTGGACTTGAGGGGATTCAGACAAAGTCCATTAGCAGTTTCCCAGTTATAAATATTATTTAAATCATCATCAAGTTTTGCTACGTTTTCTCTAGAAGATATTTGTGGACTGCAAAGATATACTTGGACGTCATCGGCGTACATGTGTACTTTACAATATTTTACATGATCTGACATGTCATTGGCGTACATTGAAAATAAAAGAGGGCCTAGAATTCAGCCTTGCGGAACACCTTTAGGTACATGCAGTGGTCTGGAAAATTGGTTATTAAGGAAGACTGACTGAACACGGTTTACCAGGTGGGATTCAACAAGTTTCTTTGAACACTCGGAGAAATTAAAAACCCGACCAAGTTTTGTTGAAAGTATTGAGTGACCAACTATGTCGAAGGATTTAGAATGATCAAGAAGGACTAAAAAGCAAATATTTCCACCATCAATGGCATGGCGAATATCATTTGCAACATCTATTAAAGTAGTTGTACAGCTATGTTTTTGCCTAAAGCCTGATTGCTTTTGCGATACTAGCCCAAATCGTTTTAGGTATTCGTTTATCTGTGCATTATCTTCTCAAGAGCCTTAGAAAATAATGGTAGTATTGATATAGGCCTAAACTCAGAGTTTGTCTTAGGTACAGGAATAACCTTTGCATGCTTCCATTGTGTTGGAAATACGCTGGTGGTAAGGATCGTATTATATATGTAAGTAATGTATGGTAAGAGGATAGGAAGGATAATTTTGATAAATTTAGGTTGCATGTTGTCATATCCAATTTCATTTGATTTTATGGCTAAAAGACAAGCAAGTGCCTCATCGTTGCTAACACATTGAAAATCAAATGGACTATCATTATCAGAAATCACTAGGTTATTGATTGTATTGTGTGCAGAAGGTTGAAATTGAACAGTGGGTAAATTAGTAAAAGCTGAATTAAGTTCATCAGGAGTGAGTTCGCAAGTTTTCCTATTACTAGTTCGGCCAATTCCAATTTCCCGAATAGTCTTCCATTTCCGTTTGCTGTTAATTGCATTTTCAAAACGTTGGCCATAATATTCAGACTTTGATCTACGAATTTCACGAGTAACTTCTCTTCTATGATTTCAATATTCTTCTTTAAGTTGAGGTAACTTCAATTTTTTCCAACGTGAAAACGCATTATCTCTTTGACCAATCAGTTGCTTAATACATGCTGTAAACCACGATCTTGTATAGGTCCTAATGTTCTTCGTTATCTAAGGTACAGTAAGATTAAATAAGTATAAGATATTATTCTCCAAGAAGGACAACTGATGGTCAACAGAAGTCATATGATAAATGGACGTCCAATTTACTAAAGAAATGTGTTCTGCCAAAACATTGTAATTGACATTATTAAAGTCACGATATGTAACTGATAGTGTTTCATTATTTAAAATAAAGTCATATATCGTGAAAATTAAGTGGTGTTTCGAGAAACATGAGGCCGATAGTTGGTCGTACAACAATACTTTAGTTAAACCGTTAACAAAAAAAAAGGTCAAGTGAAGTACTTGCTGTTGATGTATATTGTGTAGGCATCATGTAGTTTAATGATGTGAGACCAATGGTTTCCATGTTTTCTGAGACATAAGTGTCACACAGAAGATTACAATTAAAATTACCTGCAATTAACAAATCCATGTAAGTGACCGTCAACCTCTCCTATAAGCATTTTGTTATTTTCAGAAATAACCTCTACAAACAAATATTCGATTTCATCAATTACCTCACCTTCAATAGATCTGCATTTAAAATTACATTTAATACCTTCCCTAATTTATATTGCAACACCAACAGCATGTGTTTTACGATCAGCTCTGAATACCACATAACCATTTAAATTAAACAGACTGTCAGGCATATATTTTACGAACCAAGTCTCTGACACGCAAATAACATCCACAGATGAGTTTTCAAATGTCAATCTGAATTCATCAATTTTGTTGTTTAGGCTCTGAGCATTTATATGACACACATTAATACCTTTCCTCTGCTTAGCCAGTATGCGTACCATGTTTAAAGAGCTTTCTCTGGAACTTCCACGAGATCTACGTAAATTGTTCATGTTTATAAAATATTAAAAAAATTCTAACAACAACGTAATGACATCTATAATTGAAAAAGTGTATAGAAAAATTTAAATAAGTAACAACAATAACGATAATTCAATAAGTAGTATTAATTATTAACAAAATTATAAGAAACATTTTTCTAAAGATTATAGTAAAGTTTAAATTTAATTTAATTGCAAGAAACATTTTAAAGGGTTGTTCTTCAGGTGAAAATTTATTATAACCGTGAATAATTATGAAAAGAGTGACCAGCAATGGAATTTGTAGAAGCTCCGCTATCTTGAAGTTCGGTCTCACAATGTGTAGGGAGAAAAAACTCATCTAATTGCTGCAAACTGTCTATTCGAATTGGCTTATCGGTGACTTAAAAGTAAACGTACACAACAATTGTTACAATATCGAGCTTAATATACAGGTGGAGGGTATCAATGACTCGGTGCAGTCGAAATTGACACTCTTTCTTATCTACCATGAAACTGACCACAAAAGTTATATTTCGAAACTCTAGTTATTCAGATTGAATACAAATATCATTATATTTTATATACTTGATATTTGTTTTTGTAAAATATTTAAAAAGCATCATTTAGGATGAGTGGGATAGAATAAGTAAAAATAGTGCTTAAAAAAAATAATGTATTTTAAGAGCATTTACGTTCTTCTCTGCCTTAAATTTTAGTTCAGATTGTATTTCTCCGCATTTATATATATTGAAAACAAGTAAGAAAATTATAGTCGGTCTAGACCGACTATATGATACCCTATACCATGCGTTTAGAGACCCTATCTCTTAGGCCCAACTAACTGGACATTGAAAATAAGCAAAAACCAAATTTGAGTGGGATTTTTATTAATTTTTTTGGCTGCAGATATGAAAAAGTTCATATCGGATGCTATATCTATAAAGGGACTAGGTCCAAAAATGGACCGATCCTGATCATGTTTGGTAAAGTCTCTTGTATTTTGCAAAAACATATACAAACAAAATTTGAGAAGAATCAGTGCAATATTTTTGTTTTTTAATAGATTTAAGTGAAGATCGGGAAGCAGCTCTATATGGGGTCAAAGGGATCATTTTTGGACTACTCAGTAGTGGATGTAATGAACGCATACAAACCCAATTTGAGTAAGATCTATATGACAATTTGGATCTTATGGCAATTTATGTCGATTTCATATGGGTAATTTGTATGGGGGCTAGGTCTGAACATGGACCGATTCTCACCAATTTCAATAGCGTTCATCCCATGGCCGATAAAAGCTTATATACCAAATTTCGTCAAAATATATTCATATTTGCGACCTGCAGTTTGATTACAAGCTTTACATGGACACACAGACGGACGGACGGACGGACAGACGGCCATTGTTAAATCAACTCAGAAAGTGATTCTGATTCGATCGGTATAATTAAAGATGGGTCTAGGTCAAATATTTTTGGTTGTTACAAACAGCAGCACAAAGTCATTATACCCAAACCACATAGTGGTATAGGGTATAAATACACACATTTTCTTTTAGTTTTAAACTAACAGCGCTGTATAAAATAGAAGACAAAAAAAAATTGAATCTTCTCATAGAAGTGCAAAAAACACGAAAGCAACCTTTTATGTAAAAAAAAATGTGTAGCACCTTTTAAGGGTACATTTTTATGACACTCTCAGAACGCAGTGTGCAGGGTATGAGTAGATGTAGAGTTTCATTCAGTTTCCTTTATTAGTCGTTTCTCTAAAGTTATTGTGCAATGATTCTATCTTTCGTACTGTTTTTCAATTCAATAAACAAAAGGCTTACATTTTTTTTGACCACTACCGGACCTTTTAACTTTTTCCTTTCAACAAAGCCGTAAATTATTTGTAAATCTTTTGATTTGTGTTATCGTTCCTATTACTTCCGCTTTCTTTAGTGTTATTTCATTGTTTGGCAAAGGAAGTATATTGTTATATTTATTATACAAATTTAATGATATTAAAATTCTAAAAATGGATTTAATCAAGTGGACGCGAAAATTTTTATTTGGCAAATCTGTTATGCTATTTGTTCCTATATCAAACACTTTAATAATGATAATAAAAAAACTGTTTTAAATTTTATAATTAAGGACTACATTTCTCTTTTTATGAATAAATTAACTGTTTAGGTGGCATTGATAAGTTGCGTATAACGTTCCTACTTGTGCTAAGTTTGTATTTTCTAAAAATGGTACATGAAAAAAATATTTTATAATTTTTGCTCCTAACTGGAAAATTAAAGAAAATATATTTGCAATTAAAAGCGTACTGCAGCAGGAGAAAGATACGCAATAAACTAAAAGAACTATAGTTTGATATACAGAAACCAATAATTCTCTTTGGTATAGCTTAACATTAGATTTAGCAATATCAATGCCATAGAATTGCACTACAATAAAATGGAAAAAATTGTTTTAAAAAATTAAAATTTAAAAATTTCCTTTATTAGTTTTTGCTTATGACAACAGCAAAAATAATTGAATAGTTTAGTTCAGAAAGCAGGATGATTACTGTTTTATAAAAGTAAATGCATGGTTTAATGCAAAAACAGTAAAAAAGTCGAGAAACCTTTATTTAGTGAAGAAAAAAGTCAACTGACAGCGCTTAACTTGTTTCTACTCTAAACGGCGGGATTTTTAATACTAAAGGCCAGTAAAAAAGGTCGTTTCAATATCCCTCAAGATGTTAAAAATTTAAAAAAATGGTGGCTTCGGTCGTACAAAAACGTTACAAATTCAGATGGAACCTGTGGTTGAGCCTATCCATCCAAAGAACATGAGGGAGACTTTTAAGATTTCAACTTACAAATAGTTTTCTTATAACAATAACTTGCCAGGAAAAGTATTTGTGTAGCAATTTATAGATGGACTTGGATCATGCTATGCTAAAAACCCGTTCTCTTCAGGCTATACCTACAGAGATCGCAAATACTTCAGGTGAGAAAAAGGCAAAAGATTTAATGGTATATTTTACACTGTGTAATACTAGGCCCTAATCTAATTTTTTCCGTCCCAATAAATGTAAAAAAAAATAAAAGATTTACAAGCTCTAAAACCCTACTTGTTTGGATACGAAAGTTTCTTAAATTTCCTCTTAATAACATTAAATAATCGCATTATCACGTCAAACCACAGCAAAAACAAATTATAAAAAAAAAAAATTTGCCAAAACACATCACTGAATTTAAAATAGTGTTAAAATATTATAATATTTAAAATCCAGTATTAAAACCACAATTTACCTGAAAAAGAAGAAAAGAGAATTGTCTAAAGTAGTTGAAGTGTTATAAATATAAGAAAATAATATACATAGCTCCGGGGCAAGCAAAAATAAAAATAAAACGAGATCGTAATTAGTGATCGAAGTGAGTGACTAACAGAAAAAGCTAAACAAAATATATTAAAGAATTAATAAATATATTTTTTTTACTTATCATTACCAGTGTTAAAGTTGAAAGCACATTATCAATTGTTTTAAAACATATGTCAAGATGGAGATCAAAACAAAAATCATTAAAAGAGTTTTGAAAAAGAGATTTTGAGCTTTGAACGTTGATCAGATCGCGTGACTATAACTATTTTTCGGGATTTCGGGTTATCGTTTTTTTATACCAGAAAAAATAGTAAAAACAAATTTATTTAAATAATTTAAAAATATAAATCGGTAGAAATAGTAAATTTAAAAATAGACAGGTTAAAATTAATTGCCATTCTATCACCATCATCAACGTCTTCGATCAGCGTAATGCCTGGATGAAAGATCTTTCGTCGTGGGACCGTAAAAGCTGTAAGTAATTTTCTTTAACATTTTATTTTATTCTTGATCCATTGATCATTCACTGTTAAAAGTTCTCTCACATTTTGGAAACTCTGTTGTAACAGAATAAAAGCTCTGTTAAAATAATTTATTCTGTTAGCTTAACAGTGACTTTGACGTGGCATATTAAATGATTATTTTATTTTGCAACCCATTATACAGTGTTTTCAGAAATTAAAAGTAATGAATATTGCTACAAAAACTTCTACTAAATTATTTTTGGCTTTTGACTAATTCAGTTAAATATAATTAAAATATAATAATATATAAACTAGCGGCATTACTCTTCTCTCTTATAAGTATGGGGTGGTGAGTTTCATTCCGAACCAGAGAGAATAGCAACGCCTGTAAAAGAATGCCGTCTTTACAGATTTAACGATCACTTACTCAAGTTATTGAAATTTAGTTTCCTCTATTAACATTCGCGGTTTTAATAATTTGTTTTAATCAATCATTTGGAATGATTTAATATAAATTTTTTTTTCTCACGGAAATTTTCTTTTATAATTTTTACATTTACCAACATTTTTATTACATATATTTTGTTTACTACCCTGGCAACCGAACGGGATGCAGACCTTTAATCATTTCTTTCTTCCAGCGTTTCATTTTGTTTTTTGCATTTTTTTTCATTTTTTTTGAGTGAATATTAGATAAATGTGTTTTTTTTTTTAATAAAATCAAATATTCTTTTTCTCAATTCAAACTCTTATTAATTATTTGCTTTTGCTTGGTTTTGAAAAAAAGAGCTTAAATATTTAAATGGTTTTCCTATGTCAAATATAATAGATTTAAACGGTCACTTCATACTTTTACATTTTAGTGTAAGTTGAACTTAGTTACATATGTAAATATTAAATTAATAATTGGTTTAAGTTATAGATCACTTTTTTTCACTTGTTAATAAAATAATTTGAAGTATGAATCTACAAAAGGTTTTTTCTTGATTTCCTGTAATCTGTTCGGATAGGGTCATTTTTTTTTGGGATCATATATAAATTTATTGGCTTTCCACTATATGATCATGGTTGGGAGGGGTATAGGGGTTTTACATCAACACACCCTAAGTTAAATATAGGTCATCCGTTTCCGGCTAAATTAAATGTTTTTTTCCTTTATTTTCTGTCAGTCCCAAGCACGTACAAATAAAATTCTCCACAGATCACATCTCATCCAGTAACTCTCAAGCGAAAGTAGCAATGAATCCTCCCTGTTTGCCGATGAGATAAAGGCTGGAAGCATGGTTTTTTTCTTCTTTTTCAGAAAAATGTCAATTCTTTCTAGAAGATTTAATTTTTAATACAAAGGCGTAAATGTATATTATTGTGTTGTCCAGCAACGCGGGCAGGGTTACTCTAGTTTCTTATAAACGACAGCTGGCATGTATGTTTTAAGTATTACACCCAATAGTTTCAGGGAATTAACATTTTCTATGGTAATTAAGCCCGAAGACATGCTGGGGGTGCAAAATTTTTTTCTGCAAATATGTGGATCTTTGCATTTAGATAATGACTGCGCGGCACTTGAGTAGTTACACCAATTATTTATGTAATTTACCATTGGTTCAATGTTAATAGTTTGATTCTTTTCCTTGCCAGTTTTTTGATGATGCAGAAGTCGTCGGCATAAGCGCATAAATTACATTCCTTAAGTGATAGAAGGATGTTCACTTAGTTCGTTAAAGGATATAAGATATAATATTACAGAAAGAGGGGATCCTTGAGGAATCCCATTATATAGAGTTGTTGTACTATCGTGTGTATGCCTATCTTGTCGTAAGCTTTTGAAAAATCCAGTGAAATTATTTAAGAGCGGTTTTTATTCGCTTACCCTTCTTGAAACCTAGTTGAGGGGATCAAAGAGGTTTATTTGTAGTAACAAACCACCATCTAAGAATCTTGATAAGCATAAATTTAATGAAATGGGCTTGTATAATTTCAGTTTGGTTTGGTTGGCGATCGGTGAGATAGTGCGTATCTTATAAAATTGGAAAATGTGGTTGTTCATTGCTTGGTTGTAATTGGTTAGCAGTACCCGTATATGTTTCGTTTAAATATTCAAATTTTGTATCATCGTATAAGATATTCTGTCTATGCCGGGAGTATTTCCCTTCATATTGTTGAATTAGCTTTTTATTTTGATAAATTTAAATATTTAAGAGTAATTTTTCAAGAGTCGTTAAAATTTTATATGTGTGACCTTCTCCGAGAAAAGGGACCTAGTGTGTCAAAAAAAGGGTAGTGTCAAAAACGGTGGATTCTGGTACCTAAAAGGGTGTAGAAACTTTAAATGCGTTTTTTTTTTCAAAACTTAATTTTCACACACTAGATCCCTTTTCCCGGAGAAGGTCACATATATGAAATTTTCGATAAAGTTCAAAAAGCTTATTTTTCTGACTGTGTTTTTTTTAGGCGTAAAAATATGGTTAAGACCAACATAAAATCTATAATATTAATAGGCTAGGGGATTTTTTGTGACAGATGCTTTGTTCTATCGTTTTATCCCGATCTTGACCACACGTATATTATTTGAAAGGTATTTCTTTTTAGCCGTTTTGCAGATTTACAGATTTTTAAATTTTTTCCTTTATTTAGAGTAAATAGCATATAAAGTTGCAACTAACACATACATATAATTGTACAATGCCATGTTAAATTTGTTAATGTGTTTGTAATAAAAATGAGTTTGTTTTTTGTGTTGACTTGTGAATTGCCTATAATTGATTAGCATACCTTTAGGATCTTTACTCAATGAAAAAATAAAATCTCCTAGAATTTGCAATCGAATTTCGAGGGGTGGAATCTGCTAGTTGCTTTAAAAAAATTAAAAGTCTTATTTTAGAGTTATTGTGTCTCAGTTTTCTCACTAAAACGTAAAATAAAAAAAATCGCCAGAACCGAAAATCGCGAATAACTAAAATCGCAAAAACAAAACTTGCCAACATCAAAATTCACCAAAATCAAAAATCGCAAAACACAAAATTCGCTGAAGCAAAAAATTGCAAAAAAAAAAAAAATGGCAAGAAAAAACAACAATTTCGCCGAAGTCAAAAATCGTCAAAAAAGAATATCGCGAATAACAAATATCGCCAACATCAAAAGTCGCCTAAATCAAAAATGGTTAAAGCCGAAAATCCCGAATAACAAAAATAGCAAGAAACAAAAATCGCCAAAACCAAAAATCGCCAAAAACCGAAAATCGTAAAAAAAATTATCGCGAAAGTCAAAACGCACCAAACTAAAAATCGCTAAAAATCTAAAACCGCAACAACAAAAATCGACAAAACCCAAAATTGACAAAAATAAATAAAATAGTTTTCTACTAAATGTAGTCCCAGTTTTTTACTTCGTTACGATGGGTGTAATGAAGTGCATCGGGTTACACCTAGTAGGGTATAAAAATATTGGGAAAAAAAAATTATCAACTTTATACAATTAGTTTAATCAACACTTGACATTTTTATTTAGGATAACTCATTTGTTAATGTAGTCTGCATAGCAATTTAATTTTAGACGTCAAATTAACTTAACTGCTTCAAAATCTATTGTAAAAAGATTACATTTGCTATTGTTGTTTTCAGCAGTGAATAAACAATTGCTGCACATATAATCCATATATTTCAATTTATTGCTAGAATTAGCATTTATGTTTTGATTGTGTAAGTAATTTGCAGTTATGCATATCTTATTTAAGTCTTAATTTTAATGGGGCAGCTTCCTTATATATCCATTAATATCAATTGTAATGAAACTAATTGTAAAATTATGTTTAAAAGTTTTTATACCCTATACCACCATGTGGTTTGTGTACAATGACTTTGTGCTGCTGTTTGTGACTACCAAAAATATTTGACCTAGACCCATCTTTTATTATACCGATCGACTCATAATCACTCCCTGAATCGATTTAGCGATGTTCGTCCGTCCGTCTGTCCGTCCATCCGTCTGTGTGTCCATGTAAACTTTGTAATCAAACTATATGATCTATTTAGATGAAATTTGGTACATAAGCTTTCAACGGCTACATGATAAACGCTGTTAAAATTGGTTGAATTCGGTTCATGTTCAGACCTAGTCCCCATACAAATGACCCCTATGAAATCGACATAAATTGCCATAAGATCAAAATTTTCCTATAGATCTCAGTCAAATTGGGTTTATACATATGTGTTCATTATATCCATTAATCAGTAGTACGAAAATAATCCCTATAAGACAATTCTTAGTCATAGGCTATATAGAGCTGCTTCCCGATCTTCACTTAAATCTATCAAAAAACAAAAATATTGCACAGATGTTTCTCAAATTTGGTTTGTATATATTTTTTCAAAATATAAGTGACTTTACCAGATATGGTCAGGATCGGTATATTTTTCGACCCTTTCATATGTGCAGACAAAAAAAATAAATACAAAGCCACTCAAATTTGGCTTATGATTATTTTCTATATCGAATTAGTTGGACCGAAGAGATAGGCTCTCTAAACCATGGTATACGGTATCGTATGGTCAGTCTAAACCGACAATAATTTCTTACTTGTTATACCCTATACCACTATGTGGTTTGGGTATAATGACTTTGTGCTGCTGTTTGTAACAACCAAAAATAATTGACCTACACCCATCTTTAATTATACCGATCGAATCAAAATCACTATCTGATTCGATTTAACGATGTCCGTCCGTCCGTCCGTCCGTCCGTCCGTCCGTCCGTCCGTCCGTCTGTGTGTCCATGTAAAGCTTGTAATCAAACTGCAGGTCGCAAATATGAATATATTTTGACGAAATTTGGTATTTGATCTTCTATCGGCCATGGGATGAACGCTATTGAAACTGGTGAGAATCGGTCCATGTTCAGACCTAGCCCCCATACAAATGACCCCTATGAAATCAACATATATTGCCATAAGACCCAAATTATCATACAAATCTTAGACAAATTGGGTTTGTGTGTATACATTACATCCATTAATCAGTAGTCCAAAAATGATCCCTATTGGACAACTCTTAGTCATAGGCCCCATATAGGGCTGCTTCCCGATCTTCACTTAAATCTATCAAAAAGCAAAAATATTGCACGGATTCCTTTCAAATTTGGTTTGTATATATTTTTCAAAGTATAAGTGACTTACGGATCGACTCAGAATCACTTTTTGAGTTAAAATAGCAATTTCCGTCCGTCCGTCCGTCCGTCCGTCTGTGTGTCCATGTAAAGCTTGTAATCAAACTACAGGTCGGAAATATGTATATATTTTGATGAAATTAGGTATGTAAGCTTCCACCGACCATGGGATGAATCGACATAAATTGCCATAAGTTCCAAATTATCATATAGATCTCAGTTAAATTGGGTTTGTATGTGTTCAAAAATACTCCCTACAGGAAAATTCTTAGTCATAGGCCCCATATAGAGCTGCTTCCCGATCTTCACTTAAATCTATCAAAAAACAAAAATATTGCACAGATTTTTCTAAAATTTGGTTTGTATATATTTTTTCAAAGTATAAGTGACTTTACCAAATATGGTTAGGATCGGTCCATTTTTCGACCTAGTCCCCATTTAAATATAGTGTCCGATATGAACATTTTCATATCTGCAGCGAAAAAAATTAATAAAAATGGCACTCAAATTTGGTTTATGCATATTTGCAATATCCAATTAGTTGGACTGAAGAGATAGGGTCTCTTAACCATGGTATAGGGTATCGTATAGTCGGGCTAGACCGACTATAATTTTCTTACTTGTTTTTATTCTATTTAAGTTGAAAATTTCTCTTAATAAATTATTCAATCCTTCAAAAACTACGAACTTCTACTGCTTGTTCCTATTTGCACACAAATAAATTATGCTGTTAATTACAGTCAGCGTAATGTTTTTTTGTTTTAATTTAAACAAAATATCTCCTCCTTGTCTTTTCGTTGTACGTTTACTTTTGACTGCTTCGAACAATAAATAAACTTTTACTCCCAAGTAGAAATGTATCGTTGAGTGCAATTAAAGGTAGTAGCAGTTTACAGTCGACCTACTTATTGAAATTCAATTTGAACTAAATGGTTTTTAATTTTTTATGGTTATCTTTAATGTTTTTCGTTAATAGTTCCTGGCAACCTGTTAATGTAAATTAAATTTTGTAAATACGTTATTGGATCTTAAGTGAAAATGTAAATTTACAATTTTCATTTCTAGCATTCAGGACTCTCGACATATTCTGACACGCACACATTCTGACACACACAAATTTTGTTTATATATATATTTTTTTTTTGTGTAGCATAAATAAAGGGAATACACAAAAGGTTTTATATTCAGCTATAACGATTTTTATTTGCTATAAATTTTTTGTGCACTTCAAACTTAACACTATTAAAATTACTGAAAGTCATTCCAAAGAAGGCTTGTCAAGAAGCGACAAGTTTTAAAGAATCTCGAGTAAAATTTATTTTTTTTTTTATTAGCCGCACATTTTTTTGCTCACATAACCCTACTTGATAACTCACGAGTAGTAAATTGCTACTTTGGCATTACCTACATCGGTGATTAAGTATTAATTGCCATGACTGATTTTTATATTATGCAATAAATTGGTACATCTTAAAAATTTTCTCGATACGTACTATTTTCTCTTCGTAAAGGAGTGTGCTAAATTTTTCACGCCATTACAGACAAAACAATGAAGTGCATGTACCACCTTCATTTAGTGAAGGGTATTAGAATTGTAGATAAGGTAGTGCTATAAAATGCTGACAATATAAAAGATTATGTACAACATGCCAGTTTAAGTTGTTGAACAGACCAACATTTATTTACTCGTATTTTTGATTTGGTTTCTTTATCGTAGACAGACAAACGTTTTCTCTGAAACTGTTTATATTTATTGTAGCCTACACAAATTTGTAGTTAGGGTTTAGTAAATACCTGTGCCCAACTGTATGTAATGCGCTTAACACTGAACAATAAACGAACGTACAGATCGAATCCAAATAACTTTCAGGGGCGATACAATAATATGTGTACATGCTTATCTTTTACGCATGGCCAACAAATTATCGGTCATTTGCACTCTGCTCTCTGCTATCGAAGGTAATGGAGATTATGATTAATTACCATCTTTTTAGTTATTTAGACACCAACACACTTCTTAATGATCGAAAGCATGCCTTTCACCGCAAACCTGCTAATGGAGACCTGTTAGTTTTTTTTTTCAGAATTTTGGTGAAAACAAAACGATTGTTCTGGATATTCCCATGGCATTCGATTGCATCTACTGGTGCATTATTTTAAAAGGTTATTGAATTTCGATTAATTAGTGGCTCCCGATTTATACATATTTTTAAATTTATTGTACATGTTTTTATATATGTTACGTTCTTCTCCCCCTCATTTCCTATTATTCCTTAACGATTTTCTTATTCAAACCTTCAATCCTATCTACTCTTTTACACATACCAGCATCATTTCTATTTCACTTACAACCAATTTTAAGCCGAAATTTTTGGATATTGGGAGCACAATGAATGACACACTCAGCGAAGACATCTAAAAACAAGCAAATTATAATCAGTCTAGACCTACCGTACGATACCTCGTACCATGTGCTTTGAGAGTGGTCTTAGATCAAACTAATAGTTTAGGGATTAGGTCGAAAAATGGATCAATCCTGATCTTATTAGCTAAAGTCAGTTTATTGGAAAAAGAAATATATATATATATATATATATATATCTGTGGTCACAAGCAATAACCGCCTAAGTCGACGTATTCACCTGTGATCCGCATTTCTCTATCACTGTTTATTCAAAAGTTATTAATGAAAACATGCTGACCTAAGACGTAATGAAGCCCCATTACGTTTATATTAAAAGTTATGTTTCTCGAAAGCATGATTTTCGACTTATGCGGTTAATGCTTGCGACCACAGATATATACAAACCAAATTTTGGAAAAATCTATGCAATATTTTTGTTTTTGGATAGTCTAAAGTGAAGACGTAGAAGCAGCTTTATATGGGTGTTAGAACTAAGAATTGTCCTACATGCTTTATCTTCGAACTACTGCTTAATGGGTGTAATATACAGATGCAGTCTCAATCTGACCGATTTCCATATTATAATTTGGAAGTTATGGTAACTTTGAGTCGGTCTCATAGGTAAGGCACTTATTCTGAACATGCACAGATTTTCACCTATTTCATTAGCGATCGTTCTATGGATGTTCCGTCGAAGTATACTCATATTTGCGACCTGCAGTTTGTTTAAAAAGTTTATATGGACACACAGATGGACGGACAGATGGACAGTCGGACGTACGGACATTGCTAAATGTACTCAGAAAATGTTTCTGAGCCAACCGCTATCATAAAAGGTGGGGCCAGATGAAATATTTTTGTTCAGCAGCACAAAAATCATTATACCGTGACTATAGGGCTATATGATATAAATAGGGTAATTTTAGTTCATTCAGCATAACAGTATTATCTGAATATATGGATGATATAGAACAAGTAAGAAAATTATAGTCGGTCTAGACCGAATCAGATACTGATTCTGATTCGATCGGTATAATAAAAGATGGGTCTAGGTCAAATATTTTTGGTAGTTACAAACAGCAGCACAAAGTCATTATACCCAAACCACATAGTGTTATAGGGTATAAAAATCGGATACTCTTGATGTTCTAGTATAAGAACTAAATGTGGAGTTCACATAAACGAACACATTTTTCATGTGCCCTAATCTTAAAAACGGTGCAAATATCACGTTGCTTCTTCTAATATCCCTTCCCATCTATACCACTTACATTCGACCGAATATGGAATACAACTCGCAAATGTGGGAAAAATACCAAGTTATATTTTGAAGCTATTAGAAGGCGTACAAAGGAGGGCTTTGATGCTAATTATTGACAGTAGGGTATATATCTCTATTTAATAATTAGATCATAGTCGAGATGAAGTCCACATATCACTATGCTGTAGTTATTTTTATGGGAAATATTCTTCTAAGATAAGGGAACAGACATCCGTCTGTAGTCCGTTCTCCAGTGGATCGCCCAATGCATTGCAGAAGTCTTTCTTGAAACTTACAATATAGTGAATATTTTCCGATATCTTTTTTCTTAGAGTTCAAAACGTCATTTTAGTGTGTCACTAAGCTCCTGGCGCACTGAGTCTTATTCTGGCCATGGAGTTGCTTCGTCAGTTTGTTCTTAATGATCTGAAACTTTTGTTTAAAGCTCATTATTTAGCGTATAGTACAGCCTGCATAGTTGCTCTTTAACATGTCAGAATAATCAAGGAGGATAAGAAAAATTTCATATGGAAACAATATATTCAATTATAACATAACAATTATCACAATGTTCAATAAATCGCTGATGAAGGCTGAAATTCTAGAAACCGTTCCGATTAAGAATACAGTGAAGTTATGAAGTTTTGAAATATATGCTTTCTTCTTCTTTTTTACCACGCACCATTGAAGTAAAAATATTTTAATTTTAGATAAAAATTTAGTCGTATTTAGATCTCATTTTATGAAAGCATCTGCGTTTTCTTACAAAATTTTTATATCAACAAATCAAAAATGTTATAAAAATATTAAACTAGCGTTAACTTTTAACCCTCATTCTGTTTTTGGGCAAATTTTGCCCAAACGCCGGTTTAACCTTAAATATCTCGGGTTTTTATACCCTATACCACTATGTGGTTTGGGTATAATGACTTTGTGCTGCTGTTTGTAACAACCAAAAATATTTGACCTAGACCCATCTTTAATTATACCGATCGAATCAGAATCACTTTCTGAGTTGATTTAACAATGTCCGTCCGTCCGTCCGTCCGTCCGTCTGTGTGTCCATGTAAAGCTTGTAATCAAACTGCAGGTCGCAAATATGAATATATATTGATGAAATTTGGTATATAAGCTTTCATCAGCCATGGGATGAACGCTATTGAAACTGGTGAGAATCGGTCCATGTTTAGACCTAGCCCCCATACAAATTACCCATATGAAATCGACATAAATTTCCATAAGAGCCAAATTGTCATATAGATCTTACTCAAATTGGGTTTGTATGCTTTCATTACATCCACTAATGAGTAGTCCAAAAATGATCCCTTATAAAAATCACACTCAAATTTGGTTTTTGTTTATTTTCAATGTCCAGAGATAAGGGTTTCTAAACGCATGGTGTAGGGTATCGTATAGTCGGTCTAGACCGACTATAATTTTCTTACTTGTTTTTTATAATTTTATAATAAAACTTTTTGACAATTATTCTTTTAGATATATTTAGCAATATGATAAAAATTTAATTTGTAGTTCCAATAGAGAAGGCTCTACAAAAATAGTAGCGAATCCTGCCTTTTGGGCATATTTTGCCCAATGTAATTTCTATTGATTTTAATCTGATCTTTTACCAAATATAATCAATGTTTATAATTATTTATCTCTAAAAACGTAAAATATACGATGCCGATACAGTTATACACCGTGCAACGAGTAACAGTCGAACACTTAGTCTAATAGGATTTGCTTTCAAATAATTATTTTGCTCACGTAGTGAAGCGTTAGAGTGCTTATGGGACGATATGGCATTATGGGACTCTACTTCCAACTATGCCTGGTCACTTCAAGTATATACTGGAAAAGACCGTAATTGTTCACCCGAGAAGATTCATGCACGTCGTGTTGAATCTAGCATCAGGACTCAATTCAGAAATTTAACTTGAGAATATTTTTTCACGTCATATGATCTTGCTGCTGAACTTTTAGAAATAAAACTTACTTTAGTTGGTACAGTTCAGAAGAACAAAGCTTCTTTACCTCCATATATGTATATTGGCTATGAAAAAGAAACCTGTATCTATTAGGGAAACCCTTTTCAAACCTAACAAGTAAGAAAATTATAGTCGGTCTAGACCGACTATAGGATACCCTATACCATGCGTTTAGAGACCCTACCCCATAGGCCAAACTAACTGGACATAGAAAATAAGCTAAACCAAATTTGAGTGGGATTTTTATAAATTTTGTTGTCTGCAGATATGAAAAAGTTCATATCGGATGCTATATCTATATGGGGACTAGGCCCAAAAATGGACCGATCCTGACCATGTTTGGTAAGGTCTCTTGTATTTTGCAAAAATATATACAAACAAAATTTTAGAAGAATCAGTGCAATATTTTTGTTTTTTGATAGATTTAAGTAAAGATCGGGAAGCAGCTCTATATGGGGCCTATGACTAAGAGTTGTCCCATAGGGATCTTTTTTGGACTACTGATTAATGGATGTAATAAACACATACAAACCCAATTTGACTAAGATTTATATGATAATTTGGATCTTATGGCAATTTAAGTCGATTTCATAGGGGTCATTTGTATAGGGGCTAGGTCTGATTCATAGGGGTCATTTGTATAGGGGCTAGGTCTGAACATGGACCGATTCTCACCAATTTCAATAGCGTTCATCCTATGGCCGACAAAAGCTTATATACCAAATTTCATCAAAATATGTTCGTATTTGCGACCTGCAGTTTGATTACAAGCTTTACATGGACACACAGACGGACGGACGGACATCGTTAAATCGAATCAGATAGTGATTCTGATTCGATCAGATAGTGATTCTGATTCGATCGGTATAATTAAAGATGGGTCTAGGTCAAATATTTTTGTTAGTTACAAACAGCAGCACAAAGTCATTATACCCAAACCACATAGTGGTATAGGGTATAAAAATAGAACAGCACTAATAGTAAATATACCAAAAAGAAAACTTCGCTGTGTCTATCTACTAAGTACATTGCACCACGTTTCAAAAATTAAAGATAACCAGATGAGGAAACCCGAAATTATAGAATACTATAATCATGCACAGAGTGGAGTGGATACAGTAGACCAACCTGAAGAAACATACACGTGTAAGCGAATGTATTACCCGTAAGAAAACTTAAAAAATTAAAAAATAAAATATAGCTATTGGGTAAAATTTGCCCAAAATACAGAATTCGTTATTTTATTTTCTTACATTTTGAGGGTTAATTATCATTATTTTTTTTTTACCACTAATTAAATTAAAGGTACAAAATACTTATGTGATGGCGGTATTTGCATGTTTAATTATTATATTTATACTTTAAGCACAGAAATTAAGAACGGAGTCACCATGACCGACGTTATGTGATCGGGATCGGGAGAAAATTGTTTAACAAATCATCGGTTACAAGAACTCGCCTTACCTATTAATATTATAAATATACATACCCGCATGATTTAATTTATTTTTTATTTTTATTTTTACCAAATGTTTAAAAAGTAAATGGAAAACTTCATATAAAAGTAACAATATTTCTTTACAATTAACAATATTTTTTCTCTTTGATGACTATGATATTCATATATGTGGAATGCTTTGATTACAATATTTTTTTTTTATTTGTATATAAAACTTCTAGGGGACTTATTTCATTGGCAATACTACTCGGAATCCAATACAAATGTGCAAAAACGAGTTGAAAATTACATATTGTTTAATACAAATATACGTTTATTTTTATGTATAAACACATACATCGTTGCACAATTTTTCTTTTATAATTGATACAAAATTTACCTTAAGGTAAATATGAAATAACTGCAATATTTGTGCATGTAAAATTGTGTACCGTATACAAGTTCGTCTTGTGGTTGTAGTGAGTTTCTGCTGATCTTTGTAACTACTAAAACTAGTTGACCAAGCCAATCTTTTATGAACCAATAGAGTCAGCTTCTATCGCTATTATAATCGATTATGATTGGTACATATGCAGACCTAGCCTCTACACACATTTAATATAATAATCCGATCATGATGTATATAAAAAAAATGCCGTAAAAAAATATCTGATAATCTTATTTAAACCTGGTTTATGATTATACTTTATACACATTCATGACCGCAACCAGCACATTTGTATGCAGACCATTTCCAAAACTTATGGCATAGGTTGTCTTGTAGTCGGTCACACTGCTTATAAATTTCTTGTTTTTTTGTAGTTTTTTTTTTATAAAGCACTTTTAGCGAACCTGTGACTGCCAAAAACCCACACACACACAAGTTTAACCCAGTGTTAATAATATATTTGAGCAGTGTGCCACTTAGGTAATCAAACATTAAAACACACCACTTACACCCAAGCACATTTGTTGGATTTAGTGCTGCTGAGCTTTAGGGTAAATAGTTTTTATTTTAAATTCTGTTGACATAAGGGAATAGTTAAAAAAAAAAAATACAGATATGCGTAGTTTTTTAAAAATTTACTTGATGTTTTCTAAAACGAGAAAAGCAAATGGAACAAAATAAATAACAGTTTAGTGAATGAATACTGCTGCATATTGCAAAATACTGTACAATGGTTTTGGGAATTCTATTTTCAAACGATGTAAAGTATACATATTTGAAAATCTTATAACGCTATCATCCGCTCATCGTTTCTAGAATATATAAATGACAACGCAGATGATTGCGTCATTTCTGTAGGCAATACTCCAACCATATAATTATGTCATTCCATTTAGATTTATATATGCCCTTCTATATGTCTATAGTAACCCTGCTATCAAAATACAAGTCGGCAATTTGAAAAACCATGTACGATATTGAGGAAATTGTATGTAAAATCTCACAAACTTCTTATAAAAAAAATAAAATTATAAGTTTCAATCAATTTAAATTCCAGCAATGTAAGAATTTAAATCAACTTCTAGGAAACTTTGTTAATTTTGTTACGTTATTTATAGACTTTAGTATAGAGTTTTGTAAGGCCTTTAATACCCTATTGCATGACAAATTGATTCATATATTAGAGCGAGTTGGAGTACGAGGAACATGCAATGTATGGTTTAAAAAATATTTAACGCTGAGAAGATATCGGCCAAAAGTATCTAATGAGGTAAGAGAAGAATTTACAACAAGTAGTGGAGTTCCTTAATGATCTAAATTAGGGCCAATACTATACTATATATAATATATGCAAATGATTTAATCAAAGTACTAATGCTTAGCGAGACATTTGCCTATGCATGACGATACTGCGATTGTTGTCAGTCGCTAATACTTAGATGATCAATAAAAACAATCTGAGACAGTGTTATACAGTAAATTTTTAACAGATTTTTGAAATCTATGCTGCATTTTACTCACAAATAAACGTACTTTTACGATCAATTCATAACTTATACAGTTCCTAAATAAAAAATTTTTGTGTAAAAACATCTCCAAAGTTGAAAAATTAGGATAAAAAAAATTAGATTGCTGAAGCAATATGCACAGATGTTATTTAAAAAGCATGTATATATCTTTGAAAGAAAACAGTTTCTTCTTTCCAATTCTGCTTAGGATTTCAAAATCGGTTTATATTCAACAGAGTTATTGGCTTATATGTGCAAAAGCACTTAAACCCCGTTTCTTTTACTAGCAACTCAAGATTTTGAATGTGCTTCGCCAATTTACAGAACAGAGTCTTGTTGCACTCGAGAAGACCTACCGCAAAAAAAACAAGTAAGAAAATTATAGTCGGTCTAGACCGACTATACGATACCCTATACCATGCGTTTAGAGACCCTATCTCTTAGGCCCAACTAACTGGACATAGAAAATAAGCAAAAACCAAATTTGAGTGGGATTTTTATTAATTTTTTTGACTGCAGATACGAAAAAGTTCATATCGGATGCTACATCTATATAGGGACTTGGTCCAAAAATGGACCGATCCTGATCATGTTTGGTAAAGTCTCTTGTATTTTGCAAAAATATATACAAACAAAATTTAAGAAGAATCAGTGCAATATTTTTGTTTTTTAATAGATTTAAGTGAAGATCGGGAAGCAGCTCTATATGGGGTCAAAGGGATCATTTTTGGACTAGTCATTAATGGGTGTAATGAACGCATACAAACCCAATTTGAGTAAGACCTATATGACAATTTGGATCTTATGGCAATTTATGTCGATTTCATATGGGTAATTTGTATGGGGGCTAGGTCTGAACATGGACCGATTCTCACCAATTTCAATAGCGTTCATCCCATGGCCGATAAAAGCTTATGTACCAAATTTCATCAAAATGCATTCATATTTGCGACCTGCAGTTTGATTACAAGCTTTACATGGACACACAGACGGACGGACGGACGGACGGACGGACGGACGGACGGACGGACTGACGGACTGTGTGTCTGTGTGTCCGGACGGACGGACGAACATTATTAAATCAACTCAGAAAGTGATTCTGATTCGATCGGTATAATTAAAGATGGGTCTAGGTCAAATATTTTTGGTAGTTACAAACAGCAGCACAAAGTCATTATACCCAAACCACATAGTGGTATAGGGTATAAATATCGTGTTTCATTCATTTTTGTATCACTATTAAATAATGCAGAATCAGTTAGACAAAGTTATAAAATGGTGCCATGACCATGAAGCTGATGCATATCAAGACTCTAAAATCTTATACTCAGACACAAAGTTAAAATATCACAGCATAGATGAATTTCGTTCTGCCCGGAGGGATGCTAATAATAAAATTAGAATGGCCAAAACTGAGTATTCCTCTAAGCGATTCGGTACCGCCCTTGAATCCAAACACACCTGGAAAACTATTAGGGACATTGGTATTGGAAATATGGATAAAAGCATGAACTGCTCCATTAATGTTGATGAACTCAACAACATATTTACTAATACTTCGCTTCTTGTAGCGACGGACAATATGGCTCAAAGCGAAAATTCTCTTTATAATGACAATGATACGCTTGACCAGGACATATTTGAATTTTCATGTGGCAATTAATTTGATGTTTTCTCTAGTTGTTCTCAAATAAAATCCAATGCAATAGGATATGATAATCTTGATCCTAAGCTCATCAGAATAATTCTGCCATCTATATTGCCGTATATTACTCATTTATTCAATACCATCATCACAACTAGCTGTTTTCCATCGAAACGGAAGCATGCGAAGTTAATTCCAGTCCCTAAATCAAATAGTGAGTACCGGCCAATATCTATCTTAAGTTTTCTTTCAAAAGCTTTTACACCACCAGATAAGTGTTCACGTTTATGAAAATCATCTAATGTCTGACCGACAGTCAGGTTTCTGACCTAATCATATTTGTGTAACTGCTTTAATTGACGTATCGGAGAGTATAAGGCGTGAACTAGATGATGGTAAGATCAACTTCTTGGTGCTACTCGATCACTCCAAGGCTTTTGACACAGTTAACCATCAAATATTACACAACTTGTATCATCTTAACTCGATAACCGCATTCAGTCGGTGTGTTTAAACGGCATTGAGTCCAATCCCCTTACACTAACAAGAGGCGTACCTCAGGGATCTCTTCTGGGGCCACTACTTTTTTCTATTTATGCTAATGATTTGCCGCAACATTTATCTCACTGCAAGATCCACATGTATGCAGACGATGTACAATTGTATTTAAGTAGTCCAGTTCAATCTATCAGAGAAAACGTTAATAAACTCAATCATGATTTAAACAACATATCTAGTTGGGCATCAGCAAACGGCCTGTGTTTAAATCCAAGAAAATCCAAATGTATCGTAATTCACATCATTATAAACAACGAGAAAATTGATATCGTACGAAGGCAAAAAATTTGGGAATAGTGTTTAACAATAACTTAACTTGGTCAAATCATATCAATGCTCTGGTTGTGCAAATATATGTCAAATTATGAATGTTGTGGTCTGTGCAGTACTTTACGCCGTTAAAAGTAAGAATGCTACTCGCGAAAGCTTATTTGATTCCTAGTCTTACTTACGGTTGTGAATTGTTTTCTTATTGTGACTCCATAAGTAAGAAAAAACTTGAAGTTTTATATAACAATATTATACGATATGTTTACGGACTTAAAAAGCGAGATCAGGTATCGTCCTATTCGAAGGCTCTCTATGGAGTTTCGTTTGAAAACTTGTTAAAGATTAGAACTTTAATATTTTTTCGAAAAATTATATACTCTCAAAAACCAAAGTACCTTTTTCAAAATATACGCTTTGCTAGATCGTCAAGAGGCAAAAATGTCATAATTCCTAAATTCAGATGTCTGGTTTCTGAATGACAGTTCTTCGTAAATGCTACTCGTCCTTCCTTGGAATGCTCTTCAACATCGCCAACAAATAAACAGCAACGAAAAGGGTTTTAAAAAAGTCTTTTTAATTATTTTAGTTAAATACTCCTGGTAGTTTTTCTTTTATAGTAATTTATATCATAATTATTTTTTTATGTCCTAATTTTTAATAACTTTAATTTATATAATTTTTTATATCATTATTTATTCCTACTCCTGGTAAAATTTCATTTACATATATATATACATATTTCTCTTTTTTGTAATTTTTAATTATTTACAATTTAAAACTTTTTTTTTTTAAATATTCTATGTTATATTTTATTAATGTCACAATTTTATAAATTCTTATATTATATTATTCATATTAACTTTTATATATTAGTTACAATTTTATTCAATTTAATTTGGCTAAACATGTTTGTACACTACTAAAATCCTCTACTGTAATTATAAGACTTATTCTTGTTGTGCAGGAAATCATTGAAACAAATAAATAAAATAAATAAATAAAATAAATTACCTCCATAACAAAAAAGACCGATGACTTCAACTACAATGACGAAATGTTTTATATCTCTCCGTGACTGTGCGTGTCTATGCGTGACTATGCATGAATATGTCAAAGTTAATCTTTTTTCACTGCAAGTCTATCGAACAAGTTTCAGATCGATCGGATAAGGGGAAATGGGTTTTAAATCATTCAGTGACTGTGCGTGACTATGCGTGACTGTGCGTGACTATGTTGAAGTTAATCATTCTTTACAGCAAGTATATCCTTCAAGTTTTAAATTGATTGGATAAGGAGAAATCCACTTTAAAACTCTCCGTGACTGTGCGTGACTACCCCAAAAATAATCTGTAGTCACAACAAGACTATGGGCCAAGTTTCATATCAATTGGATACGGGGGAATGGGGTTGCCCCACGACAGACAGACAGACAGATAGACAGACAGAGAGTATGAGTTAAAGGAAAGAGTATAAAAAGATACACAAGTTGCCGATTGAAGAGTAGCTAAAGTTGTTAATTGCTACCCATATCCTAAGCCCACCGTCCATGCTGACTACATACAAAATTCGTTGTCAGCCCGTTAAAACAAAAATAAATAAAAATTAACCTACATACTTAAGACTTCACCTTTCGTAATAAAAATAATTCAAAATTTAAAATTTTATCTTGAGAAACAATAAAAAAATTATTTATTTAAAACATAAATAAGACTAAACAAAACAAGTAAGAAAATTATAGTCGGTCTAGACCGACTATACGATACCCTATACCGTGCGTTTAGAAACCCTATCTCTTAGGCCCAACTAACTGGACATTGAAAATAAGCAAAAACCAAATTTGAGTGGGATTTTTATTAATTTTTTTGGCTGCAGGTATGAAAAAGTTCATATCGGATGCTATATCTATAAAGGGACTAGGTCCAAAAATGGACTGATCCTGATCATGTTTGGTAAAGTCTCTTGTATTTTGCAAAAATATGTACAAACAAAATTTGAGAAGAATCAGTGCAATATTTTTGTTTTTTAATAGATTTAAGTGAAGATCGGGAAGCAGCTCTATATGGGGTCAAAGGGATCATTTTTGGACTACTCATTAGTGGATGTAATGAACGCATACAACCCCAATTTGAGTAAGATCTATATGACAATTTGGATCTTATGGCAATTTATGTCGATTTCATATGGGTAATTTGTATGGGGGCTAGGTCTGAACATGGACCGATTCTCACCAATTTCAATAGCGTTCATCCCATGGCCGATAAAAGCTTATATTCCAAATTTTATCAAAATATATTCATATTTGCGACCTGCAGTTTGATTACAAGCTTTACATGGACACACAGACGGACGGACGGACGGACGGACGGACATTGTTAAATCAACTCAGAAAGTGATTCTGATTCGATCGGTATAATTAAAGATGGGTCTAGGTCAAATATTTTTGGTTGTTACAAACAGCAGCACAAAGTCATTATACCCAAACCACATAGTGGTATAGGGTATAAAAATATTGGTAGAATTACATAAAAGGAATAAAAAAATAACTTAAATCCATACTCGTTTAAACAAATTTGGTCACATTTATAAGTTCACAAAAAAAAAAAAAAAAAAAATATGGAATAATTATTTTAATTTAAATAAATTTTTAAAATTTTATATTTAATAAGACTGTAAAACAAAATCAAATTTTCTCCAAAATTACAAGGTTCGGCCTATAAATTTTGATAGAGGAGACAAAGAAAAGACACGTGTATCGGGTTTTTAAAGTTTACATATGAATTTCATTTGAGGTAGGGTTAAAGTTTCGCAGCACTGGCTCATTCTTAAAAGAGCATAAAATGCCATCATAACAGGGATTTAAGGGGTTAAAATATTCCGCAAAAATATTCGCCGTGAAATTTTTCTGTAAGTCCCTGAATACACGAAAACGGAAAGTTCAACCAGAAAGTCAGAAATAAGACACAACAAAAGTGAGTTTAGGGTTAATTTCGCATTCATTAACAATTCTATTTTGAAGTACTCCAAAATAAATTAAAATTAAATTCTTAATAAAAGCGAAATTAACCCTATTATAGGGTTGTTTCAAATTTTTTCGATCGCGAGTGGATAATATTTTAATTTTTAGATGTACGCGTTCAAGAACATGTTCTGTTTTTCGCAGTACACGTGCAAGAACACGAACTCAAAATAAAGCTACACTCGAATCTGTGTGGTCTATGTATGTTCGAAACAAAAACTACATATTTGAAACATATTCATGTACATAACGAAATATTAAAGCGAAATACAGCCATGATTTTGTTCAGCACCGTACAAAATTTAGAAACACACATAATTGATATCAAAATAAAAATATGTGTTGGCTGCTTTAGAATATTGTGTATTTGACGTGTGTATTTTTTGAACCTTGTTTATAATAATATTGAGTGCGTACAAATATCTTGAGGTATTTGTTGACCACAACCTCAAACGGAATATGCATATAGATGGCGTTTTAAAAAAGTTTACAAAAGCTTCTTTTATGCTAAATCATGCCAACTTTTGTGCCAACAACACGGTGGTAACACAAGCATACTTCCTGTTAGCAGAATCGCATATCCGTCACGGTATAGCGGCATGGGGACACTCAACCAAATATATCAAGCTTCAGAAATCACAAAATCAGATATTAGAAATCTTTAAAAAAAAATAAAGATATATTTCTGCAACGAGTAGTAATTTTGCTACAATTAATAACATATCAATTAATAACACTTCAACAAACAACAATAATGTAACAACTACATATATCATCAAATCACAATGTACTACCAAACAGAATTACTGCTCAAAAAAGCACCCATGAGGAAGTAATAGTAACAGATGAAAATGAAAATAACAGTACTAGAAATCAACATATACTAACATAAAAAAAAATTTATTTCATAACCATTGCCACCGAGTTATATATGGATTCCAGATTTTTTACCCAATAAGCCACAAAAAACATACAAGGATGAACACAGAAGGACGATACAACGTTCCAAAATTCAACAACGAGTATGGGAAGAATACTCTTTCTGTCATATTGCCAATATTTTTCAATCGATGCCGAAAATATTAAAGAATTATTATATTAACCAGCAATGAAAAAATACCATGGAATTAGACAAAGGTTCTTACGTCCAACCAATTGGATATAGAAAAAAATATAAACATAATCTAAGTGTCATTGTTATTAATTTTTATACCCTATACCACCATGGTTTTTTTTATGCCGACCGACTCAGAATCAGTTGTACCTTGTAATCAAATTACAGGTAGCATATACTTTGATGAAATTTAGCGCATAAGCTTCTATCGGCCATAGCATGAACGCTATTATAACTGGTGAAAACGGTTCGTGTTTAGACCTAGTCCCCCCTATGTGATCGACTTAAATTGCCATAATATCCAAATTATCAAATAGATTCCGCTCAAATCGGATGTTTATTACATTCATTTACCAGTTATTCTCCAGGACATAGTTACATACTGAATTAGTTACATATTATTGTCATTGGAATATATATGTCTAAATTATTTGTATGCGAACTGTTGTTGGCTTAAAATTTTAAATCCTGGTATGTTACATATGTACATGCATTTAGTGAACATAGTCGAATTCAATATTTTAAAACTATATTTAATTATAAAAATAAATATTTGCATAATTTAATAATACTACTGTAGTTCATATGGATAAACAGCGAGTGTAAGGAGTGAGTAAAAGAGTTACCAAACACTAATAAATTTGGAAACCACCACAATTCTACTGAAACTAGGAAATTGTTGCAAAACTTTCAGCTTGCCACAAATTGGGATTAGTTTTGTTTGTTGCCGCTTTTTACATAAAAATTTAATTAAAAACGTGGCTCAAATAAGTTAAGATAGAACTTGTGAGTTACGTAAGAGTTTAAATTTCGTTTTTCTTTTTCGCTAAAGTTAATATTCATAATAAAAAAAATATTTGAAAACTTCCAAGAAGAAAATTAAATTTTCCAAAATTTCAATTTACATCTTATAAAGTCTTCATTGTCATGTACTGTATATTTGTATTAAGATGTTGTTTAATCATTTTGTTTACTATTTTCAAAAACAACATTCATTTTCTTAAGATGATTATAAAACAATGTCATTGTCGAATATATTATCGTAGGAGACTTAACTAAAATTATGATTATATGCACCAGAAAAACATTATAGGCAAGAAGATTCAAGTTGGCATGTGTGTGTATGTCTATAAAAATTATGTGAAAACAAATTAATCTCTCAGAACCAAAAATGTTTGTGTGTACAAATATTTGCTTTGATAAGGCTGAAATCCCATGGTAGAGCTCGAGTTTTTAAATGAAAGTTGGAGTAGAAAACAAGGCAATTCTCACATAGGGATTATGTAGATGTATATTAGAAGACGAAAAAAGATAAATAAAAAATAAGAGCATACCTATGCGTCCAGCTCAACCCTATAGTGCCCTTCACCATACCTTGCCTACAGATTTTTCTTATAATAGAAAATTTTATATGACGAACGTATATTTATATCTATACTAATATTATAAAGAGGTAATGTGTGTAACTAGCCATCTGATCTTCCTGAAATTTTCACAGAGTCTTACCGCGGATATGGGAAGTGCTATAGGCTATAATTTTTTCAATATTTTTAGTGGGCGTGGCACCTCCCACACAAAGTAAATTTTTAATATCATATACATATATTGAGAATTATGAAAGGGAGAGCTTTGCAAATATGTGTGAGGTCACCTATTGTTAATATTAGTAGCCACGCCGGAAATGGGCGGGATCGGAGAAGTGGGCGTGGTACCTCCCATACAAGTAATAATTTAATATTATATATCTCGAGTACTGTGACAGAGGGAGCTTTTCAAATTTGTCTGATGTCACCTGTTATTAATGTGAGCAGTCGGACAAAAAATGGGCAGTATCGGACCAATAGCCGTAGCACCTGCCACACAAATTAAATATAAAATGCCATATATCTGGAGTACTGTTATAGTGAGAGTCTTGGGACTTTGTGTGAACCCATAAGTTATTCATATGATTAGTTAGACAAAAAATGGGCGTGATCGGAGCAGTGGGCGTGTCACCGCCCGTACAAAGTAAATATATGATATCATATAACTGGTGTACTAAAAAAGGGAAGCTTTGCAATTTGCACGAGCCCATCAGATCTTAGTATGAGTAGTCAGACAAAAAATTTGTGGGTTCACACCAATGGGTGTGGAACTCCCCATGCAAAGTAACTTTTTAAAGTCATATATATGGAGTACTGTAAAAGAGAGAGCTTTATGGCTTTGCGTGAGCCCATAGGTTCTTTGTATGATTAGTAGAAAAAAAAATGGGCGTGATCGAAGTAGTGGGCGTAGCACCGCGCATGCAAAGTAGATATCTAATATCATGTAACTGGGAAAGACTCGAGATTTTGCACGAGTCCATCAGATATTAATGTGAGCAGTCCGATAAAAATTGGGCGGGATGGTATAAGTGGGCGTGGCACCTCCTATATAAAAAATATGATGTACTACGAAAGCAACAGTCTTTTGACAAGTACATTAGTTATCAATGTGATTTGTCGTGGAAAATATATCGTCAAAATCAAAATCGCCAAACCCAAAAATCGCGAAAAATAAAAATCGCCCAAAAACAAAAATTTTCAAAATCAAAAATGGGCAAAATCAAAAATCACTAAAAATAAAAGCACACCGGGTTACATCTAGTAGTATATATAGCTGATAATAAGGTCGGATTCTAGTACCTTCCAAACGAGAAATCAACTGAAATTTTTCGCAAATTCTTATAATAATTGTGTTGAGCCACCCTTGTAAGGTTTTAAGTAATTTATTTTTGATTTGCTGCAAAATACTTATATATTTGCCAGTGAGTTTAAGCAGAACACTCCAATATATTCTTTAGTATTTTATACAACATTTTATATTCTTATAAAAGGAAACCTTTATAATGAAAAATTCAGTTTATTTCTATCCGATTGTCGAGGTTATAGTCGCTTATACAATAGCAGCTAGCACATTATAAATTTTTACAAAGAAATATCCGTTATGAATTAAATGCTCTATTATGAGAAGCATTTAATTTATAAACACTCACAGTGTGGAATATATAGTTATATATGAGGTACAGATTAGAATAGAAATAATTTTACCTATCAGTAAAGAAAAGGCATGACTTTAGAAAGAAACTCATATAAAAGAAATCTAGAACTTTTCATAAGGTATTTAAAAACAGGAATTTGTACAAATAAGAGTTATTTTAAAGAAAAATATATAAAAAACAAATAGCACAATCTCTATATATATGGGGGATTTCATGTCAAGTGCACCAACTTTTGAAACCGATGTCTTGCGATCGGGATGAAATTCGCACCAAGGTTAGTCCTATTGGATAGTAGTTTAGACACAATTTTTGAACAAGATCGGTCCAGATCTCTCTGAGTTAGAGGGGATCAAAATTTGACATTTTGGCCAAACAGGTGTTTTTTCCCATCCTTGTAACTTATTACCTATTGTTCTTAGAAAATTTTCTCCCAAATAGTTTAGATAGCTATCTCTTCAGTATTTCGTAAAAAATACTTTAAAAAAAAATTTTTTTTTTGTAGACTTTTTTTTGCTAAATTAAAGCATTTTTTGCCTTTTTTTTTCCAAAAAGGGCATTTTTTTATTTTTTTTTATTTTTTCAAAAGAAAGCTTAGGATTTTTCCTTTAAGAGCTTTTTGGTCGCTTAGTGGGATGGGAGTGGGATATCTATCAAAATAAATATTTTGTAACTTAAGACAACGGTTTTTCAATTTTTCACAAATGCACTATTTTGAATTTTTTCCTATTTGTGTCTAAAACCTTACAAATAAAACTTATACTGAGAAACTAGACAAACTAAACTTTCCGAAGGTATGTAACATACCTTCATAACATAACAGAAGAGAATGGTTATCTGCAACCTGAAAGAGTTATTTGCAACATTTCAATCTGAACACGAGGATGTTAGAATTGGCTTCACGAAATTAACCCAAATGAGATCAAAACATTGCGTTTTGGCAGAAAGGAGCGGAACTCACGCAGTATGCGTTTGCATTTACCATGAAAATGTGAAACTGATGTTGAAGGAAATCAACTTAAAGTATATAACAGATGATTCGGCAGAAGATTTACACGATTACCGCGATTGCCTTAAATTGACTATGTGTCCTAATGCAACAACTTCTTGCCACATAGGTGAATGTACCAATTGTCCGAAAACCACATCCATCAAAGAAAATTTAATCAACTCTTTAGATCGAGAATATATAGAGGAGGTCAAATTTGATTCTTGGATTCAGACTGACAGATGCACATTGAAAACAACCATTTTAAATGTGGATGATTTTGTGGAAGAAATGTGTACAGGATTGCTAAACTTGAGAACCCATGACTTTTTAGTTAAAGAGCAATGGTCATTCTTCAAGGATTTGAAGATACATTTGAAGTCTGATGAATTCGTTATTTCATATGATTTCGCAGAAAACTATAAATATGTTCTTCAGGATGCCATACAAGCATTCCACTTCAATAACGACCAAGCAACTATATTCACAGTAGTTATTTACCACATGAAAGATGAAAAACTGGAACACAAAAGTATGGCAATCATATCCGACGATTTAAAACATGATACCGTTGCAGTTTATGAGTACCAGAAGAGAATGCTAAAATTTCTAAAATCTAAATTTACAGTAATGAAGGTATACTACGTTTCGGACGGAGCTCGTCAACATGTTAAAAACAAAAGTAACTTGGCAAATATTATGGCCCACGAAAAAGATTTGGGAATGCCAGCTGTGATGGTATTGGAGCAAACCTTAAAAGAAATGCAGCGAAGTATAGCCTCCAGTGCTCTCCTCAAGATCGAATCTTAGATGCGACTGCTCTATTCCATTGGGCAAAGAGTTATTGTAAAGAAACTAAAATAGTTTTTAGTAGCAAAGAGGATCATCAGGAAACATTGAAAACACTGAAGAGCGGATTCGATGCTACGGTAACAATCGATGGCACCGCTCAATACCATGCTTTTATACCGCTTGTCGATGGAAGACCCAAGTTGAAAAAGTTTTCTGCCTCTATTCAATGCGATTTCTTTCCAAAGACAACAAATAAACCAGCAGCGAAATCAACAGCTGAACCTAGTAACGCCAAGAAAGGATTGACAAAAAAACGCAGAAAATAAAGGCGACAAAAAAGCTGGATGAAAGACTGGGTATTTAAAAATTTACAAGACTTAAATACTTCATCAGCTAAAATAAATTAAGTATAAAAATAGTTATGATATAAATGGATCTAATGCAATTAAGATTAAATTTTAATAAATTATTTATCTTTTTATTTTTAATATTATTATTATTATACATTAATTTAATTATTATTAAAAATAAATAAAAAATAATAATTTTTCAACATTTCTATAGAAAAAAAGCGATTTTTTCCTGAGCTTAACATATTCTGGGTATTACAGTATCGTGGGTATAAAATTTTTGTTAGGTATGTTATATACCATCGGAAAGTTTAGTTTGTCTAGTTTCTCAGTATAAGTTTTATTTGTAAGGTTTTAGACACAAATAGGAAAAAATTCAAAATAGTGCATTTGTGAAAAATTGAAAAACCGTTGTCTTGAGTTACAAAACATTTATTTTGATAGCTATCCCACTCTTATCCCACTAAGCGACCAAAAAGCTCTTAAAGGAAAAATCCTAAGCTTTTTTATGGAAAAAAAAAAAAAAATGCCCTTTTTGGAAAAAAAAGGCAAAAAATGATTTAATTTAGCAAAAAAAAGTCTAAAAAAAATTTTTTTTTTTTTAAAGTATTTTTTCCGAAATACTGATGAAATAGCTATCTAAACTATTTGAGAGAAAATTTTCTAAGAACAATAGGTAATAAGTTACAAGGATGGGAAAAACACCTGTTTGGCCAAAATGTCAAATTTTGATCCCCTCTAACTCAGAGAGATCTGGACCGATCTTGTTGAAAAATTGTGTATAATCTACTATCCAATCGGAAGACATCGGTTTCAAAAGTTGGTGCACTTGACATGAAATCCCCCATATATAAAAGAAACGCGTTTGTACGTAACCGCTAAACTCAAAAACTACTGTACCGATATTAAAAAAAAATTACACACATATTCTGTGGACAGTGAGTCGTTTGTCTGTGCAGTTGCGCGTTTGTCCGATAAATTTCGCGATTTTTGAAAAAAAATTTTATAAGGTGTTTTTGCATATATTTGTTTTGAAAAGCCATTAAATACGTTCAAGCTAATATTATTAAGCTTTAAAAAAATATGTCAGAGCAACAACGCGAGATACGAAATGAAGAACAACGTCTAAGAACCAGGCAAGTAAGAACAGCTATTCATAACAGTAATCGAATAACATTTATGCATCTGGCATTTAACTATGATCGAACAGTTGATAAAAATTCACATAACAATATTGATATTGGTAGCTTGGATCAAGTATGTGCCCATTGTAAAGTGCTAAAATACAAAAAAGAAGTAAATTAATATTGCCAGAACTAAATAAACCACCCGAACCATTACAGACAATGGTATCTGAGACGACGCCGCAATCAAAACATTTTCTTAATAATATTAGAAATACAACAACAATTGATGTTGGCCTTATAACAATTCTACCAGCTACTTATACCGAAACTCCAAGACACATGCATGAATATGCACAAGACGCTATGACATACGTTCGAAATTATGGCCGTCCTGATTTATTTACAACTTTTACTTGCAATCCGAAGTGGATTGAAATTAAGAATTGTTTAATGCCTGGGCAGTCGCCACCTGATCGTCATGATATAACAGCATGAGTATTTAAGCAGAAATTAATAATTTTTCATAGATTTAATTATCAAGCATAGAATTTTTTGATCAGTTCGTTGCTGGATGTATTTAATTGAATGGCAGAAGAGGGGATTGCCCATGCCCATAGTTAAATTTTAATAGCGGATTCTACATTTGATCCTGAACTGTTTGAAATAGTGACATAGAATATGATACATGGCCCATTTGGTGCACTTAATATACATTCACCATGTACGACTGATGGCAAGTGCTATAATCGCTATCCAAGACAATTGACAACAGAAACAATTACAGGCAACGATGGTTATCCACTGTTTAGAAGACGTTCAATATATGACAATGATCAATAACATTAAAAGTGCAAAATAAAAATGTTGAGATTGACAATCGTTGGATAGTGGCATATTCACCATTATTATCAAAAATTTATAAAGCACATATTAATGTAGAGTATTGTAATTCGGTCAAATCTATGAAATGTATTTGTAAATATGTTAAGAAAGGCAGTGACATGGCCATTTTTGGAGTAGCACCTGCAAATAATTTAGATGAACTCAGGCAATATCAAATGGGAAGACACATAAGTAGCAATGAAGCAGGATGGCGCATATTTTCATTTGCTATTCATGAAAGATATCCTACTGTAGTATATTTTAGAACAGAAAATGTTATAGAATGAGCACCGCAACCTCCAGAAACAACATTGACTGTTTTTTTTTTCTTTTGCCAAATGAATGAATTCGCTAAAATTTTTTTATATTCAGAAGTTCCAAACTATTTCGGAAACAGGGACAACCAGTAAATGACCATCTCAACGTGCTTTCAAGGGATGCTTTAGGCCAATTATATACAGTACATAAAGCTGAGTGCTATTATTTGTGTTTGTTATTGATTAACTTACGTGGTGCGACGTCATTTAAAAATTTAAGAACAATAAATAATGTATTATGCAAATCATATCATGATGACTGCCAACAATTGAATTTACTTGAGAACGATGACCATTGGTATAATTCACTGGCCTATGCATCACTTGCTGCTTCTCCACATCATCTCCGTACATAATTCGCAATTATAGTATCAACATGCATTCCATCACATCCATTAGAATTGAATATTGAATTAGAATATTTTCCCAACCAAGCATTAATTTACATTGAGGATATTTTTTTACTGATGGTAAATAGTTTTAAATAGAGCCATTACAGACAGTAAGACAGTAATCGTAAAATACAATGTGAAAAAAATTACGATATCAATGCTTTAAATACTTTTCTCCAACAGATTACATCAAACACGAATCCACAGCAAAAACACGTTTACGACAATATTATGCAATCTGTTAATGGTGGAACTGCTCGAATTTATTTCTTAGATGCTCCCGGTGGTACTGGGAAAACCTATTTAATTTCAGTTAGCAACAATATGATTAAATGGTAATATAGCGTTGGCAATGACCTCTTCTGGAATTGCAGCTACTTTATTAGATGGTGGCAGAATGGCATATTCTGCATTAAAATTACCATTAAATATGCAACTAACTGAAACACCAACCTGCAATATTTCGAAAACATCTGCGATGGCAAAGGTACTCCAACTGTGCCTGATTATTATATGGGATGAATGCATAATGGAACACAAAAATTCATTAGAGGCATTGCATCGAACATTGTTAGAATTACATAACAACCATCATCCATTTGGAGGTACTCTTATATTATTGGCAGGTGATTTTAGACAAACTTTACCAGTTATTACACGATCAACACCAGAAGATGAATTAATCGCATGTTTAAAATCATCTAACTTGTGGCATTTTGTTCAAAAACTATAACTTACTATAAACATGCGCGCACATTTAGAAAATGACGAATCAGCATATTTGTTTCCTAACCAATTATTGGACGTTGGACATGGAAAAATTGCTATAGATAATACAACAGGATTAGTAACATTACCTGCTTATTTCTGTGTTACTAATTAATCCAAAGAAGATTCTATTTCAAGTGTGTGCCCCAATATCATACATAATTATAAGAATTATCAATGGTTAAGTGATAGCGCCTTTTGACAGTCAAAAATAAAGATGTCAGCGACATTAAAGATGTCAGTGACATTGAAATTCAAAATAAAATTAATGCCCAAACGAATGCATACAAATCGATTGATTGCATTATGGATCCAGATAAAATTGTAAATTACCCAACAGAAATTTTAAATTCACTTGATTTGTCTCGAACTCCACCTTAAATTCTACAATTAACAAGTAAGAGTGTTAAATTCGGCTGTGCCGAATCCTTAATACCCTCCACCTCGGCTTGAGCATTGATAATAAATTTAAACAAAATATTGGAAAAAGTAAACAATTTGTTAAACTTAATACCAAATTATTTAAGAAAATTCTTTGGGTTGGTTTTCGTCTTTTCTATTATTTCGGATTTATTTCGGTGTTTTCTTTTTGGTAATCGTGGTTGCTGATCGCTATGCATTTAGGTTATATACCTATATGCATGCGTTTCCGGTTATATGACATAACTTCTCGTTTAATTTAGTTTTTGCTAATTAAATAGCTCGCCCTAACCTCCATTGCAAAGGTAATGGTTGTGTAGAGTGGCTTTATGCATTAAATCGTGCTAATTGGATATGGCTGTATAGTTTCTTTTAACTGGCCAAATATTTCTTCTTGTGGCCATATAGGTCGGATGGAGTAACAAAATAATAACCAAAAAGAAAAAAACTCTCTCAACTTTTTTTTTAAATATTGCCATATTTTGAAAACATAGAGAATAAATTTATAATAATAAATAATCAAATTAGGGATGCCAAACGCAAGAAACCAAAAGTCCCAAACATTTTAAATAAAATAATTTAATGTTATCTTTATTTTCTGAAAAACTTCAAATTTTCATCCAAAAAAAAATTGTGAAAATTTATATATAAAAAATAACATTCTCATCAAATTACGTTTACTTATGTAACAATTTTTATGTTAGCAATTCTTAAATATCATTTGAGGTTTTCTTAAATTCACTGAATTTAAATTAATATTTTCTGTAGTGCGATTCTGTAAATTTCAAATTCAACGATCTGACAGTCGCAAAATAAATCGACAGCTATTGTTGTTTGCACTAAGGATTAAGTGATTCACTAAGTACATACATCTTAACGACAGTCGACAAATCTGTTTTTCTATTTATTTTAATTGTAAACAAGTGGCATCTCTGTCAAAATAAGCGAAAAACACAAAGAATAGAAAAAAACAAATTACTTCATGTTTGACAGGATGATTTTATGTTTATGTTTAATATCTTTATTTTTTTTTTACTAATATTTCTGTTTATTTATTTGAAAATGAAATAATGAATTGAATATGCTATATAATTTTTTATTTATATAAAAAAGTTTTTCAATAAAAGCAAAATATTTTCACTATTTTATGATTTTTATTTATGTATGATGACATTTCAACCTAAAAATTTAAGTTTTTATCGATTGAATAAACAACACAAAAATGGTTGTCGTTTAGAAAACAACAACAGCTGAGTTTAACAATAGCGAATATCGTTTAAAAATTTTACTGACAATTTTGCAATTTTCTTTTTTTTACGATCCGACTATCGTTAAAAGAAGTTACTGAATCGCGGTAATGAAAAGTTATTAATATCTCCTGAATAGCAATATTTTTTTTTAAATGTAAACATTTTTAAATGTAAACATATTTGGTGTTTTTTTTTTTGGAATTTCAATTTGTGTTTAACGAATAAAATTTACATGTTAAAGATGCAATTGATGTCTTCTAAATTGAAAATTATTATTTCCGACGTTTTGATATGATTTTCAAAAATTCAATTAATATTTTCTAATTTATAATTGGAAACTTTAATTTCAGTTTTTATAAGAATTGATATTTTCTTAAATTTGAATGGAAAATTTAAAAAGTGCAATTTTGTATTTATGTGAATAATAATGCTTTATTAATTATAAACAATTTTTAAAAATTAGATGTAATCGCAATCAGATATTTTGTAGGTAAAGCAGAATAATAGTTCTATATAACTATGTTGAACTGTTTTGAAAGCATTGATGAACTCGGTAACTCTATTTTGTAAAGATAACAAAAAGTTAACATGCCAAACTTATGTTCATATTTGTAAAAGAATAATGAAAAAACGTATGAAATAAAAGACCAGCCCGTGTATACTCTTAAAATTGTTCTGTATGATATCTAGTTGAAAATATTGACATTCATGTTAATATAGAAATAACTATTGCAAAGCTAATTAGAACAAAAATTGTGGCGCCATCTACTGTGGCATAGTCACGCTGAGCAAAATGATGTGACACTCTGTTAATGCAAAAGAAATGCATTTTCCCCACAACAAAATATTGCAGAATTTTATGTAAATAAAATAATATATATATATACATACATACATATATATAATATATGTATATTATTTGTATTATTTAATATGTGTATGTATGTATATGTTAATATTATATTACACACAAAAAATACAATATCAAACGTTATTTTTGTGTTTCTCTCTTTAAATAAATTAATACCTAAATTTTTTTTTGCTAAATTTACATTTGGGCAATTCACAACAGGTGTTGTATATTGTATGTTGTATTAAAATACACAATACAATCATTTGTTGTGAACACTCAGTTGTATTTTCATATTGTGAAACGCTTTTTTTTGTAATTTTCGATCCAACGAGGAAAGATCGCTTCGTCGCTTCTGCTATTTTGTATAAGAGAAAACACTTGTCAATGTTTGCTTTTTGGTCGTGATATATACCCTGGAGTTTTAGTTACGTACGTCTTGCTTTTTAATTTATAATAAAACAAGTAAGAAAATCATAGTCAGTCTAGACCGACTATACGATACCCTATACCATGTCCTAACTCTTAGGCCCAACTAACTGGACATACAAAATAAGCAAACACCAAATTTGAGTCTGATTTTTATTAATTTTTTTGGCTGCAGATATGAAAAAGTTCATATCGGATGCTATATCTATATGGGGACTAGGTCCGAAAATAGACCGATCCTGATCATGTTTGGTAAAGTCTCTTGTATTTTGCAAAAAAATATACAAACAAAATCTGAGAAGAATCAGTGCAATATTTTTGTTTTTTAATAGATTTAAGTGAAGATCGGGAAGCAGCTCTATATGGGGCCAAAGGGATCATTTTTGGACTACTCATTAATGGACGTAATGAACGCATACAAAACCCAATTTGAGTAAGATCTATATGACAGTTTGGATCTTACGGCAATTTATGTCGATTTCATAGGGGTAATTTGTATGGGGGCTAGGTCTGAACATGGACCGCTTCTCACCAATTTCAATAGTGTTCATCCCATGGCCGATAAAAGTTTATATTCCAAATTTCATCAAAATATATTCATATTTGCGACCTGCAGTTTGATTACAAGCTTTACATGGACACACAGACGGACGGACGGACGGACGGACGGACATTGTTAAATCAACTCAGAAAGTGATTCTGATTCGATCGGTATAATTAAAGATGGGTCTAGGTCAAATAAAGATGGGTCTAGGTCACATATACAGCAGCACAAAGTCATTATACCCAAACCACATAGTGGTATAGGGTATAAAAAAAAAAATGTTAATTGTTTTGGTTAGTACTGAAAGAGAAAATACATACTAAAAATATAAACATTAATTTTTATATAAATCAACTTATCGATGTATTTGCGTTATTTACATTATTTGCCATATTATATTTTATAATTATTTATGCTGATAAAATTCTATGTATTTGTTTTTTATTTTTCATAGAAACTGGCATTCACTTGGAACTGATATGTTATGATACAATCTTATATATATTTACGCTGATCCCTGACTCACTGACTGACTGACTGATTCTGTAACGCTGAAATAATACACACACATATCACTCCCTACAAAGCTATGTGAAATACACAAACAAAATTTAATGTTTCTCATTTTATACAAACACACACACAATTTTCTCTCTTCTTTGTTACCGACCAGTGCTGCTAATAAAATCTTCTAAAAATCTAGAATTTTGGAAACTAAATCGCCAAAATTGTCATTTTTAAAAAAAGAAATTGTCAAGAAAATTTTACCGCTTATAAAACTCGAAAAAATATTACAAAAGGAAGGAATAAAATTTATTTATATCATTCGTATTACGAATATTATTACAGCATTGGTTATTTCTATATATAAAAATGTATTAGTGATGAAATTTCAACGAAAAAACTTTAACACAGCAATCAACTAAATAATTTTATTGACATGTATCTATCTATAACTGAAACATATAATATAGGTTTGAAGTATCGCCGTAATTAAAACTTAAATCTTAAATGGAAATGCTATTCAAGGTATTTCCGTTTTGAAATGACTTAACCCAGAGTTAAATGTATACATACTTTGTAATTTCCATTTACAATGAACAAAAACTATCAATTTTCGATAAACAACCCATTAATCGTTAACCCTTGAAATCGTAATTTTTATACTACCGAAAATTTTAAATTTTCAATCATCATTTAAACAAATTTAACAAATCATTTTAACAAATTGAAAAATCGTCGAAATTAAAATAAGTTGTCAAAATTAGCAGCACTGCTAACGACAATAGCAATACGATGAACGCAAAAAATGCATCAAAAAACTAATATCTATTCAAATTCTTCTTTAAATTCCCTTTGTTGGTTAATGAAAAAATTCTGCAAAAAAAAAAGTAATGAAGGAAATTTTAAACATTTTTATTTTTCTCATTTAACGTCGTCCGATATGCATACATACTTTTTTTTATGAAACTAAACTTTACCGTTTGTCTGTTTCGTTTTTCATCTCAAAATTGTTGTGCATTGTTAGGAGTGCTTTCGCTCAGGTTCTCTGATTGCCAGCACTTACCAAAGAGTATGCTTTTTTTGATAAATATTTGAGAAAAAAGAGATCCTCAATGTGGATTTTGTTGTTTCCAACGTATGATTTCGTTTAAGGCTATGTATTGAAAAGCACTTGAAAAAATAGTGCAATATTAATTTTAAAATTTAAATTATTCTAACATTGCATAATTAAATTACATTGTAATTTCAGAAAAGAGGTGTGAAAATTATTTTTTTTTTACTCATAATATTAATTTTTGCATAATTTGTTTTCAAAAATTTAGACAAACATAAATTACGTAAATAGGTATATATAAGATTTTAATTTGAATAATTTATTGAAATTATCATGGAAAAATTAAGGCGATTTGGAATAATAATTTTTTTGAAGTAAAACTAATACGCCCTTATTTTTTATTTTTTTTTTATTTATAAATAACTGGAAAAAATGGTGTTTGCACTTCCTTAAGGTGTGGTAGGTTTTAAAACCTTTTTTTGCATTTCTCTTTCTGAATGCACAACATGTCGAGAGTGTTGTGTCAAAATTTTAAGTAAATCAGAGCAAAACTTAAGAAGATACAGCGTTTCCAGCGGCAGGCCTCATACGGTATATAGTATATAAATCATAGTATATAAATTCGAAGTCCGTCAACATCATAACTCAAAATCTACTTGACCGATTCTTTTAGACACTATATCTACACATAAATCATCACGTAACCACGAAGGGTTTTTTAATTCCATTTTCTTTCCCATTTTTTAACAACAAATTCCCGAATTTGTATAGCAAAAATCGTTTTTCACTTCGAAATGCTGCCAAAAAAAAAAATTGAAAAAACTCTTCATCACTATCACAGGAAACATGTCACCTTTGAAACGCGTTCCGATTTTTTTATTTCACATGATCCGGTAACGAGTTATGATGTTCACAGCAAAACAACAACGCCTCCGGAGATTCGCTGTCACGGACTTATTTATTAAAATTTTTAATTGAAATTTTTTTTCAAAGATTCTTCAAATATTATGCTATAACATGTATATGAGATAAATAATCCAACATTATTCATGTCTTCAAAAAAGTATTATGTAAATACGACTTTTTTAAGTTTTAAAAGAAACTTTTATCAACATTGCTCTAAAACGTTTTTTTTTTTTTCTATGCTATTCTATTTTTTCTGCAAAAAAATGGAGTTTCTATCAAAATAAAATATTTTTTTAAAATAATATAATATGAAAAACTCCTTATGTATAGAAGCAGAAAGTACAAAGCAAAGTTTGGCTACTGGCAAACTTTTACGAAAATATACATAAAAGGACCTTTTACAAAACTTCATTTGAAAATCGAAGTTTTTGTTTTGTATTAAAATTAAATGAAAATAAAATTAAATTAAATTGAAATTAATTTTTTTTAAATATATAAAATATACGAAAATTGTGAAATGGGAAAAAAGATTTTTTTTGTTGAAGTCAAAAGTTTGATATAACCACTGTTCGCTATAAGAGAAGCAATTTGTATGAAAAATGTGAGTAAAACCCCTGGGACCGAAGAAATTCTTCGCTATAAACAAAAATTTATTACAACCAGGGTTCATTATAAGTGAACTCCATTGTATTAAATTTTAATAATTTTGGGATTTTCCAATCTCCTCACTTTACCCGGCCTTCCCATGTTCAAGTCAAATTGATCACACATACAATAGTCAAAAAATTGCTATGCAACTGTCCCATTGAAAAATTGAAAGAGAGAATTGAAACGTATGATTGGTTAGTAAAAAAGAGTAAAAAAGTGTGAGTGCATTACAACCTGAAAGCCAAAAATATAACGTGTGAAGGCCGGGTAATATCTTAAATATATTTACGCTGATCCCTGACTCACTGACTAACTGACTGAGAGACTGACAGATTCTGTAACGCTGACCAAAATGATACGGTTCTAATTCCTAGGATTGATCTCGCCCCAACTGACACCACATTACCTTTCATATTAAAACGCCGCCAGTTTCCAGTAATTCCTGCATACGCAATTACCATAAACAAGGCTCAAGGCCAGTCATTTGATTACGTTGGCATTAATTTGGAGACCGCGGTATTTTCACACGGCCAACTGTATGTGGCTCTGACACGATCAAAAGTTGCAAGCCAAGTTAAGATACGTATTCAATCGAACCCACATCAAGGAAAACTATTAAATGACCAACGATATTTCACATGAAATATAGTTTTTCAAAAGATTATAAATGGAAAAACTTTTTTGCCAAATATTTCTTATCTGTTTTCATACTTATGTATATAATTTCGACAGACACAATCTTTTTTCACATGTACATATGTAACAATATAATTTTCAATTTACTCTATATTACAAGAAATATAATTTATTATAAATTTTTCGTGTATTTAAATTTAAACTGTTTTATTCATAATTTTTAAACGGGCGCCTAGGCGCCACACAATCAACTAGATACAATATTTACTAAACATAGCAAATGAAGTTGGATCGTGTATCAGATTTTTCAGTGAAAATTACCAACAACAATTTTACACCATTGTAAAGTGATACACGATACAACAGATACAACGATACATTACCCATTGTGAATTGCCCAATTGTTTTTTTTTTTTTATTAACAACTAGGTATTTTAGCATTATTTGCTTTAGATGTTGGTGAATTTTTGCTCCCTTTATATTAACTCGTAGTGCCTGCTTGTCGAAAAAATTTTGGATCGATTTAACCCCTTTCCCGTGACCCATTCGATCTGATATTTTGCAGGCAGGCTCGTGGTAATAACAAAAATGATTTAACAAATTTTTTAGTGATGCCAAAACAATGGAAACTTTTAAAATTTTCTAACAGATTTAATAAAAAAATGTATAAAGGGTTAGTTTTTATTATATTATTACCACAACGACCACAAAAACAACAAGTCCAGCTATGACAACAACACAACATTTAGAATAACAACAAGAACAATATAGAAACATCATATTTTTCATTTTTTTTTTTTAATTTTTCAGAGATTTCCCTGGACCTGCACCACCGGTTTTAATGATTTTTGAAACAGAAATCTTCCCACGAATTTGTTGAATCATCCTCACTAAAAATGATCACCCTAGCTGTCCTATTGAGGGCGTAATCGTGACAAGAACAACATAGAAAATTATATTTTTTCAAGACTTTTTTTAGTTCTTCATTCAAATCTCGGGCCCTAATCGACCGATTTGGACGATTTTAAACAGCAAACTTCTCAGGATGTTAGTGAATCATTTTTTATATCAACGAGTACCCTAGCTGCCCGATTCATGCCGTCATCGTGATTTCCACAGACGGACAGACGGACAGACGGACAGACGGACATCGCTATATCAACTCCGGTTGTTATAAGGATCACAAATATATATATTTTATGGGCTCCAAAATTTTTTTTCTAATTACTACAAACGGAATGACAAACTTATATATACCCTCTGCACACTGGAGTGGAGGGTATAAAAATTGGTGAGCCAAAAATTATTTTACGCAATTTAAACCAACCGCGGCTTTGTAATGGAACTAGATGGGCTGTTAACAAATTATTTAACAATATCATTGAAGCAACTATATGATCTGGAAAATACAAAGGTGAAAATGTATAATTTCCACGTATACCAATCATTTCATCAGATATGTCATTTAACTTTAAACGTATTCAATTTCCAGTACGTCTAGCATGTGCTATGACAATTAATAAATCTCAAGACCAATCGTTGCAATTCTTCGGATTAAACCTTGAAACACCATGTTTCTCACATGGACAATTATACGTTGAATGCTGACGTGTTGGTAGATCATCATCATTATGCATATTCGGAATTGAATGCAAAACAAAAAATATTGTTTATCAGAGAGCATTGCAATAAAATGTTACTAATTAATTTCATGTATACTATGTATATAATATACATAATTTTTATGCACTAATAAAAAACATTGTACAATAAAACTTTTATAAAATTTAAAATCTTTACTAAGGGCCAGCAAAGCGGACCGGATATAGCTAGTATATAATATATAGTATGTATTGCAATGGATTGGACAGATACATCAATAAGGGAAAAAGGAAACGCTGCCCTAAACCAATAAAAGGTTACCCTACTAAACCACCAACAATAAATTTATTCCAGCAATTAAATTTATTTAAGGTTTATAGCTTTTAAAAAATTTTGTTCGGCTAAAAAATGTAAAAAAAAATAAGAACAAGAATTCGTACATATGAAATATTAATATAAATATATGAAAAATACATTTCGTTTAAACAGACCTTAAAGTAGACCCGCCTTTAACAAGTATTATTGGTAGTTTTAAACGTCATCATAAACTAATTACACCCTGACCACAAAGTGGTATAGATTATAATTTAATAAACTTAAACACGAAAATTTTTGTGTCAGTAAAAATTAATTAATTGATTTTTTTGTGGATGTAAAAGGGTACACAGATGGTTTGTGAAATTAAAATAAATACAGCTGTTATACTGTACTGCCTTCTTTATAATATATAACTCCATTCAGATGTTGTGAGTGATATTTCCCAATGTTGTGTCCAATTTAAACAGTTCTGGTTTAATATAGACATCAAATTTCTATCAACATCATATCTGATGATTGAGGGGCAAGGAAGCAATCCAGTAATTTTGACGAGAAGAGTAAGCAATCCAGTAATTTTATTTAGCGTTAACCAGATAGCTGCGCAGTGCCTTATGCCAGGAATGATTTAATGCTGAATTGGATATTTTCTAACAGAATGTGAAAATCCGAATGGTTACTGATTTAACCATCATCTAACAATCTACTGAATGGAATACACTACCATTATATGATGGCACCACCTTCATGTTATATTGTTATTTTATTATTTTCTTCAAGTAAACCTTCTCCTGTTTTTGTCCGTACTCTGGCTCTGTGTTTGCTTCACAACAATTCGGACTCACTTTAGTTACTACACGAAGCATCTATTTTTTGATGCGCTTTTATTTGTTCGCCGCACTAAAAAGCGGGTTGAAAACACTGTGAGCTAACGACGAAAAACCAGTTTTGTGGATTTCAGATTAATTTTATTCTTCAACGTAATCTCCATTAAGTGAAATGCACTTTTTCCAACGATCCTCTAACATCTTGATACCCTTGCAAATATACGATTTGTCAAACTCTTCAAAATTGGCTCCCGTCTCTGACATGACTTCCCCAGGGGGCGAGATCTGGAGAATACGGTGGATAGGGAAGCAATTCATAATGCAAATCCAACGCAGATGAATGTGCCGGTGCATTGTCGTTCTTTCTTAATTTCGTCATCCCATTTGTCCAATAACTCAACATAGTATTTGGCAAGTAATATTATTATACCACGTACATCCCAAAAAAAAAAAACACTGGCCATTACCTTTCCAGCAGATTTCTGAGTCCTTGGCCGCAGTTTGGTCCAGTTTATAATAATGAATTCACGTCTCATCAATTGTTATAAATCGATGTTGAAATTAAGTTGAATTCAAACACCAACAACGCATACTTTGAATCATGAATACGTTTCAGTTTTTGTTCGCGGCACCCGTCGAGCAGAATGCTCTTTCATAAAGGGTTTTTCAATAAGAGCGCTACAAAAGTTTTTTTAAGTAAAACAAAAACGGTTTTGGATATCAATGAAATTCTTTAGCCATATAGACACATAGGTGTAAAATAGAAAAAAAAAAGAAAAAATAAACCTGAAATTAAAAAGTACTAATATTAGCAATATAGACACAAAATATAAAAAAAAAAACTGAAAATAAAAAAGACAGAAAAAAATTCTGAAAATTAAAAAAATGAAGTGTGGGAAATTAAAAATATAGATATATAGATGTAAAATATAAAAAGAAAACTGAAAATAAAATGTATTAAAGTTAGCAATATAGACGTAAAAAAAAACTGAAAATAAAAAGTATCAAAATTGAACAATATAGACACATTTTGGAAAATATAGAAGAAAACCTGAAAATAGAAAGTGTTAAAAATTAGCAATATAGACATATAGCTGTGAAATATACAAAAAAAAAAAAAAAACATGAAAGGAAATAATATACGTATACAAAGAATATTAAATATACAAAAATTATACATATATCGTCGTTCGTAAATTATTGTGTTCTATATGCTTTTTGTTAAAGTTTAGTTGCTAATTAAAAAAAACTGAACCGATAAAATTATTGCGACCTTCCTACCAAGGAAAGTACTATAGTTTGTGGTTTTTTCTGTTTAAAAAAAATTCTCTTTGAAAACGCCTTTAAGCGTAAGAATTATTAGAACTTAAACATGAATTAATCAAAAAAAAAAACATATAGAACACAATAACTTACGAACGACGATATGGGGGGTTTCATATCGAGTGCACCAACTTTTGAAACCGATGTCTTCCGATCGGGATGAAATTTCCACCAAGGTTAGTCCTATTAGATTGTAGTTTAGGCACTATTTTTCAAAAAGATCGGTCAAGATCTCTCTGAGTTAGAGGGGATCAAAATTTGACATTTTGGCCAAACAGGTGTTTTTTCTCATCCATGTAACTTATTACCTATTGTTCTTAGAAAATTTTCTCCCAAATAGTTTATATAGCTATTTCATCAATATTTCGGGAATAAATTTAGAATTTTTTTTGCTAAATCAAAGCATTTTTCGCCTTTTTTTCAAAGAGGGCATTTATTTTTGCTCATAAGAAAGCTTTGGGTTTTTCATTTAAGAACTTTTTGGTCGCTTAGTGGAATGCGAGTGGGATATCATCAAAATAAATGTTTTGTAACTCAAGACAACGGTTTTTAAATTTTTCACAAATGCACTATTTTTAAGTTTTTCCTATTTTTGTGTAAAACCTTACAAATGAAACCTATACTGAGAAACTAGGCAAATTAACCTTTCCAATACTGTAATACCCAGAATATGCTAACCTCAGGAAAAAAATCACTTTTTTTCTATAGAAATGTTGAAAAATTATTATTTTTTATTTATTTTTATTAATAATTAAATTAATGTATAATAATAATAATATTAAAAATAAAAATATATTTAAGTCTTGTAAATTTTTAAATACCCAGTCTTTGATCCAACCTTTTTGTCGCCTTTATTTACTGCGTTATTTGTCAATCCTTTCTTGGCGTTACTACGTTCAGCTATTGATTTAGCTGCTGGTTGATTTGTTGGCTTTGGAAAGAAATCGCATTCAATAGAGGCAGAAAACTTTTTCTGCTTGAGTTTTCCATCGACAAGCTGTACAAAAGCATGGTATTGATTGGTGCCATCGATTGTTCAGTGTTTTCAATGTTTCCTGATGATCCTCTTTTTCTACTAAAAACTATTTTAGTTTCTTTACAATAATCTTTGCCCAATGGAATAAAGCTGTTCCATCTAAGATGTGACCTTGATGAAAGCATTCGAGGCTATACTTCCCTGCATTTATTTTAAGGTTTGCTCCAATATCATCACATTCTCCTTTACCATGAGCAGTAGGATGAAAGTGCCACTCAGCAGGTATTATAAGTAGTAGATTTTAATGAATCAGTCTAACATCTTTTATTACGGTCAAGAAGGGCTTAGTGTCGGTTAACCGCATGTTACATAATAAAAATAATGAAGTACATATTTTAACCAAATGTTGCCAATAATAATAAAAATAAACTATCAGTTATTTTTACCTTTTCAACATATTAAAATAAACCACCTTTTAACTTCAACCTATCCACCCACTTTTTAAAGTCAAGTGTCATAAAATAATAAATAAACTATTATTTCGGAGAATGGCCATAATATATTTCCACCTGATACAAAATTTTGTATCTTGGGCACCTGCTATTTTGACAATAAAAATCATATTCAATATTACGTGCGTTCAAAACCACCTAGAGGATTGACAAAAAAACAAAACCGCAATGTATTACAGTATCGAGGGTATGAAATTTTAGTTAGGTATGTTACATACATTCGGAAAGGTTAATTTGTCTAGTTTCTCAGTATAAGTTTTATTTGTAAGGTTTTGCACACAATAATAGGAAAAAAAATTCAAAATAGTGCATTTGTGAAAAATTTAAAAACCGTGGTCTTGAGTTACAAAAGATTTATTTTGATAGATATCCCACTCGCATCCCACTAAGCGACCAAAAAATTCTTAAAGGAAAAATCCAAAGCTTTCTTATGAGCAAAAAAAAAAATGTCCTTTTTGAAAAAAGAAGGCAAAAAATGATTTGATTTAGCAAAAAAAAAGTCTAAAATTTTTTTTTTTTTTAAGTATTTTTTTTCCGAAATATTGAAGATATTGCTATCCAAACTATTTGGGAGAAAATTTTCTAAGAACAATAGGTAATAAGTTGCCCTCTAACTCAGAGTGATCTTGAACGATCTTGTTGAAAAATTGTATCTAAACTACTATCTAATAGGACTAACTTTGGTGCATCCCGATCGGAAGACATCGGTTTCAAAAGTTGGTGCACTAGACAAGAAACCCCCCATATATGTAAAAACAAAGAGAAAAGCTGAAAATAAAGAAAATAAGATGTGTATAATTTAATTATAAACTTGCAAAACAATATATGTATGTAAGATATGCAAAATAAAAAACGCTGGTAAACAATATGCCTAGTTTACATGCAAACACCTCCGTACTGAATCATTCTCAAACACCAACCCCACACAACCACCTGTACCGGCTCACCCAAAAGCTACTCCAAAGCCAATAGCTCCACTATATGTACCCTTAAGCGGTAAACCATCAACGTTCAATGACGAAGCCGTGTATGGGGTATCACCAAGTTCATCACCCATCTGTCCAGATGTTGAGTAAGAAAACGAAGTACTCTAGAAATTTTATTTAAGCTTTTTGTACTTATTTTAGGTACTTAGGCTATATTTATATTTTTAAGATCCTTTATATATACTAACCCAACTTAGTTGTAAACATATTCGTATACACAAATACCTATACATAAAAAAGGGGAATGTTAAATAAATCTTTTTCATAATGAATTTTAAAATGAAATGGTAATGGACTCGTTATTAGAATAGTATGTTGTCAGGAATAAGGTAACGAAGGGTTAAGTAGAGTCAGAGGTAGCGACAGCCTCGAGAACATGGCAGAGGTCTGCCGCAGGTGGGACCATATGTTTCTGAGAGGGTAGGGTCACCATAAAGTTGAAACAACACCTTTCAACAGCTAGTGCATCCAATTGCAGTACGTTTTTCTTATATCTTCGGTCATTTTCCTTTTTATTAGTTTTATCGCTTCGGGTCTCCCGAATTAAATAAATTTGACATAGTCTGGTATGATTTTTTTTCTTTTGTCGTTGCTCCCGGCCCAGATTTGTTAAAAGATGACCCATAGCCGCTCAGCGAGCATACCAGCAACAACCATGACCTTAATAGCACTTCTAAAGGGTTTTTCAATAAGAGCGCTACAAAAGTTTTTTTAAATAAAGCAAAAACGGTTTTGGATATCAATAAAATTCTTTATTCCTGTGAAAGCACGTTCGATGCCATTATGTATGGAAATCGATCTCTTTTGCATGGCCACCACGGGCACGCTTGCAGAAGTCCAGACGCTGAACCCAATTTTCGACGGTTTTCAATCATAAATCGGTCGATACTGCTGCAATTTCACGTTCAATATTCGTACGAAGTTCATCAATCGTCGCTGGTTTGTTGGCATAGACCATAGACTTGAGGTCAAACGACTGGACCATTTCGTGAGATAACACGTACTCCAAACTTGGTTTCCAATAAATTGATTGTGACATTCGCTGTGTGGCTTGTGGCGCCGTCCTGTTGGAACCACATTTCCTCCAAGTCCATATCATCCAATTGGGGCCAAAAATATTCGGTTATCATTGAGCGGTAGCGATTCCCATTCACAGTAACGTGCCGGTCTTGATCATCACGGAAGAAGTACGGCCTAATGACGCCGCCGGCCCATAAACCGCACCAAACCGTTATTTTTTCGCTATGCAATGATGACTCATGGAGTACGTGTGGATTGCTGTTTGACCAATAACGCATATTTTGTTTATTGACGAAGCCATTCAGCCGGAAATGAGCCTCATCGCCGAAGATGATTTTTCGATGAAAATCCGAATGATTTTCAAGTTGTTGCTCAGCCCAATTCACGAACATACGACGCTTCTGGTGGTCAAGTGGCTTCAGTTCTCGCAAAATTCGCCACAACGACGTTACAGAGATGCCCAACGCTTGAGAACGAAGTGTGAAAGACACATTTGAGCTTTCTTCAACTGAAGCCTCAGCGGCAGCAATAATCTCGACACTACGGGCACTTCTTTGTCTCACTGGCACGGGTTCATTTCGTACTGTGCCTGTGGATTCAAATTTGTCCACTAGACGCTCAATTGTTGATCTGCTAGGACGATTATGACGACCATAAATTGGACGTAGCGCTCTTAACGTTGAGGCCACTGACTCCAAATTTCTGTAGTAAATTTTAATATTTTTGACTGGTTGTTGGCTCGTATATCTTTCCAACATGAAATGACAAACCCTACTGAAGAGAAGTAACAAAAGAGCGGCAAGAAATGTGGCGTCGTTTGCTGTCCCTGTCTTTCTACTTTTGTAGCATCTCTGTTGAAAAACCCTTTATTTAAATGATCATGTAATATATACCGAACTCACTGTGTTGATATCTCTATGATGCCAGCAATCTCACTCACTTTAATCTTTCGATCATAAAATACAATATAATGAAATTTTCTTGCGTTTTCTTTAGTAACTGCCTTATTTGGACAATCAGGACGATCTGCAACATTAGTGCTCATATGACCACTTTTGAATTCGAAATACCACCTTTACACCATTGAATATGTTTGTCGTATGCATTCTTTGACTTGGACAGCATTCTTTCCCACAAAAAGAACAATGTTTGATGGAAACACGAAACTCTTTGCAATACATTTTTTCACAAATTTTAAATGCAACATCATTTTTATAACGGCAACTTTTTTTTTAATTAATGAAATGTCATAAAATTTTGACACAATTTTTTTACAGTTGGCTCTACTGAATAAACAAACACGCCGTCTTCATGTGAGGCCACGTACTTTTCACTTGATGTATATTTGTGCGCTTATTGGCGAATGATTTTTGTAGAAATATCAAGTTATAATTTACAAAAGGTAAAGACGACAGTACAAAATTCAAATTGCATTTATTTTAGTTGTTTAAAAGAATGTGCGCTCTAATATTTTTTTTTGTTGTTTTGTTGTATTATTAAATTTCCTAATACTTTACTGGGAAAATCCGTTGATCCAGCTCAGCACAAATATATATATATATTTTTTTTTTGTCTATAAATATATAAAGATATAAAACAATGGTGTGTAATTTTTTTCCATGGTTAGAAAACTGTAAGCATGACGCATATTTATGACTATATTGCTGCAACGCGATTTCTTTTCCTTGTAGTTCATTCCATTTTTCTAATGCCGTCTACGCTGTAATGAGGTCTTTAATTTTTATGTAATACATTTCTATATAGTAAAATTTTAAATATAAGAAACAACAACAACATATTCTGGTTGTGGTTGGAGAATTTTGATATCTAATGCCTAATATATTAACGTTAATAATCATGCTTCGTAACGTATGGCGTTTGTAGAAGAACTATCAATCCATTTGTATTATTCAATTCCATTTGTATTATTTTACACTTTGCTTAAACTCTTGTACGTAAAATTGAATTTATAAATTCATTCATTTAATTTTCAACTTAGTACATTATTCTGCATGCATTCAAATTGATGAACTACTCAGAAAGTACTAAGAAAGAAAGTAGTCGTTTCATCCAATATATTACATTAACCCTTTATTGCCCGATGTTACCTATGGGAAACATTGTATATTTTAGCTTATAAGTCCCGTAACATGTAAAATTTTTTTCTGCAAAAAGTTAGTTTACAAATAATTGAAAAAGGTTATAAATATATTTAAAACTTTAAATTTAAATGCTTAAATATATTGCTTAAAAGTAAAAAAATTAGAAAACATAGTCACTTTTCAAATGCAATACTGCCTATAGGCAACATTTCATAACGGCTAAACCAGGATACATAGGACTTTGAAATTGATATCAATTCATATTTAGGTCTAAATTAACAACTACATAAACTTGAAAAATGTTTAACCACTCCCCAATTAATTCGGGCATGAAACTTCAAAGAATCACATGATCATTTAAAAATATTTGGTAAAGGTTTATCTTTCATCTACGTAATTCAAGTATCACTCATACATTATTTGGTATACAGAATCAGTAGGAGAATTTTACTACCATATCAAAAATCAAAAGATGTGAAATTCATTTACAAACAAACGATAAGAGATATTACCATTTATCATATATGGTCGGACTGACAACATATAAGTTCTGAAAAGAAAATGAAATGAAAATTTGACTTACAAACAATTTAATAGGGTATGCCATAAATGCCATATGCGGATATACATATTTTTTATACCCAATACCACTATGTGGTTTGGGTATAATGACTTTGTGCTGCTGTTTGTAACTACCAAAATTATTTGACCTAGACCCATCTTTTATTATACCGATCGACTCAGAATCATTTTCTGAGTCGACTTAGCGATGTCCGTCCGTCCGTCCGTCCGTCCGTCCGTCTGTGTGTCCATGTAAACCTTGTAATTAAACTACAGGTCGCAAATATGAATATATTGAAATTGGTGAAATTCGGTCCATGTTCAGGCCTAGTCCCGGTACAAATGACCCTATGAAATCGACTTAAATTGCCATGAAATCCAAATTATATTATAGATCTCAGCCAAATTGGGTTTGTGTGATTTTATTATAACATTAATAAGTACTCCAAAAATAATCCCTATAGGAAAATTCTTAGTCATAGGCCCCATATAGAGCTGCTTCCCGATCTTAACTTAAATCTATCAAAAAACAAAAATATTGCACAGATTTTTCTCAAATTAGGTTTGTATAAGTTTTTGCAAAATTAAAGTGACCTTACTAAATACGGTCAGGATCGGTCCATTTTCGATCTAGGCCCCATATAAATATGGCACCCGATATGAACTTTTTCATATCTGCAGCCAAAAAAATTAATAACAATGGCACTCAAATTTGGTTAATGCTTCTTTTCCATATCCAATTAGTTGAACCGAAGAGATATGGTCTGGAAACTATGAGATATCGCAAACTTCTTGTTGAACATTTCGAATTCTGTCGTTTTTAAATTTTGAATTTCTATATTTACACGATTCACTTCATTGTTAATAACATCTGCTGTTTCTTTCACAAATTCGAATTTCATAGGCCTACAAAGTCTTGTTGAAGATGGTTCTGAATTTGTCCAACACAAATAAAAATCATTGTAAAGATCAGTTAACTTTAACGGAACAAGAGATGTTAAAAACATATTTTTATCAGAAACATTTTCATCAGTGAAACGTTGATGATATTCACTGTGCCCTAATGATCCATCACACCCCCATTTACTTATTAAATTCAACTCATTTGGAATCTCATCAATCTCACTTTTTGTTTTTGTTTGAAAAATTCTTGAAACGGTGTGATCAAGTAAATCTTGTAATCCAACACTGCTAAAACGTTCATCAACCTTAATATTTGCAGGATAGCATTTTTTTAACTTCCAATATTTTGCTATAGTGTGGGAATATATCACAACCAATTTCTTTGGCAGAGCTTCTTAAAACATCATATTGGTGTCTTGATAATGAAGCATCAATTATAAGGAGTGCTTTCTCTGGTGTAAATGATTTGAATTGTTCACTCTTTTCATATTTTTTAGCAGCAGACACTATCAAGTCTTTTGGAAAACTTTCATAAAATTGAGATATTTTACTTCTCTTAGACCTTTCTTGGCTTTCTTCGAAAGCTTTTACAGGTCGTCCACGCTTAACGGAATCCGAAGTGCTTGGTTGTTCATCATCCAAAGTTTATTCACATATGGTGTAAAGCTGTGCAAGCCATTCTTCATTATCAGCCAAAAATTTACTTTTTATGCGCCCAGATTTGTTCCATTTGCATTTTAATTATACCCTATACCACTATGTGGTTTGTGTATAATGACTTTGTGCTGCTGTTTGTAACAACCAAAAATATTTGGCCTACACCCATCTTTAATTATACCGATCGAATCAGAATCACTATCTGATTCGATATAACGATGTCCGTCCGTCCGTCCGTCTGTGTGTCCATGTAAAGCTTGTAATCAAACTGCAGGTCGCAAATATGAATATATTTTGATGAACGCCATTGAAATTGGTGAGAATCGGTCCATGTTCAGACCCAGCCCCCATACAAATGACCCTTATGAAATCAACATATATTGCCATAAGATCCAAATTATCATACAAATCTTAGTCAAATTGGGTTTGTATGTATATATTACATCCATTAATCAGTAGTCTAAAAATAATCCCTACTGGATAACTCTTAGTCATAGGCCCCATGTAGAGCTGCTTCCCGATCTTCACTTAATCTATCAAAAAACAAAAATATTGCACTGATTCTTCTCAAATTTTGTTTGTATATATTTTTGCAAAATGCAAGAGACTTTACCAAACATGGATAGGATCGGTCCATTTTTGGGCCTAGTCCCCATATAGATATAACATCCGATATGAACTTTTTCATATCTGCAGCCAAAAAAAATTAATAAAAATCCCACTCAAATTTGGTTTATGCTTTTTTTATATCCAGTTAGTTGGGCCTGAGAGATAGGGTCTCTAAACGCATGGTATAGGGTATCGTATAGTCGGTCTAGACCGACTATAATTTTCTTACTTGTTTTGGTATGAAATATTTTATTAAAAAATCACGAAATTTTTTAATAATTAAGTCTGACATTTCATTGAATTTTGTTGATATGACACCAACAACAACATCAATATCTGCAACAACTAATATACATATAACAATTAAACTAACCACATTAGAAAGTGAGCATAACACAACTTATATAAGAACAACAGCTTGCACTATCAATTTAAATTAAAAATTATGCAACTTTCTAATCCAGAGACAATGACCTTCAAAAAATTATCAATCAAATGAATAATGTAAATTAAATAATAATAAGCAATAAGTGAATAGATGTAAACAATTAGAAAAAATAAAAGTAAAAAGTTGTAAACATGCTATTGCATGCTAACATACGTATAGCGACAGAATGTGCGCGTTGCATATTTTTTGTAGTTTTTTGTATGTTTAAAGTACTTTTGCAAACTTTTGCTATATGTCCTTTACTTTAAATGAAAGCTGAGACTTCAATCTTTCATTTGATATAAGCCTGCACTTAGGGCGAGGTGCTGCTCTATATTTCCTAGTCCATTGAAAATGCAAAATGTTCAATTTTTACACCACAATTCTGTTGTAAAAAATTTTTTTTGTGTTTTTTTTTTTAAATTTATTTTTTCATCTGCTCATTCTACTACAACTAAGTTAATTAAAAAAATACTTAAAAGTTATATTTATTATGTGTTTTTTTTATTAATAAGCTTTTGAATATTACATATTGAATTAACATATTTAAAGCGCGTTGGCATACCTCAACTTTGACTTGCTCTAGACCAAAAAGTAATGAAGTTATGAGGCTGAAATTTAAGGGAATTGTTACTCATATATTAATATACAGTGAAAATTTCATCCAAATTGGACGACACGCCAAAAACCATTTTTTGCCGCGGTTACTATAGGGCTGTCTCACTGTGCGTCGCGCCTTGAAACTTAAATCATACTTCATACCAACATGTTTCAATATATGCTCATTTCGAAATAGGGAAAGCTGTAATCATATTGCTCACTTATTTAACAAATCTCAATTTATTCATGTCAATGTATTAATAACTAGATGTAACCCGGTGTTATTATTCATTCTTTTAGTATAAAAAGAATACGGTAAATAAATATTGCAAATAGTAGAAATAATATAACAAAATAAGGAAAATAACTTATTTAATCAAATTGTGCATTAACAAAGCTGTATTAATAATAACTAATATCTCATAATAAATTTATTAATTGTCACTTTATTAAGTTGGATACTACAATAAGGTCGCTTTTGCATAGATAAATATTTGTGTTCTAAAAATTGTGGCCAGTGGATTGAGTCATTCTTTGAAAAATTTCATATCATTAATTAAAAACACAATAAATGGCGCCATTTATCCTTATCGCTTTGAAAAACATGTTGCTTTCTTTATTATAAAATGCGAGAAAGAAACATAGTGCGAACGCTAGACAAAATTATGTATTAATTTCGAAAGCACAAAAATTTAAATTGTTCGCTATTTTGTTACTAATTATAGTGAAGGACTCAAGTAGCACCAACGAATATACCAAACTGAGAACTTGCAAATCAATAAATTTAATACAAAATAAGGCGTATTTTTTTTATTGGATTTTCAAACTTGTAATTCTAAGTTAATGTTTTAAATTTTTATTTCTTTTTATCAAACTTGTAATTCTAAGTTAATGTTTTAAATTTTTATTTCTTTTTATCCACTAGATAAAAGAAAAATCCAAAAAGATCCTTGTTTACATATTAGTAAATATAAAATAATTTCTAATCAGATTCTTAAAAGGGTTTTTCGTAGATATTAATCTCTCTCAAGAAAATAAAAAATGATGTCTAAAAAACGGGGGCCAAGTTTAACTTGTTAAAATTGAGAGCGTAATAACAATAAAATGAATGTAGACAATTATAAAATCCATTACGTAAAAAGCACTTTTGAGGCGCAATTAACATAAAAAGTTTCGTATTTCCAACACAGAAATAAAATAAACTGTTTAGCTAAATTAAATCTTAAAAATAAAGGCTAAAAGAAATAATCAGACGTTGGCACACAAACACGCAAATACTACTTAAGGAGATAACGATAAAAAAAAATAGAAAACAATCAGCAAACAAAAAAATAAACCTACACTACGTAGGTATTGTACAACTACAAGTAAGAACGAGTTCCCAACTTTTTGTTTTCATGTACCAACATAAAATTGATTAATACTGAAAATTCAGTTTCTTGTATTTTATTCAATTTACCGTAGCTCGTTAAGATCTTTCATATTATTTTATATATCATTGGGTGGCTTATAAAGAGTAATCTATATATGTAAAATTCATTTTCTATTTGTTTGTTTGTTTGTCTGTTTGATTGTTTGACCGCTATAAAAATTTTTATTTTTCAACTGATTTCTTCGACATTCGGTAGACACAATCTCTGTACTCCAGGGAAGGTAACGAAGTGCTTCTTTCTGGCCACGCCCATTTTTTCGCCCACTTTTAATATAAAATTATTATTTTTTTGTTTTTCGGTATATTTGTTCACCATACAAACTTTTATTTTTCAATGGGTTTCTCTAAAACTTGGTACACCCGATCTCTATACTCCAGGAAAGGGTGCCATATACTATTTATCGCTTTAATTGCTACTCTTGAGTTTACACCATTAAATTAACCTATTACAAATATTCCCGTCTTGCCTTTTTTTTACTATATGAGTTGTAACACCCCAAAATTATTGCAAATTTATTTCATGTGTGAACAGATACAGGTTGACTACCGCTATAGGATTACTCCGATGAGGTTACATCATACAAATATTTCCATTTCGCCTTTTCAACTACATTGGAAAACAAAATGTTACATATGTTTCCATCTCGCCTTTTGGCTATATTGGAAAGCCACCTATTACAAATATTTCCATTTCATCTTTTTCACTGCGTAAATGACCTTTAAAGGTGGAAAAATAACTATTTGCAACTATGACTTGCATATGAAAGCATGCAGCCCATACATCCACGAAACATTTTTGATAAATTTAGTTATTTTAATTAAACCGTGCTTCCTAAAAAGCGTAGTAATATAGGCCATACTACTGCAAATGCAAAAAGTCTTAGGCTAAACAGAACTCTAGAGATTCGCGATCAGACCCAAATTCATATCGAGTCTCAACGATTTAGACAATCTGAGTCGAGAAATGCCGAAACACCTGAGTAAACCTAACAACATCTTAAAGCCCAAGGATCAAGGCAAGCTTTGTTGAGAAGAGCGAAAATGCCTGAATGTACTTAGGTTCACCTAAAAATCCAGCGGCTAAGACAAGCTGAGTCGAGGAAATGTTAAACACCTGAAACGACACATAAACGTCTTGAGGCCCAACGGATAAGACAAGCTGAGCCAGGCAATCTATATTTCTTAAATGACTCAATAATGTCATGGACCCAACCTATAAGACAAGCTGACTTCAGGAAATTTGAAGCTCCTGAAACGACTCTAATATTCCTACCAAAAAACTTTTGAAATTTGGTTCCTCCATTGCAAGAGATGTTACAAAAAGTTTTTCCTAACATAACGTACATACGAAGACAATCTCTTACCTCCCTGTTTTCCTCATAGATACTTATATTTCGCCTGCTCCGGAGGTGGGAGAAAGCACAATCATTTCGTATATGCACCAGAAGGAAACACTTGGCGTACATGGTACTATTTTCATACAACTTTCCTATGCCGAGTAGAAAACAGCACCAAACATACCAAATTGAAGTTGTTGAAAAACAACGTTCCATGTATGATTTGAAACTTAAAAGTAATCAATTTTGGTTCATATACATGATAAAGAAAATGTCAGGAAAAATGTGTAACCAAACGTTAACAGTTTTAGAGATTTTTTAAAAAAAAATGTAGTTTTCTACACCAAGGTAGGACTACGGTTGAAGAAATGCAATCAACATTCTTATAACTTTAAATTTTTCTAGCTGTAACCGAATTTCAACCATTATTTTTTCTGTGTGTATATGCATGAGCATTTTACATATAGTTTTTCATGTTTTTTTATTTTTTTTTAAATTTATTTATTTATTTTGCTAGAAGTTACTAGTTTAAAAACAAATTCTTGAATTTTTTGTACTAACAACAAAGCCATAATATATGACTTGCTCGAACATACGTTCGTATTGACTTTGACATGTGTTTAAATACATTTGATATAAAACCATTTTTTTTTTTTTTGTTAACGTTTATGTTATTGTAAGACAATTTATCAACGACGAACAATTGATCTTCTTACCAAAAATGTCATTCCGCATACAAATATACAAATCACACGAGAACTGGATAGAAGAAATATTTACATAGAGCCAAGATATTGATTAGAAAGCTTATTTACAATGAGCTCATACAATTTTTTTGTTTCGAATTTTAGATTGACATACTCATGTGTATCTATGCATGTAATATTCGTAAAATTAAAAAATAACCCGATTCAAGTTATGACAGTAACAGATATTGGATTAAAATTTTTTTAGAAAACAAAATAATATGGAAACAAGTAAGAGTGTTAAATTCAGCTGTGCCGAATCTTTGATACCCTCCACCTCGGTTTGAGTATTGATAATAAATGTAAACAAAATATTGGAAAAATATGCATGCGTTTCCTATATGCATGCATTTCCGGTTATATGACAAAACTTCTCGTTTAATTTAGTTTTTGCTAATTAAATAGCTCGCCCTAACCTCCATTGCAAAGATAATGGTTGTGTAGGGTGGCTATATGCATTAAATCGTGCTAATTGGAGATGGCTGTATAGTTTCTATTAACTGGCCAAATATTTCTTCATTGCGGCCATATAGGTCGGATGGAGTATCAAAATAATAACCAAACAAAAGCTCTCTCAACTTTTTTATTAAAATATTGCCATATTTGGAAAACATAGAGAATAAATTTATAATAATAAATAATCTAATTAGGGATGCCAAACGCAAAAAACCAAATGTCCCAAACATTTTATATAAAATAATTTGTTATCTTTATTTTCTGAAAAACTTCAAATATTCATCCAAAAAAAATTGTGAAAATTTATATATAAATAACATTCTCATCAAATTGCGTTCATTTAGGTAACAATTCTTATGTTCGCAAATCTTAAATATCATTTGAGGTTTTCTAAAATTCATTGAATTTAAATTAATGTTTTCTGTAGTCCGATTCTGTAAATTTCAACGATCCGACAATCGCAAAATATATCGACAGCTATTGTTGTTTGCACTAAAGATTAAGTGATTCACTAAGTACATACATCTTAACGACAGTCGACAAATCTATTTTTCTATTTATTGAAATGGAAAACGAGTGGCATCTCTGTCAAAATAAGCAAAAAACACAAAGAAGAATAGAAAAAACAAATTACTTCGTGTTTGACTGGATGATTTTATGTTTATGTTTAATATCTCTGTTTATACCCCATACCACTATGTGGTTTGGGTATAATGATTTTGTGCTGCTGTTTGTAACTACCAAAAATATTTGACCAAGACCAATCTTTTATTATACCGATCGAATCAGAATCACTAACTGATTCGATTTAACGATGTCCGTCAATCCGTCCGTCCGTCTGTCTGTCCATGTAAAGCTTGTAATCAAACTGCAGGTCGCAAATATGAGTATATTTGGATGAAATTCGGTATCTAAGCTTTTACTAACCATAGGATGAACGCTGTTGAAATTAGTAGGAATCGGTCCATGTTCAGACCTAGCCCCCATACAAATGACCCCTATGAAATCGACATAAATTGCCATAAGATCCACAATGTCATATAGATCTTACTCAAATTGGGTTTGTATGCATTTATTACATCCATTAATGAGTAGTCCAAAAATGATCCCTATGAGACAACTCTTAGTCATAGGGCCCATATAGAGCTGCTTCCCGATCTTCACTTAAATCTATCAAAAAACAAACATATTGCACTGATTCTTCTCAAATTTTGTTTGTGTATATTTTTGCAAAATACAAGAGACTTTACCAAACATGGTCAGCATCGGTCCATTTTTGGGCCTGGTCCCCATATAGATATAGCATCCGGTATGAACTTTTTCATATCTGCAGCCAAAAAAATTAAAAAAATCCCACTCAAATTTGGTTTATGCTTATTTTCTATATACAGTTAGTTGGGCCTGAGAGATAGGGTCTCTAAACGCATGGTTTGGGTATCGTATGGTTGGTCTGGACCGACTATAATTTTCTTACTTGGTTTTTACTAATATTTCTGTTTATTAGTTTGAAAATGGAATAATGAATTGAATATGCTATTCAATTTTTTTATTTATATAAAAAAGTTTTTTAATAGAAGCAAAATATTTTCACTATTTTATGATTTTTATTTATGTATGACGACATTTCAACCTAAAAATTTAAGTTTTTATCGATTGAATAAACAACACAAAAATGGTTGTCGTTTAGCTAATTTTAACAATAGCGAATATCGTTTAAAAATTTTACTGATAATTTTGCTTTTCTTTTTTTAACGATTCGACTATCGTTAAAAGAAGTTATTGAATCGCGATACTGAAAAGTTATTAATTTCTCCTGAATGCCAATATTTTTTTTAAGTTTAACATTTTTAAATTGTAAACATATTTGGTGTTTTTTTTGGAATTTCAAGCAATCGATGTCTTCTAAATTTAAATTATTATTTCCGATGTTGTGATATGATTTTCTGAAATTCAATTAATATTTTCTAATTTATAATTGGAAATTTTAACTCCAATTTTTAGAATTGTTATATTCTTAAATTTGAATGGAAAATTTAAGAAGTGCAATTTTGTATTTATGTGAATAATAATGCTTTAGTAATTATAAACAATTTTTAAAAATTAGATGTAATCGCAATCAGATATTTTGTAGGTAAAGCAGAATAATAATTCTATATAACTCTGTAGAACTGTTTTGAAAGCAAAAAACCCATTGATGAACTCGGTAACTCTATTTTGTAAAGACGACAAAAAGTTAATATGCCAAACTTATGTTCATATTTGTAAAAGAATAATGAAAAAATGTATGAAATAAAAGACCAGCCGGTGTATACTCTTAACATTGTTCTGTATGACATCTATTTGAAAATGTTGACCTGCATGTTAAAATAGAAATAACTGCAAAGCTAATAAGAACAATAATTGTGGCGCCATCTACTGTGGCATAGTCATGCTGAGCAAAATGAAGTGACACTCTGTTAATGCAAAAGAAATGTATTTTCCCCACAACAAAATATTGCAGAATTTTATGTAAAAAATAATATACCGATTTATTTCTAACATGCATATATTACATATATTATTTGTATTATTTAATATGTGTATGTATGTATATGTAAATATTACACACAAAAACTACAACATCAACCGTTATTTTTTTGTTTTTCTCTTTAAATAAATTAATCCATAAAGTTTTTTTTTGCTAAATTTACATTGTTTTTTTTTTATTAACAACTAGGTATTTAAGCATTATTTGCTTTAGATGCTTGTGAATTTTTACTCCCTTTATATTAACTCGTAATGTCTGCTTGTCGAACAAATTTTGGATCGATTTTAACCCCTTTCACGTGACCCTATCGATCTGAAGCTTTGCAAGCAGGCTCGTATCAATAACAGAAATGATCTAGTAAATTTTTTTAGTAATGCCAAAACAATGGAAACTTTTAAATTTTTCTACCAGAGTTGATAAAAAAATGTAAATAGGGTTAGTTTTAATTATATTATTACCACAACGATCACAAAAACAACAAGTCCAGCTACGACAACAATTCAAGATTTAGAATAAAAACAAGAACAATATAGATATATCATATTTTTCATTTTTTTTTTTTTTGTTGAGATTACCCTCTACCTGTTCCACTGATTTTAATGATTTTTGAAATAGAAATCTTCCTATGAATTTGATGAATCATTCTCACTAAAAACGATCACCTTAGCTGTCCTACTGAGGGCGTGATGACAAGAACAACATAGAAAATTATATTTTTTTCAAGACTTTTTTTAGTTCTTCATTCGAATCTCGAGCCCTAATCGACCGATTTGGACGATTTCAAATAGCAAACTTCTCAGGATGTTAGTGAATCATTTTCTATATCAGCGAGCACCCTAGCTGCGCGATTGATGCCGTCATCGTGATTTCCACAGACGGACAGACGGACATTGCTATATCAACTCCGGTTGTAATAAGGATCACAAATATATATATATTTTATGGGGTCCAAAATTTCTTTTCTAATTATTACAAACGGAATGACAAACTTATAAAGGGTCCGCCATTTAACGTTTTTTTTTTTCAACTAGTGCTTATTTCGTGAACGGTAACACGTAGCTCATGTCTGATTTGACAGATAATTAGTTTTGTCCTTCCGCTGAACGAATATGGTTGTGTATACGCTTGAACAACGCTGGGAAATACTGCGACATTACTTTGAAAATCATGGTAATCTTGCAGAATGTGTGCGAAACCATTTTTCTTCGAAAATGAGCAAGGAGTGGCCGTTACAGTCAATGGCGATCGTTATCGGGCCATGTTGAACGAATTTTTGTTCACAAAAATTGAAGAGGAGGATATTGCCAATATTTGGTTTCAACAGGATGGCGCACAGTGGTCAATTTCGCGAGATAGCGGTCAAAACTCTATAACTTTTGACCGGATTGGTATTTTTTTACGCAATTTGTTTTGTTCAATAGGAGGGACTTTAAGCTTCAATTTGCGTGTTCAAACGTAAAAATCGACTAATAGGAACGTAAGTAATTTGGAGTTAAAAATGCATTTTAATTTTTTGTTGAGTTTCCATCTAAAAGTTGAATATTTTGACATTTTAAATAGGTATTTTTTTTATAATTTCTAATTTTCTTCAATCGTATTTTACAACCAATACTTATTTATTATTCCTTAACTTAATTTTGGTCAGAAAATGCCAACATTTGGCCCCTGACATTTATTTAGTCTCAATATTCGCAGGGGCCAAAGGTTGGTTTTTTTGGAAGAAAGCTAATTCTTGTGAGGATTAAACTGAAAAATAACACTGAAATTCCCAACAATATCAATACCATTTGGATATATTATATACAGAACACAACATCGATAAAATTTTAAGTAAACTTTAAATTTTAAGTAAAATTTATACTAAAATTAGAAACAAATTATATTCTTTAAACTAGTATTAATTAAAAATATTAGTAAAAATTTCTTCCAAATAGCTTTGATTTTCATTTTGCAGTAGTTGTTTAGCTTCTTCATCTAACTCTAATGAGGTTGATTTCCATTTTTGTCGAATACTGGACATATATGGGTCTGATGTGCACAACAAAATATTAATAAGATCTTCATTAGTACAATATCTGGAAATTTTTCTTGTATTGTGCTCGCGAAAGAATCTGTAGTCTTTGTTCCTTTTTTCTTGGGCTTCTTCTGACAGATCTCCAATTGGAAGCATATTGTGCTGAATTATGTTTTCCCCATGGAACAAAATTTTGTGAACTGTGGTTGGCATATGTCTCCAAGAATATTTTTGGTTATAAAGGGTTGCTGTCTCATTAGCATACTGACCAAATTTTTTTGCATCTATCTTTTTGCTACATGCTATAACTTGTTATATGATTTGGAATCGTCGTATTAAATCATAATCTACTCCAGTTATAGAAGCTGCAGTTTCTGGATCGGAAAAAATCTCCTTGCTGTGTTTCCATCATTAGAATTGCCTTCTGCTTGCTTTGGCTGGTCAATTATAAGGCCTATCTCACGGTATTTTTCTTGAATATCTTTTTTTTTTTGCTTTCTTTTTTCCAAATTTTCTTTGTTGTTTCTCACTGTTTCGCCTAACGGGCCAAATTCCAAATCGTATCCCAATTTAAGAATATGCTCCATAAAACGAATTCTAGCATGAAGAGGTGACATTCCAAATTCATATGCTTCATTAAAACTATCGTCTTGTGTTGGTGGTTGGCTCAATTGACTTGATGTTTTTGGCATATGGTGCAGCTTGTCGATGACTTTGTTTTGGTTAAAGCTTGTGCAACTTTTCCATCAATCATTGTGAGACACATTTTAAAATTTACTTCAATGTCTTGGTCATCAAATTTAAATGTTACTGGCTGAAGTTCTTTAATTTGATCATTTATTTTTCGAACTTCTTCATCTATGACATCTTGAGTCTCCTTTTTGTAAGCAAACTTTATTGGTCTACAAAATTTTGTTGACGAGGGAATTTCATTCTTCCATACATCTATCTCTGCAGCTCTACTAGTTGACGGCTCTGAACCAATATAAGTTTTTGTTAAACGTAATGGAACGAAATAAATCATGAATAAATTGGCATCTGATGAATTTTCCGCATTACATTGTTTGTATTGTTTCTGGCCAGAAGACCCATCACATCCCCATTTAGAAATTAAAGTCATGCTGCAATTTTTAAACTTCTTTAAATAGTCAGCATCAAATGTCTTTAATAATCGTTCTGCAGTGTGTTCAAGAAGATCCTGCAATTTTATTTCTGCTGAACTTGAAGTTACACTAATAGCAGTTGGTGAGGGTAAGCAATCTCTTTTGGCAGAAACTATATCTCGATATGATGGAAAAATTCCACAATTTTTTTCAATGGTTCGCTTCCGCAATTGTGTATATTGGTTTTTTGTCATTTTCAAATCCAAAAATAGTGCAAATGCTTCTTCTGGAGTAAATTTATTTTCTTCAGTTGGTGTCGGCATACTTTCTAAAATCCTTTTTGTGCGTCTGGGGCTTGCTTCCACTATTTTTTCAATGATAGCAATTTTACCCTTTTTAGTTTTCGATGGTTGAATTTGATGCAGAAATGAATCCTTTATGATGCTACAAGAAACTTCTTCATTGATATGTTTAAGCTTGCGTCTTCGTGATCTTTCAATACCATTATCAATTGGCTTTGCTGGTCGACCACCTTTTCCAGTTTCCGTGGTAGTTACTGATGGCTTTTTAAAAATAAGTTTATTTCTTAGCCATTCTTGGTTGCGTGAGTAAAACAATTTCTTGTTTCTGGAACATTGATTGTTAAAAAGTTTTTTATTTTTAAGTTATGAATTTTAATTTCTTGTTTGTCGCATAATTTGAAGAATGGATTATTCATTATATGTAAAATAATGTCGTTTTCATCTTTCCGTTCAAAATATATATCAGATAGAACACTATAACTGAATTTAGCCATTGTTTAAACAATAATGAAGAAAAAAAATTAATGCATGGATTAATATACTATTGCTCGAAGTTTCAACATGATCTTTTTTACCTCTTTGAAACATAATATAACAGGTAGTTGGTTTTACCAGTTATTTCCATTGGTTTTAAATTTATTTGCAATTTTCACGTATTTAAGTTGTGTAATATTAGATGGCAATAAAATCTTTTATACCTTTTCCCAATGAATTGCTAGATACCACATAATTTGAGAGTTAACAGGTACTGGCAATAATATAAAAGGTACTTGGTTTTACCAGTTATTTCCATTGGTTTTAAATTTATTTGCAATTTTCACGTATTTAAGTTGTGTAATATTAGATGGCAATAAAATCGTTTTTACCTTTTCCAAATGAATTGCCAGATACCACATAATTTGAGAGTTCTATTGTCATTTTTGTCAAAATTTTGATAAACCCTTCTATGTGGACTAGGTCCAAATATGGGCCAACTTCTCCTAATTTCAACAGAATTATTTTTTGGGTGAATAAGAACTCTTGTACAAAATTTCATCAAAATATATGCATAATAGCCACTTTCACATACAAATAACTTCTCAAAAAATATGACGTGCATTTGTACCGAATATCTTACCTTGGGTCAGAAAAATTACTGTAGCTCAAAAAGTGCAGTCCCTATGCATGGACATATATATATAGGAATGTAGGGGAGAGTTAGGACTACAAAATAGTAAATTTGTGTTTTGACTCAGCTTCACTCACAGGAGTTGTGCTCTATGAAGTAGTAAATTTCCGAGAAATTTGACCTTTTTAAAAAAAAAAAAATAAATTGTTCTGAAAACAGTAGAGCTTCAATTTTTTTCACCAGTAATAGGAAATAAGTTAAGTTAGAACACAGAATTTATTTCGTCCAAAAATCTGGAAAAACAAAAAAGTTATGATCATTTAAACTTTAAAAATTAACTAAAAATATCATAAATTTACTAAATTCTGAAAAAGCCCATTTTGGCCCACCCTGTTCTCAGTGAAATAGTTGAAATAGAGTTCTAATTTTTTGGCTCCCGAGGTTTACTACTGTCTGCTTTCATATGAGTCTAATAACTTTAAAATCGGAGAACAAAAACCAAAAGGAGTTTTGGCCGCTATCTCAAAATATTGACCACAGTGCGGCGCTACGTGCCACACAGCCGAAGCTACACTCGATGTATTGCGCCCTGTTTTTGAAGATCGCATTATCAGCCGCAGAGCTGATGTCGTTTGGCCACCTCGGAGCTGCGATTTGACACCGTTGGACTATTATTTGTGGGGTGCTCTCAAAGATAAGTGTTACGCCTACAAGCCAGAGACAATTGACGCTTTAAAGGACAATATTCGTGAAGCCATTGGTGAAATACAGCTGCACACAATCGATAATGTGCTTAAAAATTTGAGCGATCGTGTAGGCTACTGCATGGCCAGCCGAGGCAGCCATTTGAATGAAATTATTTTACATTATTAACCGGTAGGATTGTACTTTCAAATAAAAAAAGAAATTTGAGATAATATTCAGCAGTTTTATTTATAGCATTTTAAAAAAAAAAAAAATTATTTGGCAGACCCTTTATATACCCTCTGCACACTGGAGTGGAGGGTATAAAAATTTATTTGATGATTTTTCATTATTTTAGGTGAAAAATTTAAAAAATATATATGATTATGCCGACAAAAAATTGCAACATTATTAATTATCCTCCATTGTAATAATGTTTTAACCCTTTCTAAATATGGAGATAGGACTACGAGTAAAACATATTTATTTTTCCACTAAAAAAAATGTTGTAGGGGCTACTCAAGTATTTTAAGAACGTAGTTATTATCGCTTCAAGAACATAGTTCTTGGAATGCTAAATAATCAAAAAAAAAAAAAAAAAAATTAAGGTAAAATGATTATGTTCATAATGAAATATATGATTTAAATTAAAAATGTCATCAAATCTGAGGAATTTATAGCTTAAGTTCCTTATATCTTTTCTAGTAGTATTTTTATAACACTATGCAACAAGCAAAAATTTCTTTAATAACCACTAGATATATTTTTTGACCCGCTATAGTCACCTAACTATACAAATTATTACCATTTCAAATCCGATGGATAGGTTTTTTTTCTAAAATTTGAAATTTTTGTCATGACTTTAGAACGGCGTATTCGATTTTGTTATGCAATATGTCAAAAAAACTGTGTGCCAACTCTAAGTTTTCCTAATATAATTTTTTTATATAGCCATTAGTTTTGGAATTATTGAGGCGCAAGTGAAAAAGAAATTTTTATTTTTTTTTTATATCATAAAATTTTAGAATTAAAATAATTCACTAAAAGAAGAGAAAGCAACAAAGACTTACAAATTTTAGTACTTAATTTTAAAGTTGCATGTAATAGAAATAAAATATTTTTTTTTCCATGAAAATTCGTCAATAAATTCGTATTTTATTCCCGATATAGAGAAAAATGATTTTAGGAAAATTAGTTTCGCAATAAATTTGATAGCCATAAGGAATTTAAAAAAAAAAACAAGTAAACAAATTATTGTCGGTCTAGACCGACGACACGATACCCTATACCATGTGTTTATAGACCCTTGCTCTTAGGGCTAACTAATTGGATATAGAAAATAAGCAGAAACCTTATTTGAGTGGCATTGTTATTAATACTTTTGCCTTCATATATGAAAAAGTTCATATCGGATGTAATATTTATATGGGGGTTAGGTCGAAAAATGCACCGATCCTGACCATATTTGCCATAGTCATTTATTTTTTGCAAAAACATTTCAAACCAAATTTGAGGAAAATCTGTGCAATATTTTTGTTTTTTGATAGATTTAAGTGAAGATCGGGAAGCAGCTTTATAAGGGGGCTATGATTAAGAATTGTCTTATAGGATTTATTATTGGACTACTGATTAGCGTGAGTAATAGACACAAACAAACCCAATTTGACCGAGATCTATATGATAATTTGGATCATATGGCAATTTAAGGCGATTTCATGGGTGTCATTTGTATGCGGACTATGTCTGAACATGCACCAATTTTTGCCAATTTCAATAACGTTCCTGGTATAGCTGGTGGAAGCTGGCATACCAAATTTCATTAAAACATGTTCACAGTTGCGACGTGTAGTTTGATAACAATGTTTACATGGGACAGACGGACGGATGGACGGACGGACATTGCTAAGTCAGAAAGTGATTCTGAGTCGATCGGTATAACAAAAGGTGGGTCATATATTTTTCGTAGTTACAAACATCAGCACAAAATCATTATACCCTGACCACATAGTGCTATAGGGTAAAACAGATAGTGAAATAAAGTCTCTTTACATATTCGCAAGCACTGGCTGTGTCCAATGCACGATACATTTTTGTGTATATGGATAGTCGCATTATTTTAGTGAATAGGAGTGTCATTAAGCATAATAACTTTCATATTTTCCAAAGATAAGACAAAAAGAAAAATGCAAATAATGCTTGCGAAAACGTGTGTTAAGATTTTTTCGATCTTAGTCCTTAAATACTAAAAACTAAAGTACGTGTCATCGGAAAGCTTAAAATTAATAAAAATGACTGAGTATGATTTTTTTTTTTCAGGCTCAAGATCAAATGTTTTTATCTACTTTAAAAATAATGTGAAAAAGGTATATGAATTAACTTTTCACCAAACAAACTATCTTAAAACTCTTACCGAAACAGCTGTATAACCTATCATGCAGCGTATAGATCAATTTTTGAAATAAATGTGCCAATGTTTTTTACAGTATTTTTAAAGTAAATACATTTTTGTGTTGATTGTTTGCAAATATATATCAGAATGGCATGTGGTGAAGAAAGGGTTCTTCATTGTGGAAATTTCTTCGAGTTTGACCGGTACCCGTGTTCTGTATTTTATGTGAAAAGTTCTCACATCGAAAAAGTATGAAACAAAAAATTCCACTGTTTCTCGATTTGTGAGTAAAAACTGTGTCTGTATCTTAATGTGAGAAGTTACAACACTGGTTACGTTGTTATTGGAATATTACAAGGCAAGCTGTCAAAAAATAAAAACAAACAAAGCAAATAAAAGTAAACATCAAGTTGTGTATATAAAAATATAAGAAATATTAAAATAATGTCGCCTTGTATATTTTAGATTGTGCATTTAATGTAATGCTGGATATGTGTCCTGCTGTAAGATCTATGTGTGGCGAAATCAAATTGGCTCAAAGTATAGCCTTTTTTTACAAGAATATTTTTCTGATTAATGAGGGGCTAAAAGTTTACAATGGTTAAATTATGCTCGTCTGCAGTTTTTGAAAGCGTTTCGTAGTATTGCCTACTCATATATCAAAACGGTCTTAGCTAAACCATAAGTGCTTTGCTAAAAGTTTCGTATAACTTTTAAGAAACATGTTATCGTATAGAGAATTGAGTTTAATGCCTTCCGAAGAATACATTGCCTTATTAACCGAATGTTTGTCAGAGCAAACTTTTGTGGATATATAAATATTAAAACAAGCTTGCAGCGATTTGTGAGTATGCATATAAATTTTAAAAAATCATGTCTAGATATATTCGTTTTTTAGAGATCCTTTTAAAGCTAACTTCATAGTACATTATAAAAATGAAGCTGCTACCATGGAAACCATAAATGATTTACAAAATCTTAAAATACATCAAGATATTATTGATACGAATGCTAAGACCATCAAAACGGATCCTAAAATTGAGCAGAAAAAAAGGTTACAAAAAACAAAACTAAAAACCCTGCGAAGAGAGATTTTGAGTTAGAAATTGACATGATATTGGATTGTCTACCTCATCTGGACACTGGTTTCATTAGATGGCTTTAATCTCGGTATGCTTCTAGTGAAGAAGCTATAGCGGCGGTATTGGAACACAATTTTCCACCTGATTTAGATCAAGCCGATGTTAATGAAGTTTATATACCACCCGATCCACAAGATAAGTTTTAAATATGATACATTGAACCAAGATAATCCCCAATGTATTATTAAGCAGGGTAAGGGTTTTCCAAATGCTCCACAAAATGCTACATAACTCCTAGACGATAAAAGTGACTTGGCCGCAATTAAACATCGTTATCAAGAATATTCCATGATCAGCGAAAGAGATCCAGAATATGGTGAAGAATATGATGATGAATACGATGATAGTTTTGAGGCGTTGTTGGAAAGTGAAACAAGAGTTATAAAATCAAAAGACATGAAAAAAGTGTTGGCTAACGTGGCTGATGTATCGGAAGATGAAAGCGAAAGTGAAGTGGAAGATTCCAACACCCGACAGCAGCATAATAACCAACGTAATAAATGTATGAATTTTTGTGAAAATCCAGAAGACGCAAGAGCTCGTTATGAAGCCAAACGTGAGGCTAAATATGCTCTAAAGGGTTCTTTTACGCCACAACAGCCGCGTAATATGGTGGGGCGCAGTAAGGGTCAGGGCCAAGAAAAATATATTCTGCATAATAAATCATTTAGAGCTAATTACAATGGTAAAGCTGGAGCTAGTTATAAACAAAGTAAGAGAATGTATTAAGGTACAAAAAAATTTAAAAAGTTTTATTAAAAATCGTACATATGTATAAATTAAAAAAAAAAAATAAAAATGTAAATGAATTAAGTTCAAATTTCAAAAATTTCAAATTTATTTATTGCTCACATTATTTCCAACAATTAAAGAACCAATGTATTTAAGAACTGTCTGAAACTTTAATAAAATTACTTAAAAATTATATATGTGCTTAAAAATTGCATATATAAGTACTTAAAAAGTGCTTATAGAAGTGAATATTGTCTCAGAATGCTTTTTCTTTATCCTTATCATCATTGTCCGATATTGTTACAGTATCGTATCATTCAAGTTTAAGCTGCGTGGTGGTACCAACGGTATGGTTTCGTATATGATTAGAACAAAGCTAAATATTTCCGCTTTGCTATCTATAACATCTTCTTCTGCCATACCTTCTGGAGCAGACCATAAATTCGTACCGAAATAATGAAGATTAAGGTTTTCTTTAAAATCCAATTAGAAGACGTACTCCACAAGTTTTTTTTTTTTTTTTTTTTAATTTGGAAAATTCGATGCACATTCTGAATAATTGCAAAAACAAAAATTTAAATGTAAATACTAAAAGTAAATGATAAATAAAAAATTAACATATTTCTTACCTTTTCTCCAATATTCGATGCCATCTTGTATATATGTATATATATATTTTTTCTAAGCAAATGAATTTAAAAACTCATTTCGCATCGATTTCAGTTGTGAATGAATTTGACAGTTCAATTTCAAATCTTTTCACATGCCTACTTTACAGAAACACTTTTTTCTAATTTCTTTTTTTTCTAATTCTCACAAAATAAAGTTACAGAACCAGTCGAATGCGAGAAACAGTATTTTGTGTCAGTTCGCAACGTTTTTGTTTCAATTTTATACGATCCATGTTAAAACTTTCCGATGTGAGTGTTACAGAACATGGCTACAGATTGCAAGACACATCTTCCTCGCAGTGATGTGTCCAATAAGAAACAAATTGAAATCATTTTTGGCTGCTTTTTCCCCAATGTGAATACTTTTGTGTAATATTTATACCCTATACCACTATGTGGTTTGGGTATAATGACTTTGTGCTGCTGTTTGTAACAACCAAAAATATTTGACCTAGACCCATCTTTAATTATACCGATCGAATCAGAATCACTTTCTGAGTTGATTTAACAATGTCCGTCCGTCCGTCCGTTCGTCCGTCCGTCCGTCCGTCTGTGTGTCCATGTAAAGCTTGTAATCAAACTGCAGGTCGCAAATATGAATATATTTTTACGAAGTTTGGTATATAAGCTTCTATCGGCCATGGGATGAACGCTATTGAAATTGGTGAGAATCGGTCCATGTTCAGACCTAGCCCCCATACAAATTACCCATATGAAATCGACATAAATTGCCATAAGATCCAAATTGTCATATAGATCTTACTCAAATTGGGTTTGTATGCGTTCATAACATCCATTAATGAGTAGTCCAAAAATGATCCCTTTGACCCCATACAGAGCTGCTTCCCGATCTTCACTTAAATCTATTAAAAAACGAAAATATTGCACTGATTCTTCTCAAATTTTGTTTGTATATATTTTTGCAAAATACAAGAGACTTTAACAAACATGATCAGGATCGGTCCATTTTTGGACCTAGTCCCTATATAGATATAGCATCCGATATGAACTTTTTCATATCTGCAGCCAAAAAAATTAATAAAAATGCCACTCAAATTCGGTTCTTGCTTATTTTCTATGTCTAGTTAGTTGGTCCTATGAGATAGGGTTTCTAAACGCATGGTATAGGGTATCATATAGTCGGTCTAGACCGACTATAATTTTCTTACTTGTTTTTTTTTTAATTTGCCAAGGAAAAGTGGTCTTGTTCTGTATAGCAGCAGTAACTCTGAGCTAGGCGTTGAAGAAGATATGTGTATGTGAAAACAAAGCTCCTAAAGCTGTTCCTTATAGAGATTTTTCTATTTAAGACAGAACACCGCCACTCACGTAACCACCCCTCCCCTTAACATGGAGACCGCGTACACATCAGGTTCCGGACCCTGGCGGATTTCAAACAAGAGCTGGCAAGATAATTGTTGGGTAGTAAATCATCTACAGAACTATGTCATCTGCTTATATTAAGTAACAGGCAAATCAAGGAAATTGTGTAACACATTAAAATCATGACAAATTCTACAGAAGGGTACCAATCTATAATATTAATAGGCTGGGCAATTTCTTGTAACCGATGTTTGTTTTTACCATTTTATCTCATTTTATGAAAGGTATTTACTTTTAGCCGTTTTGCAGATTTACAGATTTTAAAATTTTTTTCTTTGTTTTGAGTAAATTGCATTTAAAGTTGTTACTAACACATACATAAAACTATACATATGCTATGTGTGTTTTATAAAATTTGCTAATGTGTTTGTTAATGAGTTTGTTATCTTCATTCACAATAATAATAAACCATAAAAGTGTTGGTTTGTGAATTGGCTAAGATGAAAAATAAAGCTGCCAAGAAAATGCACTCGAATTTCGAGCGCTGGAATCTGCTAGTAAGCATAATTAGTCCTAAAATAGTCCCAATGAAGGTATGTTAAAATTTGAATTTTATAGAAAATAAGTAAGAAAATTATAGTCGGTCTAGACCGACTATATGATACCCTATACCACGCGTTTAAAGATTCTATAAAATAAGATAAACCAAATTTGAGTGAGATTTTTACTAATTTTTTTGGCTGCAGATATGAAAAAGTTCATATCGGATGCTATATCTATATGGGGACTAGGTCCAAAAATAGACCGATCCTGATCATGTTTGTTAAAGTCTCTTGTATTTTGCAAAAATGTATACAAAAAAAATTTGAGAGGAATCAGTGCATTATTTTTCTTTTTTGATAGATTTATGTGAAGATCGGGAAGCAGCTCCATATGGGGCCTATGACTAAGAATTGCCCAGTAAGGATTATTTTTGGACTACTGATTAATGGATACAATAAACATATACATACAAACCCAATTTTACTAAGATCTATAGGATAATTTGGATCTTATGGCAATTTATGTCGATTTCATAGCGGTCATTTGTATGGGGACTAGGTCTGAACATGGACTGATTTTCACCAATTTCAACAGGGTTCATCTTATGGCCGATGAAACCTTATGTACCAAATTTCGTCAAAACATATTGGTATTTGCGACCTGCAGTTTGATTACAAGCTTTACATGGAGACACAGACGGACGTACGGACGGACAGCGTTAAATCGAATTAGTTAGTGATTCTGATTCGATCGGTATAATAAAAGATTAGTCTAGGTCAAATATGTTTGGTGGTTACAAACAGCAGCACAAAGTCATTATACCCAAACCACATAGTGGTATAGGGTATAAAAACTCCGAGCCAACGTCAGTATTCGCAAGGTTGAATACAAAGGTGGCACCCAGCATGGTCATCCTATACTCAAGAGTTGGAAGCCTGATAAGCCTTAGTCTATTGGTATATATTGGTAGATCATCATAACTCCAATCTAAATCACGTAGACAGAATAGGAAAAACTTTTTCGGTACAGACTCAATTACATTGGCGTTAACTTGATAATATGGATTCCATATTATTGATGCAAATTCTATTAGGAACTCAAGGATCAGGAAACTCCTTAGTCCGTCTTTTAGCGGAGTCGAGGGTAGAATTCACCTTATTAACAATCATTCAAATGTGACCAATGATGTCAAGTTTCATATCCATAAGTACACCAAGATCCAGAAATGTTTGTGCTGTATCCAATACTATTCCATTAGTGCAATATTTACCAGAAATAACGTCCCTTCTGTAAAATACCATATGTCGAAAAAAGTAAAAAGCTAAATACCGCAGTTAAACTGAATACCTGTCATAACTATTGTGAAAGAAATTACAGCTCCGATTTTCCAAAAAAAAAAAAAAAAAAAAATTAAAATATATGGTGTTTTTTAACCTAACCGATACAAACAATGACAGCTAACAAAACTAAGTTACAAACAAGTAAGAAAATTATAGTCGGTCTACCCTGACAATATGATACCCTATACCATGGCTTAGAGACCCTATCTCTCAGGCCCAACAAACTGGATATAGAAAATAAGCATAAACCAAATTTGAGTGGAATATTTATTAATTTTATTGCCTGCAGATAGGAAAAAGTTCATATCGGTTGCTATATCTAGGCCCAAAAATGGACCGATCCTGACCATATTTGGTAAAGTCTCTTGTATTTTGCAAAAATATATACAAACAAAATTTAAAAAGAATCCGTGCAATATTATTGTTTTTTGATATATTTAAGTGAAGATCGGGCAGCACCTCTATATGGGGCCTATGACTAAGAGTTGTCCCATAGGGATCATTTTTGGACTACTGATTAATGGATGTAATGTAATACATACAAATCCAATTTGACTAAGATTTATATGATAATTTGGATCTTATGGCAATTTATGTTGATTTCATAGGGGTCATTTGTATGGGGGCTAGGTCTGAACATGGACCGATTCTCTACAATTTCAATAGTAATAGAAAAGCTTGATTACAGCTTTACAGTTTGATTACAAGCTTTACATGGACACACAGACAGACGGACGGACGGACATCGTTAAATCGAATCAGCTAGTGATTCTGATTCGATCGGTATAATAAAAGATGGGTCTAAGTTAAATATTTTTGGTAGTTACAAACTGCAGCACAAAGTCATTATACCCAAACCACATAGTGGTATAGGGTATAAAAAGACTAATGCTTGTTGATTATTCAAAAAAAAAGCTTAAACTGAGTACAGAGAAAATTAAAAAAAGCTTCTCTTGAAAAATGTTCTTCTTGTCGCTTAAGTTTTTTTGTTCAAAGTCTAACGTACTATACGTACTACCATTTAAGAATCCCTGCAACATCTAGTATACACATGGAGCCATGGTACTCCATAGAAACTTAAGTGTGCCTATTTTACGTGAAGGTTTAATAAATAAGCATTCAGAATTTGGCTTAAATAACTGTGAGATTGTTGTTCTCCACTGGAAGTCGTAATCGCGCTCGTTCGAAAAAGTCGAATGAAAACACAAGAATGTTTGCACTTATATTGCGTTACTATGAGTACAGACCACCGATTTGATGGTGGTAGTGGTGGTATTTGATGAAGTGTTTTCATTTGGTGAGGCCGCAGCATTAAAACGGGTTGTGAAGGAATTCAAGTTGATTTTAGCCAAGAAAGCTAAAGGCCAAAAAAATGAGTAAAGAAAGAAGAAACAAACCAACACAACAAAATATAATATATTGGTAATTGGTACAGAAATAACGTAATAACAATAAACTTCTTATTTATAGTTTAAGAAAACAAGCACTTTCATGCAAAACAAATCCTCCAACGACAAAAAAAAAAAAAAATTAAGCATTAAGTTTTTTCATAATTTCTCTTTCTTTTTTGCTTAAATTAAGCCATCCAGGCATGTCCAGGGTGGTCCCAGAAAAAACCAACCTGATAAACAAGACACAAAAAATTTGGAAAATTTTTTTTATTTCTCAACATAATTTCCTTTCAGTTCATATAGTTTTCATAGTAATATTAAATAGCTTCGATACCGTGTTTGTGGTAAGACCTGTCTAGCTCCTTGATATTGCCATCAACTGCAGACTCCACATCTATATTGTTGGCAAATTTTTTACCACCGAGCCATTTTTGAAGTTTGGAAATAGAAAACAATCCGCGACAGCTAAATCTGGCGAATAAATTCGTGATGAAGCAATTCGAACTTCATTTGATGGATTTTTGGCATCGTAGTAGTGGATGTGTGAACTGGTGCATCGTTTTGATGAAGCAACACTTTTTTTCCGACATATGCAGCCTTTTATCCTTAATCTAAATGCTGCAATAACTTAGCAGAATACTCTCCTTGATCGTTTTTCCTTTTTGAAGTTAATAACAGATATCATAGCGTCACCTATGGATGGAACTATCTTTGCCTCCTTCCGGCACGATTCGCACTTTTTATTCCACTGCTTTGACTGTTCCTGCATCTCAGTGTAAAGTGGTAAACCCATGTCGCATCCATGGATACAAATCGAAGCAAAGCTCACTTTATTGCTGTAAAACATCGACAAACACTTTGCTCAGATATCGTTACGATGCCGTGTTTGTTTTATTGCGCATACACGACGATCACCCAATATAATTTTGTGGGTTCTCTTAGCCGTTTCTGGCGTGACTACCTCAATTGGTCGATCTCTTCGGTTTTCGTCTTGGCAAGTCAGAAGGCCTAGTTTGTACTATGCCACCTAATATTTTATGGTCGTAAACGAAGGAGCGGAATCCGCCAGAGTAGAATCTAGTACAGCTTTAATATTGGCTAGACAGAGACCTTTTAAGTGAAAGTATTGAGTTACATAACGGTGTCAAATTTTTTCCTTGTTTACAAATTCTCTGAGATTGTTTACTTTTGATGACTCCAAAAAAATGCTGAACAACGCGATGCCTTGATGCTTAAAGCATATGTTTTATAACTTCTGAAAATTACTGCCGCCAGCTATATGTCAAGTCGTATTGTTCAGGTATCATCCTCGTACTAACTAAGATGCTGCTGTTCAGTGGCTTTTGTAGAACAACTAAAATTTATTATTTATACGAATATACATAATTCTATTTAATAGTGTAATTAGTATATAATCTGTTGTTTTAATACTGTTGCAATCGGCACTTCGTACCAGTAACAACGTGCAAAGAAAGATCGCAGTCTAACTTTTTAAAACAAAAACAATTCAACACATATTCTTTCTCTAGAATTACGGTTATTAAAAAAAAAAAAAAACACTCATTTACTTGTGTAACAAGAATTTACAAAAACAAAATAACATCAATTTAAAAACAACTTCAATAAACTCTAACTAAAGCTTATAACAATATGAACGAACCACCTGACGTTGCAAAACAAAAAAACAACTACAATACCGGCCTACAATATGATTTCTCAAAAAAAATATCAATTAACTCGACCGGCCCTATTTACCTAGTGATTACGCGTGTAAATAGCGAAAATAATTTATCCAATATCTCGCCTTTTTTAATAAAAAAATCAATCGATTCTACTTGTAATGGTGAAGTATCAGAATGTAAAAAACTACGAAATGGTACAATACTTGTCAAAACAAAAAACTCAATACAAGCAAACAAACTAATCAAACTAACAGCCATTAGTGAAAACATTAAAATTGACATCTCAGAACACAAAGCACTCAATTTTTCAAAAGGTGTTCTCTACTCTTCAGACCTTTTCGGAGTTCCTGAGGAAGAAATTCTTAACAACATGTCCTCGCAAAAAGTTGTCGAAGTAAAAAAAATCTTAAGAAAAGAAAAAGAAGAACTAAAGGAAACAGGCTTATTAATTTTAACTTTTTCAGCTATAGATCTGCCAGAATATGTCTATATGGGCTATGAAAAGATTTTCGTTCGTCCCTACATACCAAACCCTATGAGATGCAATAATTGCTTACATTATGGCCACATACAAAAAGCTTGTGAACATCAAAAAATTTGTAACAACTGCGGTAACCCCAACCACATTAATTTTGAGGCTAACGAACAATGCGATAACGAAATCTCCTGTATAAATTGCAAAGAAAATAATATTGAAAATTTCAAGCATACAGCTAGAGACAAAAAGTGCCCTATTTTTCTAAAAAACAAAGAAATTCAAGCAATAAGAGTTCTCGAAAAAACAAGTTTAAAAAATGCGGAAAGAATTTACAATAGGAGACAAGTGGACAAAAATGAATCTTTTTCCTCAATCACTAATCCAAATAAAACAACTGTCACTCGAACCCAACTTGTCAACTATAGCGATCTTGCATCTAATAATACTGTACATCCCAAAAACAATTCCACCAATGACAATAATAAATTGAAAACCAAGGAACATGCAAATACCGAACCAAAATCTATCATAATTGATCATATCGATCAATCATTAACATCCAACTATAACTTAAGAAATAAAACTACAACAAAAATTCTTCCGAAAAACGCCTCAAACCGTCTAAAAGCCCAGTTAAAAACCAAATTCAAAACAACCAGCAAACCCAACAACAACAAAACGACCAACAACCAAAATGTTGAAAGTTATCAAATGGATTTATAAATAACCAGCTCAAAAATTCCTTAACTGTTATTCCGAGAGGCTGGAACTATTCCCCATAAAAATTATTAAATTCATATTTTCTAATAGTTGTGGGGATTCTTGTGGTCTCTCGGGGTACCATTCGGGTAAAAATTTAGTACGTATTGTATAGCTATTATTACTTTATAATAATTTTTATATATTATATCTAATTTGATCATTCTAAATAATTTATCTTACTTATCATGATTAACATTATTCAATGGAACATTAATGGATACTTGAACAATTACAACAGCTTACAATTACTCTTAAAAAAATACAGACCTAAAATAATTGCTCTTCAAGAGACACATTTTCATTCCCTTTCTGGATTACCTATACCATTAAATTATCAAATGCTTTTCAAAAATACTACAACACATTCATACGGAGGAGTTGCACTCTTAGTACATAACTCAATTCAATTTACTATCCAAACAATTAACGGCGAATTAGACGCGGTTAGTATCACTGTTCAAGCAAAATGTAAATTTACAATTATCAATACCTATATACCCCCTTCAAAAAATTTCAACATTTCCACTTTAAAAAACATGTTCGATCAATACGACAACAACCTTTTCATAACAGGTGACTTCAACAGTTGGCATTCGCTTTGGGGTTCACCAACTAACAATCAAAGAGGTAATATTTTAGCAGATTACATCACCCAATCCAATCTCGTATTATTCAATGACGGCTCTCCAACTCATTATAGCACACATAATTCTTTAACCCACATTGACATTTCTTTTGGCTCCGCCTACCTACAACTACAATCTAATTGGAAAGTTGAAGACGACCTACATGGAAGTGATCATTTTCCAATAATTATCAAACTGTTCAATTTACCTCAATCAATTACTTCTAAACCTAGACCTAAATTCATAACCAACAAAGCGGATTGGGAAAAATTCAAACAACTTTCCTTAAAATACGACAATGATCGTCCAATTAGCTATAACATTAACAAAGAAGCATCGAATATCCAAAAAATCATACTGCAAAGTGCCAATATCTCAATTCCACAAATTAACCCTTCAGTTAAGAAGACGGTGCCATGGTGGAACAATCATCTTAATGACTTAAAAAAGGACAAAAATAGACTGTGGAACACACTAAAAAGAAATATTAATACAACAAACATCATAAACTATAAAAGAGCAGCAGCTAAGTTCAAGAGAGAGCTAAAGAAGGCTAAGAGTAAGTCAATTTCAGACTTCACTGCCGAAATCAATCCGGAAACACCAACAAATAAAATATGGTCCAACATAAGGACATTCTGTGGCTTGAAACTACCACAATCAATTAATACCATTCAATCCCTTAACGACCCAAATCTTTTCTTAACCACCGAACAAACAATAGCTGACGAATTTGGAAAACACTGGTCCTCTGAATCTGAAGACTCTAATTTTTCAAATTATTTCAGATCAAACAAATATCAATTAATTAACAATTATTTTGAACCGCTACCCACTGGAAAAGCGAATATAATAGAGAATAGCATTACCTTAACAGAACTCAATTTCGCACTCAATAAAATGAAAGGTAACACCCCAGGGATAGACAGAATATCTTACCCAATGCTAAAAAATTTAAATAACAAAACAAAACGGAGACTTACCCACCTCTACAACTTAATTCTAGCAAACCACATCCCACAAGTCTATAAAATAAGCACCATTACTCCTATACCCAAACCAAACGCTGACAAAACCCACTTAAAGTCCTATAGACCTATTTCATTAAATCTATGTACTTCCAAACTCTTAGATAAAATCATAGCCAATCGCCTTTGGTGGTTTATCAACAATAACAACCTCCTTTGCTCAAATCAACTTGGTTTTAGAAAAGGGAAATCTGTTACAGATGCTCATTTATACATTGACCACCTGATGACAGATTCTTTATCTCACAAAAATCATGCATCAATCATATCCCTAGACTTTTCTAAGGCCTTTGACAAAATTGGAATTCACACCATTGTACACCAACTAATAGAATGGCGCCTAGGTCCAAAAATAATAAGATATATAAAAAATTTCTTGTCAAATAGACAGATCAGAGTTAGAATTCATAATCACTACTCCAACTTATACCCATTGTCTAACGGTATCCCTCAAGGATCACCTCTCTCTGTAGTTCTTTTTCTTATATCTTATAACAAACTAAGTGAACACCTCCTATCACTCAAACAATACAACTTTTGTGCTTACGCCGACGACTTCTACATAATGATGAAACTCGGGAAAGAAAAAAATCAAACTATCGACATAGATTCCCTAATTAATTACATAAAAAATTGGTGCAATTACTCAGGTGCTCAACTATCACTTTCCAAATGTAAACACCTACATATATGCAGGAAACAATCATGTAGACCTAATATCTCCTCAGGCACTGTTACGATTGAAAATACCTCTTCCCTTAAAATTTTAGGCATTGTGTTTAATAACAGGTACAACTGGAACGACCATTTACAAATTATCACAAAAGAATTGACACGTAGATTAAATATAATAAAATGCCTGTCCAACAGAAAATTCAACTGCGGTATTTTTTCCTTAATCTCAGTATTAAAAGCTATACTTTTATCCAAAATTAACTATGGTCTCTATTTATATGGTTTTGCACCCAAAACATCATTAAAAACAATTTCAACCATTACAAATTCTGCACTTAGAATCATATTTAGCGCTTTTAGAACAACTCCAACCCAAAATATGCTCTTCGAAGCTGGAATAGAACCTTTAGACATTAAAAGAGACGTAATCACATTCAGTCTATTGCGAAATGTTCACAATAGCACAGATTCTCCTATATCTAAAATATGCCTTAATCTTTCCAAAAAACCAAACCGCAATAAAATTCCATCCTCCCTAAGTCGCATCTTTAGCTTCGCTAGAAATAATGATTTACCAATCAAACCCCTTAGCACTACCAAAACATCATACTATCCCCCTTTGAACCTCCAACATGATATCTTTATTACTTCGCTAGCTCAATATCCAAAATCCTCAACTCATCCCGAGATTTATAAGAAATGCTATCAAGATATAATAAATAATTACAGGAACTACAGACCAATATTCACAGATGGTTCCAAAGATGGCGATAAGGTCTCATACAGTATCACATCTTCTGACTCCATTATAAAAACATCCATACTCCCCTCATATACCACAGTATTTACAGCAGAAATAATAGCCATTTTCGAAGCGATAAAATACATAAAAAACACAACCGCAAAAACCATTATTTGTACCGATTCACTATCAGCTATTCAAGCAATTAAAAACTTATACAACACAAACTATTACGCATCATATATTAAAGATCATTTGATCAAAAACTCCAACAATACAAAAATAATGTGGGTCCCAGGCCACTGTCAAATCCCTGGTAACGAACTAGCTGATTATGTAGCTAAAATAGCTCTAAAATCTCCTCTATTTTTAACAGTAAACTTAAATTCAGATGACCTAATAAACCATACAAAGAAGATATTGCTCGAACAAATGGACCTATGGTCAAAAACATCAGACTGGTACAAACGAGTTAATCATAATAAAATTAACATAAAAGACTATTTAAATTGCCAATACAATAAAAGCATTAACACACAGAACTGCAAAAAAATAATACGACTAAGATTAGGTCATACCAACATCACACACAAACACATAATTGACCACAGCGCATCTAACATATGCCCACATTGTCAAAGGGACATTATAACTGTAGAACATATACTAAAAGAATGTTCCAAATTTGAAGCAAGTCGACGTCAAATCTTTGAAATGAACCCTATAGAGTACCTTGCTAAACCTTCCATAATTAACATGATAATATTAACAAAATTTCTAAAAAGTAACAATATAAGCAAAGACATATAAATATATGTATATACTTGTACTAAACTTCAAATAAAATTATAATTCATTAGTATCCTTAAAAAAAATGTATCTTATCATATAATCTAAAACATATACCTAATACTTACTATTTCCTATCAGTAGAATTGTAAATCCTAATATACACCATTAGCTTAAGGCCACCGTAGCCACTGCTTAATAATAAGTTATCTTAATTTATTTAAATCATGATAACTAATAAATAAATAAATAATACTGTAAAACCTCAATTTGGGTCAATAGTTTGACTTGCAAAATCAACTATCAAATATTAATATATTTTCATTATATTGTTTACAGTATATAAATGAGCTTGATAAAATAAAGTGGAAAAATTAAAAAAAAAAAACTTTCCACAATTAAATGTCCCTTCTGTATGTTAATTAACTTGTAAAGACGTCAAATAGTACATATGTGAACAACCAGTTGTATATTCATATACTATAATCTGAAAAACATCAAATTCAAAACATCGTCAACATAAAAATATCACAAAACAAGTAAGAAAATTATAGTCGGTCTAGACCGACTATATGATACCCTATACCATGCGTTTAGAGACCCTATCTCTCAGGCCCAACTAACTGGATATAGAAAATAAGCATAAACCAAATTTGAGTGGGATTTTTATTAATTTTTTCGGCTGCAGATATGAAAAAGTTCATATCGGATGCTATATCTATATGGGGACTAGGCCCAAAAATGGACCGATCCTGACCATGTTTGGTAAAGTCTCTTGTATTTTGCAAAAATATATACAAACAAAATTTGAGAAGAATCAGTGCGATATTTTTGTTTTTTGATAGATTTAAGTGAAGATCGGGAAGCAGCTCTATATGGGGCCTATGACTAAGAGTTGTCCCATAGGGATCATTTTTGGACTACTGATTAATGGATGTAATAAACACATACAAACCCAATTTGACTAAGATTTATATGATAATTTGGATCTTATGGCAATTTAAGTCGATTTCATAGGGGTCATTTGTATGGGGGCTAGGTCTGAACATGGACCTCTTCTCACCAATTTCACAAATGTTCATCCTATGGCCGATAAAAGCTTATATGCCAAACTTCATCAAAACATATTCATATTTGCGACCTGCAGTTTGATTACAAGCTTTACATGGACACACAGACGGACGGACGGACGGACGGACATCGTTAAATCGAATCAGATAGTGATTCTGATTCGATCGGTATTATTAAAGGTGGGTCTAGGTCAAACTACATAGTGGTATAGGGTATAAAAATGCCGTTTGAAAGCGAAAAATGTAAAATTATAAAAGCTGTATGTGAAAATTATGGATTTGAGGTAGTTGTGGTTGATTCAGGAAAGTGCCAGAATAATTTTTTTTGCTATTTTTAAAAAATATGTATTTCCAGATGATGAAGAAGAAGAGGATGAAATTCATGAAAATTTTAGGACTACCAAAATCAACACATTGGCAGCACAAATTTTTGGGAAACTTCGACAACAACAGGTTAAATCAAATGGTTCGCATACATTCAGCTGAATTTGCATATATCCTGGATTTTAGTTGCAGTTGAAAATAGCGCTATTCCGATTGGGATCATCAGGCGATTGGCTAAACGTACGTAAATATGCTGCTCTTTTTGGTGTAGGTGATGGTGGCACTATTCAAAATGACTAGATGTGTTTCTAAATTTTGAATTTGCAGTACCGATTTTTGTATTGGCCTAATGAAGCCGAAAGAATAAAACTAGTTTCAGAAGCAAGTCTCGAGATCGTTGGACGTATTGGTTATATTGACGGATCTGATATATAGTTATCTAAAGCACCTAACAATAACCACGAGCTTTACTTTCCCGTAAACGGCTATATGCTCTCAAAATGCAAGCTGTGTGTGACCATTAATTGTGAATAAGGCAAGTCACAATTGGATACCCTGGTAGTGTCCGTGATACAAAAATTTTCATAAATTGTCCAACTTTGGTATAATGCTAATAAAATGGATCGGATCATATTTAAAAGACAGAACACAATGTATTAAGTTTCGTAACTCGTATTCCAACAACATAAAAGTATTATCTGGTGTACCTCAAGGTAGTCACTTGGGACCTCTTTTATTTACGCTATTTATAAATGATCTTCCTTCTGTAATTAAACACTCAACTACATTAATGTATGCAGACGATGTAAAGTTAATTTTTACCCTCAACAATCTTGATCAACAATCACTTTTACAGAATGATATTGATCGTTTAACTACTTGGTGTAATATGAATCTAATGGACCTAAATGTCAAAAAATGCAAATATATGATTTTTACAAGATCAATTCCAATAAATGGTCGGTATATCATGAATAATGCTGTGCTTGATTTAGTTGATTCATTCAACGACCTTGGCGTACTTCTGGATAAAAAATTAGACTTTAGAAGTCATATTTCGCTAACAATAAATAAAGCTACTGGTGTACTTGGATTCATTAAACGGTGGGCTAAAGAGTTTTCGGATCCGTATACGACAAAACAATTGTTTACTACCTTGGTAAGACCAATACTCGAATATGGGTCTGTAGTCTGGGATCCGCAATATCATATACATTCGAATAAAATTGAATCAGTTCAAAAACAATTTTTGTTATTTTGTCTTCGTGGTTTGGGCTGGGATCCTAATATGAGGTTGCCATCTTATGAAAATCGTCTGGCTCTAATTAAGCTTCCTACATTGAAAAGTCGCAGACATATGCTAAAAGTTACTTTCCTGTTAAAACTGTTAAATGGTAGTCTTAAATCTGAATTTCTTATCAACAAAATAAATATAAATATTCCTTTTCGATCATCAAGAAATTATAACTTTCTAACTATCAAATATTATTGTACAAACTATGCTAATTTTAATCCACTACGTAGAATTTGTGATGAGTTTAATATGCTGTATCAGTTTATTGATTTTAATAAAAGTTTGGATATTGTGAGAAGAGATATTATATTACACTTAAATGCATTAAATCAACTGAATTAAATAAATGTTATATATCAATTTTGTTAAATGTTTAATTATATATATAAATTATAATATAAATGTACATATACTTTAAGTAGTCTGTAAGGATGATTCCATAGACTGAATAAATAAATAAATAAACTAAACATCCACAAAACTTTTTATCTAATTGCGAGTGGGTTGCTGGTGATAGCGCATATCCTTTAAAATCGTTTTTAATAACACCATTCAGGCAAAACAGTTCGGAGCATACAAGAGAACAAAGAGAAAAATTTAAGAAATACTTCTCAAAATATCGTGTATGGATCGAAAATTGTTTTGGTAGTCTTAAAGAAAATTTGAATTATGGTATGTTGCATTCTTCATAATATTATTATAAGATTGAATATAGAAGACGACGCACTGTGGCTGAAATTTTTTTTCATTGGCCAAAAGTCTAATTTTTTTTGTCACCGATTTTTAAAATTTTAACGCCTTTTTTGTAGCTAATATATCCAGATTAAGGTAGCCAAAAAATTAGGTTCAACTGTCGCTAATTGTGGGCATGTCTTGCTGTCCAACCCATCTGTTTTTTTAATTTCAGAAAAAGATTATTTTTTTTTTTGTTTTTTATCAAAAATAAATGGTTACTACTCGCTAGCTATCATCGATAGACCCATCCTTTATTATACCGATCGACTTAGAATCACTTTCTGAGTCGATTTATCAATGTCTGTCCGTCCGTCCATCCGTCCGTCCGTCCGTCCGTCTGTCTGCTCATGTAAAACTTGAAATTTGGCATCTAAGCTTTCAAAAAACAAATATATTACACAGATTTTTCTCAAATTTGGTTTGTATATATTTTTTCAAAATATAAGTGACTCTACTACATATGGTCAAGATCGGTCCATTTTTCGACCTAGTCCCCATATATATATAGCACCCGATATGAACTCTTTCGCATTTGCAGCAAAAAAACAAGTAAGAAAATTATAGTCGGTCTAGACCGACTATACGATACCCTATACCAAGCCCTATCACTTAGGCCCAACTAACTGGACATAGAAAATAAGCAAAACCAAACTTGAGTCTGATTTTTATTAATTTTTTTGGCTGAAGATATGAAAAAGTTCATATCGGATGCTATATCTATATGGGGACTAGGACCAAAAATGGACCGATCCTGATTATGTTTACTAAAGTCTCTTGTATTTTGCAAAAATATATACAAACAAAATCTGAGAAGAATCAGTGCAATATTTTTGTTTTTTAATAGATTTAAGTGAAGATCGGGAAGCAGCTCTATATGGGGCCAAAGGGATCATTTTTGGACTACTCATTAATGGACGTAATGAACGCATACAACACCCAATTTGAGTAAGATCTATATGACAATTTGGATCTTATGGCAATTTATGTCGATTTCATATGGGTAATTTGTATGGGGGCTAGGTCTGAACAGGGACCGATTCTCACCAATTTCAATAGCGTTCATCCTATGGCTGACAAAAGCTTATATACCAAATTTCATCAAAATATATTCATAGTTGCGACCTGCAGTTTGATTACAAGCTTTACATGGACACACAGACGAACGGACGGACGGACATTATTAAATCAACTCAGAAAGTGATTCTGATTCGATCGGTATAATTAAAGATGGGTCTAGGTCAAATATTTTTGGTTGTTACAAACAGCAGCACAAAGTCATTATACCCAAACCACATAGTGGTATAGGGTATAATTAATAACAATGCCAGTCAAATTTGGTTTATGCTTATTTTCTATATCGAATTAGTTGGACCGAAAGATATGGTCTCTAAACCATGGTATAAGGTATCATATGGTCGGTCTAGACCGATTATAATTTTCCTACTTGTGTATATTTTATGTTTTATACCCTATACCACTATCTGGTTTGAGTATAATGACTTTGTGCTGCTGTTTGTAACAACCAAAAATATTTGACCTACACCCATCTTTAATTATACCGATCGAATCAGAATCACTATCTGATTCGATTTAACGATGTCCGTCCGTCCGTCCGTCTGTGTGTCCATGTAAAGCTTGTAATCAAACTGCAGGTCGCAAATATGAATATATTTGAACGCAATTTGGTATTTGATCTTTTCTCGGCAATGGGATGAAGGCTATTGAAATTTGTGCGAATCGGTCCATGTTCAGACCTAGCCCCCATACAAATGACCCCTATGTAATCGACATAAATTGCCATAAGATCCAAATTGTCATATAGATCTTACTTAAATTGGGTTTGTATGCGTTCATTACATCCATTAATGAGTAGTTCAAAAATGATCCATTTGGTCCCATATAGAGCTGCTTCCCGATCTTCACTTAAATCTATCAAAAAACAAAAATATTGCACTGATTCTTCTCAAATTTTGTTTGTATATATTTTTGCAAAATTCAAGAGACCAAACATGATCAGGATCGGTCCATTTTTGAACCTAGTCCCTTTATAGATATAGCATCCGATATGAACTTTTTCATATCTGCAGCCGAAAAAATTAATAAAAATCCCACTCCAATTTGGTTTATGCTTATTTTCTATATGCAGTTAGTTGGGCCTGAGACAAAGGGTCTCTAAACGCATAGTATAGGTTATCGTATAGTCGGTCTAGACCGACTATAATTTTCTTACTTGTTTTTACCAGTATACATTCAGCAATATGTATATTTAAATTTTTCCGCATTATTAATCTAACAGGCAAACCGATTTAACAAAAGTGCGGAAAGTTTGTGAGAAACAAATACATATTTTTTTTAATTTAAATATTTTGAGAAAGTGCGTGTAAAACAAAAGAAAACGCAGAATTTTTTAAATCGTTGCGAAATAACTGCGTGGAAAGAAAATAAAAAAACGGTTTTTTTTAAAACTACTTCTTAATTTAAAAAAATTTCTTTGAAAGTTTCAAAGAAAGTCTAGAAAATATTACCAAAAGTATAACGAAAATTGAACTAAGTATATTATTTGAAAAATCCTAAAAAAAGAAAGTTATTCGTTGTGCGGGAAGTGTGGAAAATTTAAAAAAGTATAACGGAAATTAATTTAAGTAAATTATTTGAAATTTATTTAAAAAAGAATTTTAACGAAATTTATTTCATTGTGCGGAAAGTGTGTGAAAAAACATTGAAAAAATTTTAAAAAAATATTACGAAAATTGAATTAAATAAATTATTTCAAAATTCCTAAAAAAAAATTTACGTAATTTATTTAATTCTGCGGAAAGTGTGTGAAAAAATATTGAAAAAATTTTAAAAAAATATCGCGAAAATTGCACTAAATAAATTACTTGAATATTTATTTAAAAAAAAAAAAGAATTTTTAACGAAAGTTATCTCATTATTATATACGATTCTTGACATATCTACAACGGTAAGTAACTGATGGTATTAACAAAATTTAACCACACGTAATTATTTCACTTCTCATCATTTAAAATTTTAAATACGATCAAAAATATCCATATTTAACACAACAGATTAGTTGTTAGAACCACCTGTTGCTAAAAATATCAAAAAATAACAAAGATTGTCATAAAATTTTTAACATACCACTACCTGAATTTATATTTTTTATATACGTGGGATTTTTTTATTAACGGAAGTTATTTAGTTATTGAGTGATTTAATTTTCAAATTTTATTGAGTTGTATATTTTTAACAAAACGCTTAAAATGCCTAGAATACGCAAACAAAGTGCCCAACAAAGGAATATGCTAATTAGACAAAGACTTCGCCACCTACGTGCTATGGCGGAAAACTATGAGAACAATTTTCCTCATGTTCCAAATATAACACCAAGAGCTCAATCATACAATTCGGCGTGGCGTTCTAGTCATCGCCAAGATCCTCAAGTAAGGTATCGAGAGCGATTATCGAATGCTGTGGCACAATCACAAAGACGAATTCAGTTAAGCTATCGCGATAATGAAAGATATCGTGATGCTATTCGGCATTCACAGAGACGAGCTAATTTAGCATATAGAATGGTAGAACAGGCCCATAATACTGTCGCGCATGAACAAAGATGCAATGATCAAGCATATAGATTGCAAGAGCAGGCCCGTAATACTATCGCGCATGAACATAGGCGCGATGATCCAGCATACAGGCTACAAGAACAGACCCGCAATACTGTCGAGCATCAACATAGACAGGATGATCCAGCATATAGGCTACAAGAACAGACCCGCAATACTGTCGAGCATCAACATAGACGGGATGATCCAGCATATAGGCTACAAGAACAGACCCGCAATACTGTCGAGCACCAGCATAGACGGGATGATCCAGCATATAGGCTACAAGAACAGACCCGCAATACTCTCGAGCATCAGCATAGACGCGATGATCCATCATATAGATTGGAAGAACAGGCCCGTAATACTGTCGTGCATGAACAAAGACGAAATGATCAAGCATATAGATTGCAAGAACAGGTCCGTAATACTATCGCGCATGAACATAGGCGCGATGATCCAGCATACGGCTACAAGAACAGACCCGCAATACTGTCGAGCATCAACATAGACGGGATGATCCAGCATATAGGCTACAAGAACAGACCCGCAATATTGTCGAGCATCAGCATAGACGGGATGATCCAGCATATAGGCTACAAGAACAGACCCGCAATACTCTCGAGCATCAGCATAGACGCGATGATCCATCATATAGATTGGAAGAACAGGCCCATAATACTGTCGCGCATGAACAAAGACGCAATGATCAAGCATATAGATTGCAAGAACAGGCCCGTAATACTATCGAGCATGAACATAGGCGCGATGATCCAGCTTACAGGCTACAAGAACAGACCCGCAATACCGTCGAGCATCAACGTAGACGTGATGATCTATCATATAGATTGGAAGAACAGGCCAGTAATACTGTCGTGCATGAACAAAGACGAAATGATCAAGCATATAGATTGCAAGAACAGACCCGTAATACTATCGCTCATGAACATAGGCGCGATGATCCAGCATACAGGCTACAAGAACAGACCCGAAATAATGTCGAGCATGAACGTAGACGGGATGATCCAGCATATAGACTTCAAGAACGGACCCGCAATACTGTCGAGCATCAACATAGACGGGATGATCCAGAATATCGAGAACAAGAGCAGACACGAAACACAGAACAGCATCAAAATAGACGATCTGATCCACATGTAAGCGGACAAGAACAAGGTCAAAATACTTTGCGCCATTCTATTCGAAGACAAAGCATGCAATATAGAATATTAGAGCAGCAGCAAAATAAAAATCTTACAGTGCGCATTCATAGACATGATGTCGAAAATAGAGCCAGAGAAAATAGTCGACAGGCAGACAGGAATAGAGCCATCAGAGAAGCCTTTTCTGAAGAAGATTTAGTGGAAAACAGATACATGATGACAACAAATTGGAATACATTAAGGCTCAACAGGTACAATGAAACCATAAAACAAGGACCGACAACAATCTGTACATGTTGTGGAGGATTATGGTTTCCACACCAGGTAGAAATAATTAACAGGGAGACGCTGAATAATGTAAGTGTAGATTTTATTAATGAGGTTTTTTGTCCTTCTGAAAAATTTCCATCAGCGAATAATAACTACAATTTTTGTAAAACATGCAGCAGATCTATAAAAAATAAACAAAAGACAAATATTCGTCTCTCTAATGGGCTTGAATTCCCAGAAATACCTCAGTGTCTAAACGATCTAACGTCTATTGAAGAACGGCTCTTTACAGCAAGACTTTCCTTCATGATAATAGTTGCACTTGGATTCGAAAGTCAAAGTGCAATAAGAGGGGCTGTTGTTAATGTTCCTATTTCAGTCAATGAAACAGTAACGGCTCTTCCTAGAACTTTTGATCAAGCCCAGGTTATACAACTTCATTTACGGCGTCGCCTCGAGTATCAACATGATTATATGATGGAAACTATTAGACCAGCTAGAGTTATTGAGGCTGCCAGGTATTTAATAACAACTGAATTATATACAAAACATGGTATTCATATCGAAAACAGCTGGTTTGAAAGTTTTTCTTCCCAAAATGTTGTTCCATTCATTGCAGATTGTCAAGACGAAAATATAATCACAGATATTTTCAGTAACCAAATGAATAACAATAGCTCTGATACAAACATCAATTTAGTAGATCAATTCAATCCAGAAGATCTAAATCCAGGAGGACAGGAAACATTACTCGATAATGTTCCAGCCGATAACGTCCCTTTGCAAAGGGTAGTAATGGCTTCTGGCGAAGGTCAATGCCCACTTGACATGATAATGGATGCAGATTCTGAGGAACTTGCTTTTGTTTCAATATACGGAGGGAAAAAGAGAACATGTCCGGAAACATACAGTAAGATTGTTCGATCAGAGCTTCGCAGGTATGATAGACGTGCCTGCAGAACAGATAAGCTACTATATAGTTACAAGAAATTAGAGTTGCTCTCAATAAAAAGTGCTACTTCTATTGCTTTACGCAAACATACCCGTTCGAGAAATTTTGCAGCGGCCAATGCGCTTAGTGAAACCTATATGAACAATCTTATTCAACACGACGATGGCTACCGAATTTTAAAAGGAATTCGTTCTTCCCCAGCTCATTGGGAAGCGGAAAAAATGAAGGCGATTGCTATGATTAGACAGTTTGGTCTACCCACATTTTTTATAACTTTGTCTGCTGCGGAAACAAAATGGAGCGAACTATTAGTAATATTAGCAAAAACCGTGGGTAATACCGATATTTGCAAAGAAGATGCTTCTAACCTCAGTTTCACAGAGAAAACGAGACTTATACGCAGTGACTCCATTACATGTGCCCGATATTTTGATTTTCGATTCCGACAACTTTTCGGTCTTTTCAAAATGAACAATGGAGTTTTTGATAACCATTTTTTTGAGAAATATTATTGGAGAGTTGAGTTTCAGCAAAGAGGTTCTCCTCATATTCATGAAATGTACTGGCTTAAGAACTTCCCAAAAATCGATTTAAGCGATCAGTCTTCTTTTCCGTCCGATGTTAATTTTATAGATAAATATATAAGTACAAGTAGTGCTGATCCTGATGTAGTGGAGTATATTCCCTATCAAAAGCACAATCACAATCGCTCTTGTACTAGGGAGAATAGAGGTGAAAGAATTTGTCGATATGCAATACCATATCCCCCTATGCCCCAAACAGAAATTCTTCTTCCACTTCCTGAAGGTTTTGAAAATGCCTATCAACACAAGGAGGCGTATGATAGAATTCAAAGTCTACTGAATTCGAATTTAAACAGTGACCAAATAAGTCACTTCAATGACTTTGAAAATTTCTTAAGAAACGAGCACATTAGCATGTCATATGAAAACTATAAGTTGGCTCTACATTCGCCTTTAAAAATACCTAAAATTTATTTACGTAGACGATTTGAAGATAAAATTTTAAATGCATATAATCCAATTATTTTATCGCTGCATAGAGCAAATATGGATATTCAGTTTATCTTGGACGCATATGCATGTTGCAGTTATATCGTTAATTACATTAACAAATCGAATCGTGGATTTCAAGGATTTTAAGGGATGCAGTTGACGAAATTGGGGGTGGAAATTTTTCAATCAGACAAAAACTTCACCATATAGGGCATAAATTTATATCGGGAACCGAAATTTCAGCGCAAGAGGCCACGTATTGTTGTTTGGGAATGCACCTATCAGAAAGTAGCAATGCTGATATATATATTAATATAGGTAGACCTGAAGAAAGAGTTTTTATTTTACGATCTCGCGAACAGCTTCAAAATTTGCCTTCAAATTCGACAGATATTTATACCAAAGGATTACTGGAACATTATATACAAAGACCTGATGAGTTAGAGTCATTGTGCTTAGCAGACTTTGCGGCAAATTATAAGTTTTCTCGGTCAACAAATACAAATAATTAGGATAATTATAATGAGCATGCAGATAATGAAGAAAACGAAGTATCGGGAAGGCCTCTAAGACTCAATGACAATAGCGGATTCGTTAAAAAGAAAACAAAACCACATGTTATTAAATACCGAAGATATAATGTAAATACTCATCGAAGTGATTACTTTAGAGAGTTAGTAATGCTGTACCACCCTTGGAGAGACGAGGAAAGCGAGCTCTTGCAAAATGACAATGAGACTTCGTGTATTATTAACAAGGAAAGCATTGAGTCAAATAGAAAACGGTATGATGTTTTAGAGGAAAGGGAACTTGATAATGTTCTTGACCGTCTTAGAAACGAAAGCATATCCGAAAACAACGTTAATGAGGATGATGAAAACCCCCCTATAGATAATGAATTCAGAGTCCTCGGTGTACCCGAAATTAATCTAAATATAAATATTCTAAATATTCATGAAAACGAAGATGCTGATGGGACTTCAGAAGGTTCTATTCGCTTAATAAAACTCCCACCACTCATTTCTGAAACAGATTTACTAACAATGGTTAGATCCCTCAACAGTAACAAAAACTGTACTTGACTCATTTGTTACATAATATAAAATCAGGCAATGTATTTCATGAGTTTATTGGTGGTGGTGCTGGAGTAGGTAAAAGTAGATTAATATCTGCACTATATCAATCGGTAAATTATCGACTTAATTACATAGCTGGTACAGATCCCAATTTGGTTAAAATATGCTATGTGCCCCTACTGGAAAGGCTGCATTTGGAATTGGTGGAGCTACTCTTTATTCTATGTTTTCGTTACCGGTTAACCAATCTGCGGGAGAGTTACGACAGCTAAGTAACGATATGGCTAATGCTTAACATTTAAAATATTTAAATTTAAAACTTATAATTATTGATGAAATATCAATGGTTGGGGCTAAAATGTTTAAATATCTTGATGCGAGATTAAAGCAAATTTTTAAAACCACAACAATATTTGGAGAAATTTCTGTGATAGTTTTCGGTGATCTAAAGCAACTTCCACCTGTAGGAGATAGTTGGATATTTTCTGCTCCCTCAAACGACGTATACAGCATTATATATGGATCGTCATTATGGGATATGTTCAAATATTTTGAGCTTACTGAAATAATGCGTCAAAGAGATGATCAAGCATTTGCAAAAATTCTTAACAATATGGCTTGTGGTCAAATGTCGGAAGATGATATTCCTCTTTTAAGGTCTAGATGCATAACCGATGAAAGCAATGCGCCAGAGGAAGCAATTCATCTGTTGTCTACAAATAATGAAGTAGAAGCTTTCAATACCAGGAAACTTAATAAAATTCGAACTTAGGACAATGTGAAAGCTATTGGACTTTCAAGGGACAATAGAAATCGTATATTGGAAGCAGTAAAAGAGTTTAAGTCTTCTGAAGCACAGGGTCTTCTTTACAAATTACTTTTGAAAACAACTGCAAAATACATGATGACTATTAATGTTAATACCAACGATGGATTGGTCAATGGAGCTACGGGACAACTTATGCAAATTGACTTTGATAATGCTCGCAAACCATTGACATTGTGGATTAAATTCTCTGAAGATTCTGTTGTAGTATTAGCTCATTCACAAAAGCGACGTCCGGAAGAACCTCTTTGGACACCCCCTGGAAACTATAGTGCGGTCATTTCAATACAAAAGTAATGAAAACGTGAACATTGATCGTAAACAATTTCCAGTTATTCCGGCCGAAGGCATAACGATTCATAAAAGCCAAGGAGCAACATATAATAATGTCGTTGTCCATTTAGAATCAGGAATGAAACGATCGGCATTATATGTAGCTTGTAGTCGAGCCAAAAGTGCATTAGGTCTTTATTTGGTTGGAAATTTCCCACCAAGAAACATTAATAATACTAATGACTTAGTCCAAATGGAGATGAATAACCTTCAAAATACCAAAACATTAGTAAAACATTTTGATTTTTTTAAGGATACAAATTTCATTAATGTCTTATATCATAATGTGCAAAGCTTACATGCTCATAAAGATGATGTTTCTAATGATAAACTAATGATGGAATCTCACATCTTGTGTTTTGTCGAAACATGAAAAGTCATGAAAACTATGACATTCCAGGATTTACAATTATGTCTTGAATGCGATTAGATTCAAACGGAAATATAAACAATCGATGCAAACGTGGTATCACTGTTTATGTGAAAAACGAAATCGCGGATCAGGTAGAATATTGCGAAAGTAAACAAATCCACATTGGGAATAAAACATTTGAATTTATAATTTTCAAAATCCGTGACATTAATCTGATAGGTCTTTGTAGAAATAAAACGTATCCGATAGGGTCTCTTAATACCGAGTTAAACAATTTGTTTATTTTAATGAAAAATCTATTATTCTCGGCGATTTCAATATATGCAGGAGTCATGATCGTTGTGCGACTGAAGAAAATCTCAGAGACAGAGGATTTAATTCTTTAATTTGGACGAGTACTACAAAAAGTACAACACAAATAGATTGGTGTTTCAGCAATCTAGACGAAAGCGCAGTAAGTGCTAAAACTTGTGAAGCTATTCATAGCTACCATGACGCGATATGTGTTAACATATCAATGTAGAATTTAATGTAAATAATTCATACTTTATATTTAAGGTATTCTGACATCTTCTCGATTAGGAGAAACAATATTAACATTAAGCAGGTATATAACATATATTTTACTAGTTTGAAAAAATTTTATTAGCATTAAGAATCTTAACATTTATATTTAAAAATTTTAAAATTATTGGTTAATTCCAAAAATTTTCCAAGTAATTTTGTTTTTTAGCTGATTCATTTTACTTTTTTTTATAAACTGTTCAATCATGTAAAAGTTATTGGAATAAATGGGTTAAAACAAGTAAATATATTTTTATAATTCATGGATATATTTATATTGTTATTAGCTTCATAAATATAGTTACTTATAATATATATAAATATAATTACTGTAGAGAGTTTGCACTCGTTTTAAATTATTTATTAACATTAATAATTATCAAAACGCTTCTAGTATTTAATCTTGCAGTTATATTTTCTTTAAAGTAAAATAATTAAGGTTATATAATAAAATAACGAATATGTGAAATAACATACGTACTCTCCCAAGGAATAAGCCGTGACGTGGCGGGAGAGCTTTAGTACTTCTAAACTATAATAAGTTATGAAAGAAACTAATTATTCCACAAAACTACCATGGTGTAGGGTATTATATTGTCGGGCTTGCCCGAATATAATTTCTTACTTGTTTTGTTTTTGATAGATTTAAGTGAAGATCGGGAAGCAGCTCTATATGGGGCCTATGACTAAGAGTTATCCAATAGGGATCATTTTTGGACTACTGATTAATGGATGTAATATATACATACAAACCCAATTTGACTAAGATTTGCATGATAATTTGGATCTAATGACAATATATGTTGATTACATAGGGGTCATTTGTATGGGGGCTAGGTCTGAACATAGACCGATTCTCACCAATTTCAATAGCGTTCATCCCATGGCCGATAAAAGATCAAATGCCAAATTTCATCCAAATATATTCATATTTGCGACCTGCAGTTTGATTACAAGCTTTACATGGACACACAGACGGACGGACGGACGGACATCGTTAAATCGAATCAGATAGTGATTCTGATTCGATCGGTATAATTAAAGAAGGGTGTAGGTCAAATATTTTTGGTTGTTACAAACAGCAGCACAAAGTCATTATACCCAAACCACATAGTGGTATAGGGTATAAAATTAATAACAATGCCACTCAAATTGGGTTTTTGCTTATTTTCTATATCCAGTTATTTAGACCGAAGAGATAGGGTTTCTAAACCATGGTATAGAGTATCGTATGGTCAGTCTAGACCGACTATAATTTTCTTACTTGTTTATTATTTATTTTTATTTTGCCACAATACTTAAACGAAACGTAAGCAAAAGCTGATTAAATAGTAAACAGGGAATAGCTGATCACATGGCGCACCACAAAAACATACCTGCAAACGCTGTGTTGGCGTAAAATTTTTTCGTATGTAAAATATTAACTACAATAATACAACTGTTGTACTATTTTAGCACCTACGACACATGCAATACTTACGACACCCTTGTGAATACCCTAAATAATAACACAGCTTAAAATTTGAATGATCTTCCTTGGAACATTTTTATAAATTTAGAAATAAGAGTATTAGAATTGGCTGTGTCGAAACTTTCATACCTCCCACCGTGTACTAAACACAACATTATAATCAAGGTTGTCAACACTAAAGCCGATGGCACAATGAATACGTTGCGTCCGATAAGTCGACTTATCAAACGTACTGGCCGTATTGCAAGGCACATAAAGTACGTCGTCGCCGTACGGCTAGAAATGAAATCAGCTGTTAATGTTGACATTTTTATACAAATTAAAATTGAATTTGAAAGTTAGGATTTTTTTGAAATAAAAATGGAAATGGAAGACACCCTTAAAATAGTGTTAAGCATTATATGTTTAAATGAAGCGCGAAAATATCTGGAGATAATGGCGACTGGTAATATAACAATTTTTTTTATTATTACTGATTTACTATTATTTGCCTTTTTATGTAGGTCGAAGGTATTGGGTTCGGCCATTGTTTTCTGATAGGGACGATAATGGATACTTTGCTAGGAACTTCGAGGAAATGTATTTTGGGGATTCTGAACAATTTAAAAAGACAACCAGGATGAGCAAAGCATATTTTGTTTTGCTTTTTGAATTGCTAAAGGAGAAACTAGAAAAAAACTCTAATCGAGCTTCCATACCAGCGAAATGTAGACTGTTTTTGACTCTTGCGTAAGACTAATTTGGTTTCATTATACATACATATATTATAATTGCATATATTATTAACATTGCAGTTATCTGGCTCACGGTGGTGGGAAACATATGTATTCCTCATGTTTCAAAATGGGGCTCAGTACAGTTCGAAACATAGTTGAAGAAACTTGCTCCGAAATTTGGACAGTATTGGGTCCCATTTATTTAGCAATTCCTCAGGAACATGAGTGGCTTCGCATAGCTCAGGACTTCCATTCTATGTGGCACTTTCCAAACTGTGTAGGTGCCATAGACGGAAAGCACATTATAACTGTATGTCCACCAAATTCGGGGTCGCAATTTTTTAATTATAAAGGACGATTTTCCATCGTTCTCCTGGCAACATGTGACGCAAACTATAATTTTACATATGTTGACATAGGAGCGTATGGTTCGCAGAGTGATGGGGGCGTGTTACGGAATTCCGGGCTTTGGCGGAAATTGGAAGAACGGAGCTTGGGTCTACCTGCAGATTCACCACTGCCTGGTTCCAACACAATATTTCCTTATTTTTTTATTGGTGATTCTGCCTTTCCAGTGAAACCGTTTCTCATGCCTGTATTCAAGGGTAAGTTTTTTAAAGCAATTTAATATACATTCAATTAAAATGTGTTTCGCAGGTAATTTGACACCAGAACGCATGGCCTTTAACCAACGGCTATCCCGGGCATGTCGTGTCATCGAAAATGCTTTTGGAATTCTAACAGCACGATGGAGAATACTTCTATCTCCACTGCAAATGAACCCCGAAAATGCAGAAAAAATTGTCAAAGCCACAGTCGTTTTGCATAATTTCATAAAAAGGCATGACAATACATACTGCCCACAAAACTACGTGGACCAATATAATGGAGACAATATGGTTCCAGGATTATGGCGCCAGGAAGTCGCTAACTCTTTGCAAGGCTTAAACATCAGGACATCCAATAATGCACCTGTCCATGCTTTAAACTTGAGAAATATCTTAATGAATTATATTTGCGAAATCCAGCTATAAATAAAATGTGATAAAAATAAAAAAAGCAGTGAAAAACCACATGGACTTGACAGTATAGGTTCGATTCTACTAACAAAGTGTAGTAAAACCTTATACACGGTTTGGCTAATTTGGTGACCAATTTTAACAGGTAATTCAAACTTGGTCATTGCACTTAACTATGTTTATGAATCATGTAGCAAAGAAACCATTGGAGAAATATTTTAAAAACATTTAATGCGAAAAGAAGCCGTTTTCGCTGCACTTTTTTGATTATATGCGAAAAAAATAACTTTTTTTCGTAAAAAGGCAACAGATTCTTAGCTACATTATTGCCGAACATAGTTAAGTGCTATGAATAAGTCTAAATTACCTGTTGGATAAAATACTTTGATATTAGAATCGAACCTATACTGTCAAGCCCATCTGGTTTTCAAAAAGTCTTTATCTGTTAAAAAGTGAAAGAATAAAGTGGTCTATATGCGCAATTTATGGTGTCTAGACACGTTTAGATTGTATCGATATGTTCTCAAAAGTTGTTCAGCTCTACGATGGCTACAATATTGACAAATATTGTTAGCAAAAATTTACTAGTCCCGGGAAGTTATGCTGAAAAAGTTAAAATATTTTTTTATTTTTTTTTTCCAAAAATGTTAAGGCAAAAAAATTTAATTAAAAAGTTAAACTTTTGAGTTAAATCTATATTTTATTACAATATATATTTACTTACCATCCTGCCGTTAAGCTGTTGCACTTTATAATAACAAATATCAGCTGTCAAACGTACAATGTATACGTCGAAAGTTGAAAACATTTTAACTTCGACGTACGAACGCATTCGCCGTATGCGCCGTATTCGCCGTAACGTGTTCATTGTGCCATCAGACATTGCGCATGCATGTAAACAACTTTTCTGTCAGTCGAAAAATTCGACTTATCGGACGCAACGTATTCATTGTGCCATCGGCTTAAGAGACAAAATAAGCCAGATCAGAGTAGAGAGTTTTTAAAATGATGTTTAAAATTAATAAGATAATTTAAAAAAATTTTAGGTATTTTCGTCGTCATTTAATTGGAAGCAATAACTGAATGCAATGAGCATAAATGCAAATACACATACAGCTGCATTTTGGCTTGTTTCCTTATTAGCAATGTATACACATTTTTTTTTTGCTTTTTTTACATGTACAAAAGAAAAAACCACAAACACTACAAACAAACAAAATGTGTATGCATCAGTGATAGATATCCACATATATGCTCATGTTACCTATAAACATTTCTCACTATTTCTAAACTCTTTTTTAAACTCTTTCTTATAACTCATACTCTATGTCTGTCTGTCTGTCTGTCTGTCAAGAGGCAACCCCATTGCCCCTCATCCAATTGATCTGAAACTTGGCCTATAGTCTTGCGACTATATACTAATTTTAGGATATTCACGCCAGTCACACACAGCCACGCATAGTCACGGAGTGCTTTAAACCCCATTTCCCCTCATCCAATCAATCTGAAAAAGATTAATTTAAAAATAGTCATGCAAAGTCACGCACAGTCACGGAGAGATTAAAAACTCATATGCATAAGGAAGGAAGAGTTTTAATAAAATTTTGTATTTACGGGTTAGATTATTAGTTTTTATATGAAATTTTGCCAGAGTATAAACGAACAAACAAACAAAACATATGAAGTATTTTTCAATCTATATTTATTTTAAAAACCAAAAACAAATTTTTTTATATGGCCTTAAATACGTAAATATGAGTTAATTGATTTTCTTAGCAAGAAATACAAATAAATTCTGAAAGTCAGATTTACAAAAGGAAAAAGTAATCACCTTTTTTAAATTTTGTCTCAACCCACTATTCTCTACTTCAAATTTAAACAAGTAAGAAAATTATAGTCGGTCTAGACCGACTATATGATAACCTATACCATGCGTTGAGAGCAGTGGTGGCCATCGAGAGAATTGAGTTAGTAATAGTGTTTATGAGCATGTGTTAGTTGTACTACACTGATCGAAATCCATGGACGTAACACAACGCCGATATCAAATGGGTTTGTGTAGATTTTGTATGAATGTTTATATGAATGCATAAAAGGCCAAATAGTTGAGTTCACGAAGAATATGGTAAAATTTTAAATTTATTTTATTGTTTTAAAATTTTAAATCTTACATTCTGAATAGGTAAAACAAAATGTGAAGAACATTTAATCTCTTTTATCCATAAGTTTGAAGTTTATTAAATCAATGAAGTAATAATAAGTAATTCATTTATTTAAAAAACAAAAAACAAAAAATAGCAAAACTTAAAAAGATAAGAAATCTCAAAGGTTATTAAGTGGTATGTTACCAAAAACTAAAAAAATTACCAGTAACTGGATATTTTCTAAAATTAAAAAAAATGCATAAAATACACCTATAATGTTGTCAAATGGAGGCGACGTATGTTATATATAGAAAATGTTTAATTTATAGTTTATCAAGTCTTCGAAATTTTCTCAACATTTTTGATTTCTTTTAAACAAATATTCTCTGTGTAATTATTAAAAAAACTATATATATGAATTTCAAAAGGCAATGCGACATAGACCTGCTTTGTTCAAAAGCTTTCATAAGACTGAATGAAATTGTTGTTTACTTTTACTCTTTGGTGGGTATTTTTCTTTTCGTTCGGCTGTATACATATAAAAAGCCGAGCACCAGTGTGTTTGGCACGGCCTTCACTGGTTTAGAGACCCTATCTCATAGGCCCAACTAACTGGGCATAGAAATAAGTATAAGCCAAATTTGAGTGGGATTTTTATTAATTTTTTTGGCTGCAGATATGAAAAAGTTCATATCGGATGCTATATCTATATGGGGGCTAGGCCCAAAATGGACCGATCCTGACTATGTTTGGTAAAGTCTCTTGAATTTTCCGAAAATGTATACAAGCAAAATTTGAGAAGAATCAGTGCAATATTTTTGTTTTTTGATAGATTTAAGTGAAGATCGGGAAGCAGCTTTATATGAGACATATGACTAAGAGTTGTCCCATAGGGATCATTTTTGGACTACTCCTTAATGGATGTAATAAACGCATACAAACCCAATTTGAGTAAGATCTATATGACAATTTGGATCTTATAGCAATTTATGTCGATTTCGTAGGGGTCATTTGTATGGGGGCAAGGTCTGAACATGGACCGATTCTGACCAATTTCAACATGGCCGATAAAAGATTAAATACCAAATTTCATCAAAATATATTCATATTTGCAACCTGCAGTTTGATTACAAGCTTTACATGAACACACAGACGGACGGACGGACGGACATCGTTAAATCGAATCAGATAGTGATTCTGATTCGATCGGTATAATTAAAGATGGGTGTAGGTCAAATATTTTTGGTTGTTACAAACAGCAGCACAAAGTCATTATACCCAAACCACATAGTGATATAGGGTATAAAAACGACACGGCGGAAAAAACTTTAGGTGCAGCGATGAAATTATGGATCAAATAAATGCCTATTTTGAGGTATAGGGTATACCACTATGTGGTATAGGGTAAAATGACTTCGTGCTGCTGTTTGTAACTACCAAAAACATTTGACCTAGACGCATCTTTTTTTATACCGATCGACTCTGAAACACTTTCTGAGTCGATTAGTAATGTCCGTCCGTATGTCCGTCTGTGTGTCTATCCGTCTATCCGTTTTGTCCTTCCTTCGGTCTGTCCGTCTGTGTGTCCATGTAAACCTTGTAATCAAACTACAGGTCGCAAATATGAATATGTTCTGATGAAATATTGTATATAAGCCTTTATCGGCCATAGGATGAACGCTATTGAAATTGGTGAAATGCGTACCATTTGGTTTGTGTGTGTTTATTGCATCTTTTTATTGTTTGTCCAAAAATAAACCCCATATAAAACTGATTCCCGATTTTCACTTAAATCTATAAAAAAAAGTATTGCACAGATTTTTCTCTAATTTTGTTTGTATATTTTTTCAAAATACAAGTGACTTTACCAAATATGGTCAGGATCTGCCCATTTTTGACCTAGTCCCCATATAAATATAGCATCCGATATGAACTTTTTCATATCTGCAGCCAAAAAATTAATAACGATGCCACCCAAATTTGGTTTATGCTAATTTTCTATATCGAATTAGTGAGGCCGAAGAGGTAGGGTCTCTAAACCCTGCTATATGGAATCGTATAGTCAGTCTAGACCGACTATAATGTTCTCACTTGTTTTTTTTTTTTTTTTTTTTTTGGAAGAGATAATAAAATTGGAGTAATATTGGACATATTTTTCTTTTTCTTCAAAGGTCATGCCCTCGTATAAACAAAATAATTTAAATTATAAATAATACTGTCAATTAGCTATAAGTTATTATATCCAGAAAATGAAAATGAAATAAAACTAAATTCGTTAAGATCAACTAAATTATATGCAAGATCATAAGTTCCTGAAATAGGTGCTAACCCAATGTAAGTGTGGGTATATCAAAATGAAATTGTTAATTTCATACAGATATTTAAAGTGAATAATTTTAAATAAGCTGTGCAACAAATTTCATTATAACAATTGATTTTAGTAAATTTATTTTTGTATCGTTTTTTTTTTTTTTTTTGCTATCCTGTTTGCTTCTAAGAATATCTATTGTTATTATTATATTTTTTATTTTGGAATTGTAGAGAATTTATCATGTTTTATACCCTTAGGAATGCTAGAAGAAATGAAGTGGTCCTGTTGGTAAAGTGGTGTTATTGTTTATTGTTGTGCTTCTTATCACTTATCTCTACCCTCAATTTGAGTTGTAATAACATTTATGATTTATTTTATTTTTCTTACTTTTATGTTTGCTTACTTGTCTGTCGGACATATTTGAAAAATTTGATTATAATAGACTGAAGAATAGAAAGGAATGGATAAAATGGGATAAATTTGATTTATTCGTATATTTATAGAATTGTACGAAACACATTGTTTACAGACAAAGTGTTAATCCATCTATCGCTGTCACTATGTCGTCTTTTGATTCAGGAAATTTTAATTAAATAAATAACAAAATTATCATTGGAGCTCTTTGAAATACTGTAAAAATAAATTAGTATTAAAAAATTTATTAAATTTAATAATTTTGTTGTTGAGTGCCAGAAAAAAACTTGGGTACATTTATATAGATGAACCACCGTTCGTTATAACTACAAAAATAAAAAAACGAGTATTTCATTTGTAGATTATTTCTATATTTTAATAAAGAGAGTTACCTGCCCCTTTATTTTATCCCTTTTCAGCAAATAGCTTTACGCATACAACGCATAACACTTTATAATATTTCCTGCCAATAGCTTAGATCAACGAAAGGACTTAATAATGCAAAATATCACAATAACCCAAAGATACTCTGACTTTGATTTTTGAATGATTTTGGCTTGGTCTGTTCAATCTTGCTTCAACTTTGTACGATACTCGATTGATTGGTCAGTTGTTTGAGTGGCATAGGCGTATATCTAAGTGTGATAATTCAGTGCCGATATTTCACCATCAGTTCTTTGATTTCCTTTACAATTTTCAAATACTTAACGTTTATCTCGTCAGGGTCGTTATTTGTCTTCAATGCCTTCATTGAATTGCTTAATTATACCCTCCACCATAGTGTGCAGACGGTATATATAAGTTTGTCATTCCATTTGTAATAATTAGAAAACAATATTTGGAACCCACAAAATATATATTTGTGATCCTTAGAACAAGCGGAGTTAATATAGCGATGTCCGCCTCTCCGGCATAAACAATGATTCACTAACATCCTGAGAAGTTTGTTATTTAAAACCATACAAATCGGTTGATAAGGTCCTGAGAATTGAATAAAGAAGTAAAAAAAGTCTTGAAAAATATGATTTGTCATGTTGTTATTGTCATGATCACGCCCTCAATAGGTTTACTGGGGCGCTCGTTTTAAATGAGAATGATTGGCTAATATCATGAGCAGGTTTCTGTTTGAAAAATCATGAAAATCGGCTTAATAGATACCGAGAAATCGCTGAAGAAGTAAAAAAAAAGTGAAAAAATATATGTTTCTGTATTGTTCTTGTTGTTATTCTAAATGTTTTACTGCTGTCATAGCTGTACTTGTTGTTTTTGTGGTCGTTGTGGTAATAATATAATAAAAAGTAACCCTTTGTACATTTTTTTTATCAACAATGGTATACAAATTTTAAAGTTTCCATTGTTTTGGCATCACTAGAAAATTTTTAAAATCATACTTGTCACTGCCACGAGCCCGCTTGCAAAGTTTCAGATCGCTTGGTTTACGGAAAAGAGGCTAAAAATCGATCCAAAATGTTGTCGACAAGCAGACATTACGAGTTAATATGAAGAGAGTAAAAATTCACCAATATATAATGCAAATAATGATAAACTACCCAGTTGTTAATAAAAAAACAAGCAAGAAAATTATAGTCGGTCTAGACCGACTAAATGATACCCTATACTATGCGTATAGAGACCCTATCTAATAGGCCCAACTAACTGGACATAGAAAATAAGCATAAACCAAATTTGAGTGGTATTTTTATTAATTTTTTTGACTGCAGATATAAAAATTGTTCATATCGGATACTATATCTATATGGGGACTAGGCCCAAAAATGGACCGATCCTGAATATGTTTGCAAAAATATATATAAACAAAATTGGAGAAGATTCAGTGCAATATTTCTTTTTTTATAGATTTAAGTGAAGATCGGGAATCAGCTCTATATGGGGCCTATGACTAAGAGCTGTCCCATAGGGATCATTTTTGGACTACTTATTAGTGGATTTAATAAATGCATACAAACCCAATTTGAGTAAAATCTTATGGCAATTTATGTAGATTTCATAGGGATTATTTGTATGGAGGCTAGGTCTGAACATGGACTGATTCTGAACGATTTCAACAGCGTTCTTCCTGTTGCCGATAAAAGCTTATATAACAAAATTTATCAAAATATATTCATATTTGCGACCTGCAGTTTGATTAAAATGTTTACATGGACACACATACGGACGACGGACATCGTTAAATCGAATCAGTTAGCGATTTTGATTCGATCGGTATAATAAAAGATGGACTAGGTCAAATATTTTTGGTAGTTACAGATAGCAGCACAAAGTCATTATACCTAAACTACATAGTGGTATAGGGTATAAAAGCAATGTAAATTTACAAAAAAAAAAATTATGTATGAATTTATTAAGAAAAGCGCAAAAATAACTTTTGATGTTGTATTTTTTGTGTGTAATATTTACATTTAGATACATACATATATTAAATAATAAAATACACATACATTCTATATATATTTTATTTATATAAAACTCACTTCATTTTGCTCAGTGTGACTATGCCACAGTAGATGGTGTCACAATTTTTGTTCGAACTAGCTTTGCAATAGTTATTTCTATTTTAACATAAATGTCAACATTTTCAATTAAAATCAAACACAACAATGTTAAAAGTATACACAGAGCTGAGTAAAGAAGAAGCAATGAGTTTTTTGTTTGCAAAACAGTTCTACATAGTTATATAAAATTACTAGCAGTATACACGCTACGTTGTTAGCGAAATTAATATTTTAGATATTTAAACCATAATAATATTTAAAAATAATAAGAAATATAGTGTGAGTGGCAATACGATGGAAACTTTTAACCAAATATATTTTTGACCAAAAAATTTGAGTGGAAAATATAAAAAATTTTTATTTATTTAAACATTTGTATGTTTTATTTATTTAATAAATAGAAAATATTAACAAAAAGAAAAAATAACAAAACTTAAAAGTGTTAATTTTTATGCTGTTGACAAAACAATGGAAACTTATACTATAAAATAACACTGTGGATATGATAAAATTTGGATGAGGTCGATTTAACTTACCATAAGATCCAAATTATTAGACAGATCTCAATAAAATTGGGTTTTGTGTGTATTTATTACACCCATCCAAAAATAATCTTTGCAGAAGATTTCTTAGTCATAGCCCCCATATAAAGCTGTTTCCCGATCTTCACTTAAATCTATCAAAAGCTAAATATTACACAACTTTTTCTCAAATTAGTTTCCTCATAAATATAGGATCCGATATGAACTTTTTCAGATCTACAGGTAAACAATAAATCAAAATAAGTAATATTAATAAAAATTCCAATCAGATTCGGTTTATGCTTAGTTGGCCTTAAGCCAATTCTCTAAATGCATGGTATAGGGTATCGTCCGACTATAATTTTCTCACTTGTTTCTTTTTACGAAAATTTATTTTCAAATTTACCAGTTGAAGAGTACCAGTTTCCCCATTTCTTTTTGCATTTTTTACCCACCAAAGGCTCGAATTGAAATAAATTTTATTTTATCACGATGTATGTGTCTCTGATGTAATCTACATACTAACTTTCATATTCCTAAATAGCTTTATAAATGAGATACAAAGAGGTACCCTTTTACACTTACGTTCCGTTTTTGCCACCCTTAACATCCAAATTTCCAAAAGAGTTCCCATTATCTGATGTTTCTGTTTCCAGTGGAATCCACAAACTATATTTTATATTCGGCCCTTTTGGCCCTTTTTCATGCCCTAGATGTTTAATTTAATAATAAGTTCATCCTTGACTGATGCCCACATAGTGGAGCCTGTACACATAAATTCAGATTAATATGCTAAGAAGATGCGAAAAGGTACCATTTTACACTTTTTGGAATTTACGAATTTCCAAAAGTTTTCCTCTTATCGGATGTTTCTATCTCTACTAGAATCCACAAAATATATTTTATATTCGTTTGTTTGGAAGATACTATATATACAACTGTTCCCCCTTTTTGGCTGTTTCTCCTCCCCTAAATATTATAATTAGCAATAACTTCATTATTGACTGATGCCTACGTATTCGGTGGAGTCTGTATACCAAAATTCATATGTATACATTAAGATGTTAAAAAGATGCAGAAAGGTATAATTTGTGCCATTTTTGTCTGTTTTCCAATTAAATGACCGAATTTCGAAAAAAATTATCATGGGTCAATATTTGTTTCCCGGGTGGAGTCTACACATCAATTTTCATATTCCTAGCTTCATTTCTTATCATTTTCCCTTTTTGTCCGCCTTTACCCCCGAATGCTCGAATTTAAGAAAATTTTAGTCTTGGTCGATGCATCGCGATGTTTGTGTCTCTAGTGGAACCTACATATCAAATGTCGTATTCCTAAATTACTTTGTAAAGAAGATGCAAAAAGGTACTATTTTTACCATTTTTGGCCGTTTTTTCCGCCCGTTGCACCCGAGTTTCCAAAAGTTTTCCTCTCATCAGATGTTTCTATCTCTAGTGGATTCTACATTATATATTTAATATTCCTAGATTCTTTTGTTTAGAATATACCAAATGTGCACTTTTTGCCCGATACCAAATGTATACGTTTTGGATGTTTTTCCTCCCCTAGACGTTAGAATTACCTGTATTGTAACCCACGTATTCGATGGAGTATGTATATCAAAATTCATATATATAGATAAATATGTGAAGATGATGAAGAAAGGTACAATTTCTACCCTTTTTTGCCGTTTCCCCCCCCCCCCCCCCCTTAAATGGCCGAATTTCGAAAAAATTAATCCAGAGCCAATATATCATATCCCTGGATTAATTTCTTATAATTTTCCCCTTTTTTGTCCGCTTTTACCCCCTGTAGGCTCGAAATTAAAAAATCTGTAGATATCAAATTTCATATGATGTTTCTATCTCTAATGGAATCCACATACTACATTTGATATTCCTGGATTCGGTTGTTTAGACGATACCAAATATACAATTTTTTCCCTCTTTTGGCCGTTTTTCCTCCCCTAGACGTTAGAATTAGCAATAAAATCATTATTGACTGATGCACACGTATTCGGTGGAGACTGTATAACAAAGTTTATATATATAAATTAATATGTGAAGAAGATACAGAATGGTACAATTGTTACCCTTTTTGCCCGTTTGTTTTTCCCCTTAAATGGTCGAATTTCGAAAAAATTAGTTCTGAGCCCACATTTGTTTCTCGGATGGAGTCTACACACCAAGTTTCATATTCCTAGATTAATTTATTACCATTTTTCCTATTTTTTTCCGCTTTTACCCTTTTAATGTACGAGTTTTTAAAAATTCGTTCTTAGTGTATCTTTACGCCGAGAGAAGAAGCTACAGACCAAATTCAAGCTCCTTGGTCGAATGGTTTGGGCTGGGCGATGATCATCCTCGCAACTCTTTTATATATATAGATTATTCTGCTTTACCTACAAAATATCTGATTGCGATTAAATATAATTTTTAAAAATTGTTTATAATTACTAAGGCATTATTATTCACATAAATACAAAATTGCACCTTTTAACTTTTCCATTCAAATTTAAGAAAATATCAATTCTAAAAACTGGTATTCAGATTTCCAATTATAGATTAGAATTTATCAATTCAATTTCAGAAAATCATATTAAAACGTCGCAAATAATAACTTGAAATTTAGAAGACAACAATTGAATTTTTAAAATAAAAATTTTTTTCTTTAAACATAAATTGAAATTCAAAAAACATCAACTGTGACCTTCTCCGAGAAAAGGGACCTAGTGTGTCAAAAAACGGGTTGTGTCAAAAACGGTGGATTCTGGTACCTAAAAAGTTGTAGAAACTTTAAATGGTTTTTTTCCTCAAAACTTAATTTTCACACACTAGGTCCCTATTGTCGGAGAAGGAAATTTAAAAAATAAACTGAAATTAAAAAAAAAATATATTGCGATTCAGTAGACATTAATAGCATTTCAGGGTAAGAAAACATTATTTAAATTCAATAAAGTTTAGAAAACCTCAAATGATATTTAAAAATTGCGAACATAAAAATGGTTACATAAGTAAGGCGCAATTTGATGAGAATGTTATATATATATTATCTTTCAAAATTTTTTTGAATGAAAATTTTAAGTTTTTCATAAAATGAAGATAACAAATTATTTTATTTAAAATTTTTGGGACATTTGGTGTTTTGCGTTTAGCATCCCTAATTTGAACCAGTCTTCATGATGACTTCAAAATTTGACTTCATGGTATGGTATGGTATGATATGCAAAAAATTTAGGTAGTAGTATTTGGAGTCAATAAATGAAAATATATTTTATATATTTTACATAATTTAAGTCAAAATCAAAAGTTGTGTTACCACAAAATCTAACAGTTAAATATAAAATAATTAATATATAAATAAAAATTTAATTCTCTATGTTTTCCAAATATGGCAATATTTTATTATTTAGTTACTCCATCCGACCTATATGGCTGCAATGAAGTATTATTTGGCCAGTTAAAATAAACTATACAGCCATCTCCAATTAGCACGATTTAATGTGCATAGCCACCCTACACAACCATTACCTTTTAATTTGTAAAAACTTAAACTAAATTAAACGAGAGGTTATGTCATATAACCGGAAACGCATGCATATAGGTATATAACCTAATTGCAGCCGATCAGCAACCACGATGACCAACAAGCAAACACCGAAACGTGTTTTCTTTTATACAAATTAATAGAAAAGACGAAAATGATATTTCCTCGTTGGAAAGAGAACGTGAGAGAGCTTTATAGATCCATTCTTGAAATAAAAAATTTGTTAAGCGGATCAACGCAAAGAATGTGTTGAAATAATTTGATATTTAGTTTAACAAATTGTTTACTTTTTAAAATATTTTGTTTACATTTATTATCAATACCCAAACCGAGGTGGAGGATATCAAAGATTCGGCACAGCCGAATTTAACACTATAACTTGTTTTTCTTATAACTTGATTAAGAAGGCCTACTACGACAAGCACAATTTAATGGAACTTCTTTGTTGAACAAAATCAGACATTGCTAATATCATTTACTTTTAGTCATTGGAAAAGTTTTTAGCAAATATACGTATGCATAATTTGTATAGGCGCACTCACCAAATGAAAATATTTCATATACTAAGTATATTAAGTAAGTTAGCACCAAATTACAAATATGGCTGCTTCAACAACAACTGAGAAAAAGTTACAAATCCTTATACGCATATAACTTCTACATCTGCTTCTTAAAGATAATAAAATCAAAAGAAATTTGATGACTGGGTATGGAAAATATTAACAAGAAAATACATATTGACCGAAATCCCAATTTAAGTACATATATGAGTAGCCCGTATGATATGCGGCGACATCAAAATATTGTTGCAAAGTCACTTCTTAATACTTATCTTAATATTTATCAAGTGTTCACCGAAATAAATTTATTTATTTATTATATTTTTATTTTCAATAAAATTAGTTTTGTAATACATAAATTCTTGCATCTCACATATGTTTATCTACTTTTAATAGCATGCGTATTAGTGACAAGACCTTATGGAAATATTGTTCTGATTTTTTTAAATTCTATTTAAAAAAAAAAAAACAATTGGACGAAAGCGATTTCTAACATGCTTCAAAATATTTTATTTTTTATTTAAAAATTAAATAATTTTTTAAAGCTATTATAAAACATATGAATGAAATTAATTGAAATAACTGATTATGGCTGAATGTTAAAAGAACTAAAAAAAAAATCGCTATATGTGAGAAAATTGCAATTAAACACTTCTAAAAAAAAAAACGTAAGGATATAAAGAGAATGATTGTTTCCAGAAAATTTTGCAATAATATCGCGATTTGGCCACACTTTCAAATTCAGGACCTCAGTCCTGAATTTGTAATAAAAGTAAGCTTTTTAATAAAAGGCACTTTTCATTAAAATATACTTTTTAATTAAACCTACTTTTTAATAAAAACTAATTTTTTCATAAAAGGTACTTATAATTAATTAATTAAAAATACTTTCTTAAAAATAAACTTTTTTATTGAAGGATATTTTTTAATAAAAGATTCTCTTTTAGCAAAAGGTACCTTTTGATAAAAGGTAATTTTTCAAAAGAGTCACTTTTACATAAAAAAGCAACTTCTTCACAAAATGTACTTTTTATCTAAAAGGTACCTTTTTAATATAAGGCACTTATATGATATAATGTACTTAATTAACAATAGGCACTCTTTTAGCAAGTGGTACTTTTTTACAAAAAAAGTGCTTTTTAAATAAAACGTAACTTTAGTTAAGGTACGTTTTGTAAAAGGTAATATTTTAAAAGGGGATAATTTTTAAAAGAGGTAGTTTTAAACAAAAGTTACTTTTTCAAAAAAGCTGATTATAATAAAAGGTATGTTTTTATACCATATACTACTATGTGGTTTGGGTATAATGACTTTGTGCAGCTGTTTGTAACTACCAAAAATATATGACCTAGACCCATCTTTTATTATACCGATCGAATCAGTATCACTTTCTGAGTCGATTTAACGATGTCCGTCCGTCCGTCCGTCCGTCCGTCTGTGTGTCCATGTAAAGTTTGTAATCAAACTACAGGTCGCAAATAAGAATATATTTTGACGAAATTTGGTACATAAGCTTTCAGCGGAAATGGCAGTCATAGGCCCTATATAGCGCTGCTTCCCGATCTTCACTTAAATCTATAAAAAAACAAAAATATTGGACTGATTCATCTCAAATTTTGTGTATATATTTTTGCAAAAGACAAGAGACTTTACCAACCATGGCGAGGATCGGTCCATGTTTGGACCCAGTCCCCATATAGATATAGCATCCGCTATGAACTTTTTCATAACTGCAGCCAAAGAAATTAATAAAAATGCCACTTAATTTTCTATATCCAATTAGTTGGGCCTAAGTGATAGGGTCTCTAAACGCATGGTATAGGGTATTATATAGTCGGTCTGGACCGACTATAATTTTGTTTTTTTTTTTGAAATTTAAATTTTTATTAAAAAGTCTTTTTCTAGAAAGAACACTCCAGTGTGCAGAGGGTATATATAAGTTTGTCATTCCGTTTGCAATAATTAGAAAAAAATTTTGGACCCCGTCTGTCCGTCTGTCGGTCTGTGGGGCTCGTTGACATAAACAATGATTCATTAACGTCCTGAGAAGTTTGCTATTTAAAATCGTCCAAATCGGTCCATTAGGGCCCGAGATTTGAATGAAGAACTAAAAAAAGTCTTAAAAAAATATAATTTTCTATGTTGTTCTTGTCACGATCACGCCCTCAATAGGACAGCTAGTGTGATCATTTTTAGTGAGAATGATTTACCATATTCATGGGAAGATTTCTGTTTCAAAAATCATTAAAATTGGTGGATCAGGTCCAGGGAAATCTCTGAAAAAGTAAAAAAAAAATAAAAATATGATGTTTCTATATTGTTCTTGTTGTTATTCTAAATGTTGTATTGTTGCCATAGCTGGACTTCTTGTTTTTGTGGTTGCTGTGGTAATAATATAATAAAAACTAACCCATTGTACATTTTTTTTATCAACTCTGGTAGAAAAATTTAAAAGTTTCCATTGTATTGGCATCTCTAAAAAAATTTGTGAGATCATTTCTGTCATTGGAAGGAGCCTGCCTGCAAAGCCTCAGACCGATTGGGTCACGGTAAAGGGGTTAACATCGATCCAGTTAATATAAAGGGAGTGAAAATTCACCAACATCTAGAGCAAATAATGCTAAAATACCCAGTTGTTAATAAAAATACAATCTGTAAATTTAGCAAAAAAAAAATTTTATGTATTAATTTATTTAAAGAGAAGAACACAAAAATAACGGTTTGATTTTTGTTTTTTGTGTGTAATATTCACATATACATACATACATACATACACATATTAAATAATACAAATAATAATAATTGCATGTTAGAAATAAATCGGTATATTATTTTATTTACATAAAATTCTGCAATATTTTGTTGTGGGGAAAATACATTTCTTTTGCATTAACAGAGTGTCACATCATTTTGCTTAGCGTGACTATGCCACAGTAGATGGTGGCACAATTTTTATTCTAATTAGCTTTGCAATAGTTATTTCTATTTTAACAGGAATGTAAATATTTTCAACTTGATATCATACAGAACAATGTTAAGAGTATACACGGGCTGGTCTTTTATTTCATACGTTTTTTCATTATTCTTTTACAAATATGAACATAAGTTTGGCATATTATCTTTTTTGTTGTCTTTACAAAATAGAGTTACCTACATAGTTATATAGAACTATTATTCCGCTTTAACTACAAAATTGCGATTACATCTAATTTTTAAAAATTGTTTATAGTTTCTAAACCATTATTATTCACATAAATACAAAATTGCACTTTTTAAATTTTCCATTCAAATTTAAGAAAATATCTATTCTAAAAGCTGGAATTAAAATTTCCAATTAAAAATTAGAAAATATTAATTGAATTTCAGAAAATCATATCAAAACGTCCGAAATAATAATTTTAAATTTAGAAGACATCAATTGCATCTTTAATATATAAATTTTATTCGTTAAACACAAATTGAAATTCCAAAAAAACACCAAATATATTTACATTTAAAAAATGTTAACATTTAAAAAAATATTGGCATTGGCATAATAGCTTTTCAATAACTTCTTTTAACGATAGTCGAATCGTTAAAAAAAGAAAATAGCAAAATTATCAGTAAGATTTTTAAACGATATTCGCTATTGTTAAAGTCAGCTGTTGTTGTTATCTAAACGACAACCATTTTTGTGTTGTTTATTCGATCGATAAAAACTTAAATTTTTAGGTTGAAATGTCGTCATACATATATAAAAATCATAAAATAGTGAAAGTATTTTGCTTCTATTAAAAAACTTTTTTATATAAATAAAAAAATTAAATAGCATATTCAATTCATTATTTCATTTTCAAATAAATAAACAGAAATATTAGATATAAACATAAAATCATCCTGTCAAACACGAAGTAATTTGTTTTTTTTCCATTTGATATTTAAGAATTGCGAACATAAAAATTGTTACATAAATAAACGCAAGTTAATGAGAGTGTTATTTATATATAAATTTTCAAATTTTTTTTTGTATGAAATTTTGAAGTTTTTCAGAAAATAAAGATAACAAATTATTCTATTTAAAATGTTTGGATTATTATTATAAATTTATTTTCTATGTTTTCCAAATATGGCAATATCTTAATAAAAAAGTTGAGAGAGCTTTTTTTTTTGATTATTATTTTGTTACTCCATCCGACATTTATGGCCGCAATGAAGAAATATTTGCCCAGTTAAAAGAAAATATACAGCCATCTCCAACTAGCACGATTTAATGCATATAGCCACCCTAGACAACCATTACCTTTGCAATGGAGGTTAGGGCGAGCTATTTAATTAGCAAAAACTAAATTAAACGAGAAGTTATGTCATATAACCCCAAACGCATGCATATTGGTATATAACCTAAATGCATGTCGATCAGCAACCACGATGACCAAAAAGCAAACACCGAAATAAATCCGAAATAATAGAAAAGACGAAAACCAACCCAAAGAATTTGCTGAAATAATTTGGTATTAAGTTTAACAAATTGTTTACTTTTTCCGATATTTTTTTTACATTTATTATCAATACTCAAACCGAGGTGGAGGGTATCAAAGATTCGGCACAGCCGAATTTAACACTCTTACTTGTTTAATATAAGGTACTTTTATGTTTTAATAAAATGTAATTTGTTAATAAAAGGTAGTTTTTAAATACCTAAACCGTTATTTTAAGATGTACTTCTTGTAACAAAAGCTTTTTTTAATAAAATGTTCTTTTAAATTAGGGCTACTTTCTAAAAAAGTAGCTTTTTAGTTAAATGTACCTTTTAATAAAAGGTACTTCATAATAAAAGGTACTTTTTAATAAAAGGTACTTTTGATAAAGGGTACCTTTTAATGAATTGGGCTTTTTATTAAAAGGTACTACTTAGTGAAAAGTACTTTATTAATTAAAGGTACCATTTTAATAAAATTTTTTTTAAATAGTTATTTATTGCTCGGTTTAAGATCATGTAAATATTTTTCTAATGAAAGAATATAATAATTTTTGTAATGCAAAATAAATATTGGAAAAAGTTGAAGACAACGCTAGATGGAGTAGCTACTTTCGAACATAGCAACTTGTTCACTTCAGCATTCTTCTGCCTTTAACTTCAACTCATGCTTAATCAACTATTCAGCTCGACATTTGAAAGAAAAGAACATGAGAAATGTTTTTTTCTTTTTATATACGAGAGTTTGTACGAACAAGCTGAGTTTTTCCAATTTTTAGCTTTCTCTACATTAACATAGCAAGATTAATTACAAGTCTTGTAATGTGAACAGCTCTTTCCTTTTGCCATTGTCCTCTAGATGGAATATTTCTCTTATATTACAAAACTTATTATCTTTCTCTCATTAGAAAAATATATATGTACATGATCTCAAACCGAACAATAAATAACTAGTTATTCCAATACATCAAAACAAGTAAGAAAATTATAGTCGGTCTAGACCGACTATACGATACTCTATACAATGCCCTATCTCTTAGGGCCAACTAACTGGACATAGAAAATAAGCAAAAACCAAATTTGAGTCTGATTTTTATTAATTTTTTTGGCTGCAGATATGAAAAAGTTCATATCGGATGCTATATCTATATGGAGACTAGGTCCAAAAATGGACCGATTGTGATCATGTTTGGTAAAGTCTCTTGTATTTTGCAAAAATATATACAAACAAAATCTGAGAAGAATCAGTGCAATATTTTTGTTTTTTAATAGATGTAAGTGAAGATCGGGAAGCAGCTCTATGTGGGGCCAAAGGGATCATTTTTGGACTACTCATTAATGGACGTAATGAACGCATACAAAACCCAATTTGAGTAAGATCTATATGACAATTTGGACCTTATGGCAATTTATGTCGATTTCATAGGGGTAATTTGTATGGGGGCTAGGTCTGAACATGGACCGATTCTCACCAATTTCAATAGCGTTCATCCCATGGGCGATGAAAGCTTATATACCAAATTTCATCAAAATATATTCATATTTGCGACCTGCAGTTTGATTAAAAGCTTTACATGGACACACATACGGACGGACGGACGGACATTGTTAAATCAACTCAGAAAGTGATTCTGATTCAATCGGTATAATTAAAGATGAGTCTAGGTCAAATATTTTTGGTTGTTACAAACAGCAGCACAAAGGCATTATACCCAAAACCACATAGTCGTATAGTGTATAAATACATAACAATAATGTTTTTTACTTTTAAGTAAAAGGTGATTTTTAAACTCTTTCTTTTAACTCATACTCCCTGTCTGTCTGTCTGTCTGTCGGTCGGTCTGTCTGTCTGTCGGTCTTGTAATGAACACGACAGTACTTGTGTCAATATTTTGTAGATGTTAGATATGTTAATATCTCAAAATTTGGCTGTAGAAAAGCGGAACGAGGTCTGAGGGAGCCATTAATTAGCTAGCAAGACTGTCGGGTGGGGGATTCGTGACCTAGTTCTCTTATCCTCAGTTTGACACTACAACAATATTATTAGGAGACTCCCTATTTTTTTATAAAAAAAACCACAATAAATCGTATTAAACTACGCGCCCTTGAAAGCTATAAGAAATGAATAACTCTTAGATTGCTTATATTACCTCTCGATATCTCCAGGTGGTGTTGGAGAAATTGCCTCTAAATCCTCCCAAACCATTGGTTCTAATGGCATCATCGATTTCTGTTTTTTTTTTTAGAACCCCTATCATAATTTTTTACATTACCTTACTACGGTCTCATAATCAATATTATCAAGAAAACACAATTTATTTTAATAAGCAATCCATGATAAATTATAAATTTATTGAACCCATTAAAGTTAATGGAAAAATTACTTATATCTGATTTTATAAAAATATGGAATCTAAACAAAAAATTTTCAGTTCTATAGAGAAATTTTAAAATGGTCAATTATTTCCGGTAGGAATTATTTGTGTCACAAAAATATATTATATTTAGGTACAAATTTAATATCCATCCGAAAATAAATGAAGTACTAATATTATAAAACAAGAAGTAGAAAAGAAAATAAAACTCCCTTTCATATCATCACCGCGGAAATAAACTCCCTTTCATCAACACTATATAAATTTTATACACTCATTATGCAAGGTAATTGAAATTTACAATAACAACAAAAATTTTTCATAAGAACACACAAATGAAATAATAAAAATTCGAACAACAATTTAAAGAAGCTAAAATTAATCGATCTGTCTAGAATACATGATTATGGAACAAATGACGATATCTACCATTAATGATCATCAAATTACTCTCAATTTTGGAGTAAGAACCCGTTTAATTTAGTATAACACTTGATCAAATCATTTAGTTAGTTTGGTGATTTGTTGTTACTTCTTAGAGAGCAATAATTTTTTAACAATGCAAGAAAACATATAAATTAAGAAATTAAAAAACTTACCAACGCACAGTGGTTCAAAACCACAAAAAAAGTGGTAATAAGTCTGGAACTTCTAAACTATTGGTTGGATTGGAATAGTATATTCTAGGCGATTGTAGTCAAGGATATAGGCTTTCAAAATCTTTATTCCTGAGATACCCTGTTATAACACAGGGTGAGCTACAGGGTGCCAAAGTCGAGCACCTCGAGGTGGAAAATGCTTTCAAAGCTTGTAACTTTTATAAATATGAAGTAATTTTTACGTTTTTAAAATTTTTCGAATAACCATTAAATTATTAACAAAAAACTTGCTTATACTACCTAGTTATCGCTTATGGTTTAAAAAATATTTGATTTTAAAAATCAACATTTGAACTTTTCACCAAATTCTTTCTTGGTTTTTCGCAAATAACATTTTTATTAAAATAGACAAAAAAAATCTAAAAATATGTAGCGATAGCCAGTACTTTTCAAAAAAATACGCTGAAGTATTTTTTGAATTATTTCAAACCGTTTAGTGAGCACAAAATCTTAAAGTTGACTTTTTGAATCAGGTTCTAAAAATTGCAATTTTTGCCAAAAAATACCCTTCATTCTTTCACTTTTTTCTCACAACCTTGGTGAAACATGTATATATTTTTCTACATATTTTAAAAGAATATGCTTCAAGAATGGTTGTAAGTGAAATTGTTAATATTTTTGGACATGCACCCTACGTCCAGCATTGGACGAAATTGGGCAATTTTTAAATAAAACTAAGTTTTAAAAGTTAATACAAAAATATCCGCTCGATTTCTTCAAATATTTCACCGCAGTATTAAAGCTCCAAATATTTTTATTTATTTGCTGCAATAAAATTCACCGCCGTTACATAAACGTGGTCAGGAGGGCTTAAATGGTGAAAAAAGTAAAATTTCCATATGAATTTTTTTTGTTAACATAAAAAACATATAAAGATTAGTTATTTTTATGTTTTGTTTATTGATTCAGAACAGCATTTAAATTATCTAAAACGCTTGAAAAAATCATTTTGATAACATTAATAGTTTTTGAGATATTTATATTCAAATTTCAGAAAAAAATATAGAAAAACTATGGTTTTCGTTTTTTTTTTTTGTTTTTTTGGTAAAGTGTTCCCAAAATTTTTGAATTTTACTTATTATTATATATATTGTTAAAGAAGACATATTTATCTATTCAACGATATATAACATGTCTATCAAATTTATTGCAACATGCTGAAATAATGACCCCAAACCACACTCCACAGGCAAAAATTTAGCTATTTCTCTATTTGTTCATATAAATGGTCATTTACATAGTGAATGACATATTTTTTTATTGTTTTTTTGGTAAAGGGTAACATACGTTTTTATTACTTCAAATAATTTTAATATCTTTTCAAAGAAGGTATAATTATAAGTTAATGGTGTATGAAATATTTACCTAATGAGTTTCAACTGATCATAAAATTGCCCGAAACTCTGATGCTGATTTTATACAAAAAAAAAAAAAAAACTGGTAAAAAGCCCATGCCTAAGATATTTTCATTATTAAATAACAAATATTACTAAATTTTTTTTAATGAGTATTTTTTTATTTGTTTTATAATAGGCTTAAAATTACATAACAATTGTCTGCTTTTTTACTAGTTATTTTCTACAAAACAATCAGAAATATCAAAAGATAAAAGATGTTTTATATCCATAGCTTCGGAATCATCATTTTCTATTTCAAGACTTATTTTTGGTAACCATTTTGTTCTTATGGAGTATATTACTGGATCTGATGATATCAATAAATATTCCATTAAATCGGAATTTTGGGCTTCTTTGCTACATTTTCTTGTATTAAAAAGGTCTAAAGTGTTTGACATATCTGTTTCTAGCTTCTTGTGCTTCTTCAGTCAGTTCTCCCAATGCATTCTTTGTCACTAAGCTTTGTGTTGTAATTTTGTCTTCCTTTGTGTACTCAAATCGGATTGGCCGACATAGAAACTTAGATCCGGGTGTTAAATTACTCCAATGTCCTGATATTCTCTCTCACTAGAAGAAGAACTTGTCTCATTATATAGCCTCATTTTTAATGGTACTAATGATGTCATAAAAATTGTTTGAAAAATCTATTTCTGAATTGCTTCCACTTGGTTTTCTATACTCAGAAAATCCAGATGTTCCATCGCATCCCCATTTACATATTAACGTAACTTCTGAATTGTTGCATATTTCTATTTCTTCTTTGCTAAATGTGGATATTATTCTAGATGCAGTGTTTTCAAGCAGTTCAGCTAATCCAACATTTGCACTTTCAGTATTGGATTTCACATTAGATGGTAGAATTTTATTTTTTGTTTCCTTTATCAAATCTTTTTCTTTGAGAGCTTTTCTCAAAATACCATATTTATTTCTTGTCAATCCCAAATTTAAAATAGGAGCTAACGCATCCTCTTCTGTAAATGATGTTGACGATTTTGGCGTTGAAATACTTGTACCATACGCTTCAACCGCTTAGGAGATGCAGTTGGTAACACATCTACAATTTTAGCAGCTTCCTTTAGTTGCGTGCGTGTCAAGGCTGATTTAAAAGAGCCCTTAATTTCATTAGGCGAATGGTTACTAATGATTTCTTCTTGTTTTTTCTTTTTTGTCCTTCATTGAACATTTTCGTAGTCCTTTTTAGATCGACCAAATGCCTTTTTCTCAATTTTAGTTTTTTGAAAAGATATTAAAATTATTTGAAGTAATAAAAACGTATGTAACCCTTTACCAAAAAACAATAAAAAAATATGTCATTCACTATGTAAATGACCACTTATAGTATATGAACAAATAGAGAAATAGGTAAATTTTTGCCTGTGGAGTGTGGTTTGGGGTCATTTTTTCAGCATGTTGCAATATATTTGATAGACATGTTATATATCGTTGAATAGATAAATATGTCTTCTTTAACAATATATATAATAATAAGTAAAATTCAAAAATTTTGGGAACACTTTACCAAAAAAACCAAAAAAAAAAAAACGAAAACCATAGTTTTTCTATATTTTTTTCTGAAATTTGTATATAAATATCTCAAAAACTATTAACGTTATCAAAATGTTTTTTTGAAGTGTTTTAGATAATTTAAATGCCGTTCTGAATCAATAAACAAAATATAAAAATAACTTATCTTAATATGTTTTTTATGTTAACAAAAAAAATTCGTATGAACGGCGGTGAATTTTATTGCGGCAAATAAATAAAAATATTTGGAGCTTTAATACTGCGGTGAAATATTTGAAGAAGTCGAGCGGATATTTTTGTATTAACTTTTAAAACTTAGTTTTTTTTTTTTTAAATTGCCCAATTTCGTCCAATGCTGAACGTAGGGTGCATGTCCAAAAATATTAAAAATTTCACTTACAACCATTCTTGAAGCATATTCTTTTAAAATATGTAGAAAAATATATACATTTTTTACCAAGGTTGTGAGAATAAAGTGAAAGAATGAAGGGTATTTTTTGGCAAAAAATTGCAATTTTTAGAACCTGATTCAAAAAGTCAACTTTAAGATTTCGTGCTCACTAAACGGTTTGAAATAATTCAAAAAATACTTCAGCGTATTTTTTTAAAAAGTACTGGCTATCGCTACATATTTCTAGATTTTTTTTGTCTATTTTAATAAAAATGTTATTTGCGAAAAACCAAGAAAGAATTTGGTGAAAAGTTCAAATGTTGATTTTTAAAATCAAATATTTTTTAAACCATAAGCGATAACTAGGTAGTATAAGCAAGTTTTTTGTTAATAATTTAATGGTTATTGGAAAAATTTTAAAAACGTAAAAATCACTTCATATTTATAAAAGTTACAAGCTTTGAAAGCATTTTCCACCTCGAGGTGGTCGACTTTGGCACCCTGTAGCTCACCCTGTGTTATAACAGGGTATCTCAAAGATAAATATTTTGAAAGCCTATATCCTTGACTACAATCGCCTAGAATATACTATTCCAATCCAACCAACAGTTTAGAAGTTCCAGACTTATTACCACTTTTTTTTGTTTTTGAACCACTGTGCAACGTCTCCATCGAAGTTTGAAAAGGCCTTTCCAATACGAAAGCTATGCTGAGAGATTGTATGACTAAAATCAATTAATGTTGTTCTTGCATTTGATGTATATTTTTTCCTTTTTGATGTTAGATACTTTTATAAAATCCTTTTGTAGTTTTTTTTTTTTTTTTTTGTTTTTGGTAATGTGGCAATTTGATCGCTTTTTAGGCGTGATATTAAGTGTTAAATTTTATTGAATTTTAGCCGTTATGGAATTTTTAAGAGGTTGAGCAATTATTGGTTAACTCATGGTGATTTGGGCTAACTTTTAATTACTGCGACAAAAACTATGATATTTATAGTTTAATTACCATAACGTTACAATATTGGCTGTGGTTAACGAATGGAAATTTTACCGATTTTTGACTTGAGAAATTATACTAAATTATCAAAATTTTACATTATAGAGTTAGTTTTACGAAATATACCAACAAAAATCTTTCTTCAAGAATTCACACTTCAGAGTAGTTTTATGCACTTCCATTTAATGATATTTCAGGGCATCCTAGGTGTGGTTTTTAAAATTTTTGTGCAAGATGCGTATCCCAGGACTGCTTGGAGGATGTTACTTTCCACAACTGCTAAAGGTGGGACCTTGTTGAGGGGAATTATACCAAACAATCGCGACTTATAAGGGGCATCTTACTCGCCGAGAATTCTTCCAAGAATATTACTATGTAACTATATCTATTAAACAAGTAAGAAAATTATAGTCTGTCTAGCCCGACTATACGATACCCTATACCATGGCTTAGAGGCCCTATCTATTCGGTGCAACTAATTGGATATAGCAAATAAACATAAACCAAATTTGAGTGGCATTTTTATTAATTTTTTTCGCTTCAGGTATGAAAAAGTTCACATCGGATACTATATTTATATGGGGACTAGGTGGAAAAATGGACCGATCCTGACCATATTTGTTAAAGTCACTTACACTTTGAAAAAATATATACAAACCAAATTTGAGAAAAATCTGTGCAATATTTTTGTTTTTTGATAGATTTATGTGAAGATGGGGAAGCAGCTCTATATGGGGCCTAAGACTAAGAATTTTCCTATAGAGACTATTTTTGAACTACTATTTAATGGATGTAATAAACACATATAAACCCAAGTTGACTGAGATCTATATGGTAATTTGGAACTTATGGCAATTTATGTCAATTTCATAGGGGTCATTTGTATGGGGACTAGGTCTGAACATGGACCGATTCTCACCAATTTTTACAGTGTTTATTCCACGGCCGGTGAAAGCCCACAAACCAAATTTCATCAAAATCTATTCATATTTGCGACCTGTAGTTTGATTACAAGCTTTACATGGACACACAGACGGACGGACGGACGGACATTGCTATTTCGACTCAAAACGTGATTCTGAGTCGATCGGTATAATTAAAGATGGGTCTAGGACGAATATTTTTGGTTGTTACAAACAGCAGCACAAAGTCATTATACCCAAACCACATAGTGGTATAGGGTATAAGAAATATTTTTTTAATAAAATAAATATATTTACCTTCTTCTGAAGTGGCAGAGTCAGAGAAACGAATCCTACTTTAAATTTTTTTGCTGGTTGAAATTAAAAGGAAATCAAATTTCCTTCGCTGTCACATGCAGGTTAATACACAGTTGATAGTCTTGTTAAAGGTGTCGGGGTAAAATCTAATGACAGATATTTTGCTTTAGTACGAAATGCAACATTTCTTCTTTCGCCTTAATAAACACAGCTGTCATTTAATTTTCTAAAAACGTTAGTTTCGTAGTTATTAAGAAACTAATACCGGTTTGTCAAAACCTTTTAACCCAATTATAAATTCAACGGATAAAGTTATGACATTTGTATAATCTTTAATTATATGTTTACTTTTTGTAAGAAAAAATATCTAAATAAATCAAGTAAATGATTTAAGCCAAGACGCAAACCCGGGTATATCCAATTTGGTTTTACATTATATTACCATGGTGTTTAAGGTTACAACAAATTTATTGAACCAAATTATTTAAAAGCCTGTTTTGAATAGCGAAGTAATTAGACTGAATCTCCGAATCGTTATTGGTACATTACAGTCTGTCTCTCCATTCCCCCTCACTCATTTGATCTGTAATTTGGCCCAAAGTCTTGTTGTTACTATAGATTTATTTTGGGGTAGTCATACAATCGATCTGAAACTTCGTCGATATACTTGCTGTGAATAAAGGCTAACCTTGGCATAGTCATGCACAGTCACGCATAGTCATGCACAGTCACGGAGTGACGTAAACTCCATTTCCTCCGAGGAAAGCAAGAGCTTTTATAAAAACTTTGATTTTATTATGGGTTAGATTATTTATAAAATATACTTTTTTATTAAAATATTTGTTTAAGTGTTCTATTTCAAACACGGTTCTTTAGAAAAACTTACTTTTTAAAAAAAGTTACTTATTTACTGAATGGTATTTTTTTTTGGTATAAGATGATGCTCTTTTAGTAAATTGTACATTTTCATAAAAGTTTTTTTTTTTTTTTTAGTAAAAACACTTCTTTTTTATAAAATTTCCTTTTTTTACTTTTTAAATAAAACGTGCTTTGTAAATAAAAGGTACTTTTTATACCCTATACCACTATGTGGTTTGGGTATAATGACTTTGTGCTGCTGTTTGTAACTTTTATTATACCGATCGAATCAGAATCACTATCTGATTCGATTTAACGATGTCCGTCCGCCCGTCTGTGTGTCCATGTAAATATTTTAATCAAACTGCAAGTCGCAAATATGAATATATTTTGATGAAATTTGGCACATCAGCCATGGAATGAACGCTGTTGAAATTGGTGAGAATTGGTCCATGTTCAGACCTAGCCCCCATACAAATTACCCCTATGAAATCGACCTAAAATACCATACGATCCAAATTGTCATATAGATCTTACTCAAATTGGGTTTGTATGCGTTCATTACATCCATAAATAAGTAGTCTAAAAAAGGTTCCTTATGGGACAACTCTTAGTCATAGGCCCCATATAGAGCTGCTTCTCGATCTTCACTTAAATCTATCAAAAAACAAAAATATTGCACTGATTCTTCTCAAATTTTGTTTGTATTTATTTTTGCAAAATACAATAGACTTTACCGAACATGGTCAGGATCGGTCCATTTTTGGGCCTAGTCCCCATATAGATATAGCATCCGATATGAACTTTTTCATATCTGCAGCCAAAAAAATTAATAAAAATCCCACTCAGATTTGGTTTATGGTTTTGGTTTTCTATGTCCAGTTAGTTGGGCCTAAGAGATAGGGCCTCTAAACGCATTGTATAGGGTATCGTATTCTTAGTAGTTGAAATAAACGTTAGTTTTATAATAACAGGTACTTTTCTATAAGAGGTACTTTTTCTGACAAAAGATTCGTTTTTAATAAAATTCCTATGTTAATAAAGGGCACTTCTCTAACAAAAGGTACTTTTTTAATAAATCTTCAGTTATTTATGAAAACTGACTATTCAGGATAGGACATTTTTGAGAGAAGCCACCTTAAGAAAATTTCATTTTTAGACAATTTACTTTAAAGAAAATATACTTTTTAAAGAAAATTTGCTATTTGCAAAAGCTAATATATTAAGGAGAAGTACTTCTTTAAGAAAAGGTGCTGTTTAATGGATAGGTTGGTATTTTTTTTAAGAAAACTTACGTTATTAAATACTGTTTTCAAAAAAATTAAGAAAAAAAATATTTTTCTATATAATAGCTATTCAACTATTCAATTGCTAGATGCTTTGACTTTTCTAGTTCCAATTTCATATCAGTTCCTTTTAGATAGAAGGGATGTAAATGGCCTAAATGATAGAAATTAAGCAATAGTGATTTTTAAGTTTTAATTTAAAAAGTATTCAGCATTAACTATTAATCAATACTTACGTTCAGCTCACCCATCAATTCTTTTTCTAAAACAATACTAGGCAATATTAAATTAATTTATTAATTTTTTATATTGAAAACAAATTGCATTAATTTTTTTTTTTTTTTTTGTGTACCATGTTAACAATTTTTGGCTACTCTTTGGGCAAGTGCGACTTAAGGCAATGCTAGTTTATATTATTACTTGTTTAACGTTATATTCTACTTATTTTTTTAATAACAACTTTATGTAAAAACAACATTAAAATTATAACATAACAACAAAAGTTAACAATATAAACTTTTTATAAAATGTTTAACTAAAATCTAAACTATTTATTTTTAAATGTTCTTTTAGTTTAAAAAGTATTTTATTAAGATTAATTTATAAAATATATATATAACAAGCCGTAAGATTTTCAAAATTAACACTTTCTTTTAAACTATTTTTTGTATTATAACTTTTATTATTAAACTAAACTAATCTTTAAAGATATTTTACAACTATTGTTTATTTTAAGAGGTTTTCCATTTCTTTTTTACGTATAAATTTTTTATTTAATAAAATTTTGTATTGTATACATAAACTTTACAATTTAATGAAGAATAACATTTTTACAAATTTTAAAATATCATATCATTTTTTCATTTTTTGTTTTGTTTTTTTTTTAGTATGACATAAATTTTATATATTCAGGAAATGAATTTAGTTATGGAATTTAACAATTGGCATTTCAAGTTATTTATTTTTGTTTTTGAGAAGACAACTTATATAAAATTTATTATTCAAAAAACTTCTAAAAGAATTTGGTAAAATTGTGAATTTTAATACTTTTGCATTCCTTAGGAATTTTTTTCTGTGCGAGTAAAATATTTTCACATGTCTTGTTTGTGAACGGAAGCAAAGACCTCGAACCGATAAACCTTCCTTGTAAAATTCTTTGCTTGTGTGAAGGCAATTTCTGTTATCTGTTATGCATATGAAAAGATTATTGCCTGACTACACACATATGACCCTCCAATGCACATTAGGGGTCATTTACCTTTTGCCTTGCGAAACTCAAATTTCGAAAAGTCAATATTTAATTTTTTTTTAAATGCCATCATGTAGAGAATACTTCAAAATAACAGAAACGTCATTTTGTTTTTGTAAAACGCAGCTTTTTTTTATCGGTTCAAGTGTTTTTTTTTATCCTTTCTCAATTAATTAAAGGAAAGTTAGAAATGGAAATCAAAAATATGGGTGAGTATGTATGTTCTTGTTAAAAAAAAGTGACTTTTCGTTGTTTTTTTTTTTACAAGGAATGCCGACTTCTTTCATAGCCTTAATATTTTTTTTTTATTTGAAGCTTTGACTTCATGTAAGCATTTAAAACTTCGGTTCAGTTCAGCAACCTAAATGTGAACAAAAATGAATGTAATTAGTAAAATTAAGTTTAGCCGTTTTTAAGGAATAACGTTTTTTTCAGATTTCTTTGCTGTAACGAAAAGTGAATTGTTCGACGTTTAGCTGCAGCAAGATTCACAAAACAAGAAAGTTGCTGCAGCTATGGATTACGTAGAAAATAAAATAGGTCCTCAGAATATTTCCGAATATTTTTAGTGGAAAATAACTTCACGAAGGACCAATACAATGCCATTCGCCGTGAAAGTCAATCGAGAAACTGCGACATTTATCCGTATTATAAAGCAGTTGCAGCCGCTAAATCGAAATGCCGACCAGATAACATATTTGTTAGTGAAACCATAGCTAGAGTCCCGTTGAATTCGTTGATCGCACATACTTCGAACAGAATTGTTGAAATTAAAAAAGGTGTATTTGAATCTGTTATGGTAAAAAAAAAAAAACAATTTTGTTAAGTGTGAATTCATACTTAGTTATAGCTTCGACAGCAGCACTGGACAGTCCCAATTCAAGCAAACTTTCAATGAGCCAAGTACATCACAATATAGTGACGCATCGGTTTTTGCTACCATGCTTATTCCTTTGAGAATTATGTTGCCATGTGGATTGCCTCTGTGGAATAATGTGGATTTGCCGACCAATAAAACTGGAATATGTAAAAGAAACGAAAGATACTGTTCTCAAGGAATATGAAGATTTGAAAAACCAGATTGACGCTCTCGAACCCTTAGTTATAGTGCCTGCCGGAAAAGGAACTATCGAAATCTCCATTAAATTGTGCTTAACGCTTATTGATGGAAATGTGTTGAACATATTGACAGGAACTTCTTCAAGTCAAGTTTGTCCCATATGCGGTGCTACACCAAAAGACTTTCTAAGTGTAATAGACCGTTTGCATCATGCTCGCAGAAATAACCGCGCCAACAACCATCTTGATATTTTCAACAGAGCTTCTGACACATCAGATCCATTGGTTTCACCAATTTATTTAAAAAGAAGCGTTTAACAGCAAAAATCTTTGCAACTTGCATCTGAAGTTGTCGACCTGATGTGTGTTTTTGAAGCTCCGATAGAAGAATGTAAAGAAGATGAAAGCGATGAGTCCAACATTTTTTCGCCAGCTTCCCTTGAGATCCTTGACAATTTTCGTTTGAAAAACGAAATAAACCTCGACGAGTGAAGTTGTAAAAATATGTTAAAACTAACACAAAAGTCTCTTTTTCTAATGTCAAGTCTTTTTTTGTTATGAATTTTTTTGCGTTCCTCCTTTTTATTCCATATACCACTATGTGGTTTGGGTATAATGACTTTGTGCTGCTGTTTGTAACTACCAAAAATATTTGACCTAGACCCATCTTTTATTATACCGATCGAATCAGAATCACTATCTGATTCGATTTAAAGATGTCCGTTCGTCCGTCCGTCCGTCCGTCCGTCTGTGTGTCCATGTAAATATTTTAATTAAACTGCAAGTCGCAAATATGAATATATTTTGATGAAATTTGGCACATCAGCCATGGAATGAACACTGTTGAAATTGGTGAGAATTGGTCCATGTTCAGACCTAGCCCCCATACAAATTACCCCTATGAAATCGACATAAAATACCATACGATCCAAATTGTCATATAGATCTTACTCAAATTGGGTTTGTATGCGTTCATTACATCCATAAATAAGTAGTCTAAAAAAGGTTCCTTATAGGACAACTCTTAGTCATAGGCCCCATATAGAGCTGCTTCTCGATCTTCACTTAAATCTATCAAAAAACAAAAATATTGCACTGATTCTTCTCAAATTTTGTTTGTATTTATTTTTGCAAAATACAATAGACTTTACCGAACATGGTCAGGATCGGTCCATTTTTGGGCCTAGTCCCCATATAGATATAGCATCCGATATGAACTTTTTCATATCTGCAGCCAAAAAAATTAATAAAAATCCCACTCAGATTTGGTTTATGGTTTTGGTTTTCTATGTCCAGTTAGTTGGGCCTAAGAGATAGGGCCTCTAAACGCATTGTATAGGGTATCGTATTCTTACTAGTTGAAATAAACGTTAGTTTTATAATAACAGGTACTTTTCTATAAGAGGTACTTTTTCTGACAAAAGATTCGTTTTTAATAAAAGTCCTATGTTAATAAAGGGCACTTCTCTAACAAAAGGTACTTTTTTAATAAATCTTCAGTTATTTATGAAAACTGACTATTCAGGATAGGACATTTTTGAGAGAAGCCACCTTAAGAAAATTTCATTTTTAGACAATTTACTTTAAAGAAAATATACTTTTTAAAGAAAATTTGCTATTTGCAAAAGCTAATATATTAAGGAGAAGTACTTCTTTAAGAAAAGGTGCTCTTTAATGAATAGGTTGGCATTTTTTTAGGAAAACTTACGTTATTTAATACTGTTTTCAAAGAAATTAAGAAAAAAAAAATATTTTGCTATATAATAGCTATTCAACTATTCAATTGCTAGATGCTTTGACTTTTCTAGTTCCAATTTCATATCAGTTCCTTTTAGGTAGAAGGGATGTAAATGGCCTAAATGATAGAAATTCAGCAATAGTGATTTTTAAGTTTTAATTTAAAAAGTATTCAGCATTAACTATTAATCAATACTTACGTTCAGCTCACCCATCAATTCTTTTTCTAAAACAACACTAGGCAATATTAAATTAATTTATTAATTTTTTATATTGAAAACAAATTGCATTAATTTTTTTTTTTATTTTATGTACAATGTTAACAATTTTTGGCTACTCTTTGGGCAAGTGCAACTTAAGGCAATGCTAGTTTATATTACTTGTTTAACGTTATATATTACTTATTTTTTTAATAACAACTTTATGTAAAAACAACATTAAAATTATAACATAACAACAAAAGTTAACAATATAAACTTTTTATAAAATGTTTAACCAAAATCTAAACTATTTATTTTTAAACGTTGTTTTAGTTTAAAAAGTATTTTATTAAGATTAATTTATAATATATATATATATAATAAGCCGTAAGATTTTCAAAATTAACACTTTCTTTTAAACTATTTTTTGTATTATAACTTTTATTATTAAACTAAACTAATCTTTAAAGATAATTTATAACTATTGTTTATTTTAAGAGGTTTTCCATTTCTTTTTTACGTATAAATTTTTTATTTAATAAAATTTTGTATTGTATACATAAACTTTACTTACAATTTAAAGATGAATAACATTTTTACAAATTTTAAAATATCATATCAGCGTTAGATAAATGTTTTTTTTAATTCAAGGGTTTTTTCATTTTTTGTTTATTTTATTTATTATTTTATATATTCAGGAAATGAATTTAGTTATGGAATTTAACAATTGGCATTTCAAGTTATTTATTTTTGTTTTTGAGAAGACAACTTATATAAAATTTATTATTCAAAAAACTTCTAATAGAATTTGGTAAAATTTTGAATTTTAATACCTTTGCATTACTTACGAATTTTTTTCTGTGCGGGTAAAATATTTTCACATGTGTTGTTTGTGAACGGAAGCAAAGACCTCGAACCGATAAACCTTCCTTGTAAAATTCTTTGCTTGTGTGAAGGCAATTTCTGTTATCTGTTATGCATATGAAAAGATTATTGCCTGACTGACTACACACATATGACCCTCTAATGCACATTAGGGGTCATTTACCTTTTGCCTTGCGAAACTCAAATTTCGAAAAGTCAATATTTAATTTTTTTTTTAAATGCCATCATGTAGAGAATACTTTAAAATAACAGAAACGTCACTTTGTTTTTGTATAATGCAGCTTTTTTTATCGGTTCAAGTGTTTTTTTTTTTTATCCTTTCGCAATTAATTAAAGGAAAGTTAGAAATGGAAATCCAAAATATGGGTGAGTATCTATGTTCTTGTTAAAAAAGAGTGACTTTTCGTTGTTTTTTTTACAAGGAATGCCGACTTCTTTTCATAACCTTTATTTATTTTTTTTATTTGAAGCTTTGACTTCATGTAAGCATTTAAAACTTCGGTTCAGTTCAGCAACCCAAATGTGAACAAAAATGAATAAAATAGGATGTAAGTAGTAAAATTAAGCTTAGCCGTTTTTAAGGAATAACGTTTTTTCAGATTTCTTTGCTGTAACGAAAAGTGAATTGTTCGACGTTTAGCTGCAGCAAGATTCACAAAACAAGAAAGTTACTGCAGCTATGGATTACGTAGAAAATAAAATAGGTCCTCAGAATATTTCCGAAGACCACGTAAGTTTATTGCGAGAAAATCTTTCAAATCTCTCAAATATGAAAAATATGCAAAACAGTTTGGAAAAAAAGCTGAAACTTTCAGACTAGAAAACAGCTTTTGGCTAAGCGGAGAATTTAAATTTGAATTTAATAAGCCAGTCTTGGAAGCTGTTTCTGTAGCTGTCGGTAGCCCAAAAGTTCCGTGTTGCAACAAAGAGCTTTCAAAGTCAATGAATCGCGAATCGAATTTATTAGTGCGTGCAGCAGCAACATCGGCTCGGAAACGAGGCAATATTGATATGGAAGCAATTTTAAAAGAAAGTCTGGCAAGCCCAAACTGACTCTCAATTCCAATTCCACTTTCTGCGGATGAGGCCTTAGTTTTTTGTTGGAAAATAACTTCACGAAGGACCAATACAATGCGATTCGCCGTGAAAGTAAATCGAGAAACTGCGACATTTATCCGTATTATAACGCAGCTGCAGCCGCTAAATCGAAATGCCGACCAGATAACATATTTGTTAGCGAAACCATAGCTAGCATCCCGTTGAATTCGTTGATCGCACATACTTCGAACAGAATTGTTGAAATTCAAAAAGATGTATTTGAATCTGTTAGGGTAAAAGAAAAAAGCAATTTTGTTAAATGTGAATTCATACTTAGTTATGGCTTCGACAGCAGCACTGGACACTCCCAATTCAAGCAAACTTTCAATGAGCCAAGTACATCACAGTATAGTGACGCATCGCTTTTTGCTACCACGCTTATTCCTTTGAGAATTATGTTGCCATGTGGATTGCCTCTGTTGAATAATGTGGATTTGCCGATCAATAAAACTGGAATATGTAAAAGAAATGAAAGGTAATGTTCTCAAGGAATATGAAGATTTGAAAAACCAGATTGACGCTCTCGAACCCTTATTTATAGTGCCCGACGGAAAAGGAACTATCGAAATCTCCATTAAATTGTGCTTAACGCTTATTGATGGAAAGGTGTTGAACATATTGACAGGAACTTCTTCAAGTCAAGTTTGTCCCATATGCGGTGCTACACCAAAAGACTTTCTAAGTGTAATAGACCGTTTGCATCATGCTCGCAGAAATAACCGCGTCAATAACCTTCTTGATATTTTCAACAGAGCTTCTGACACATCAGATCCATTGGTTTCAACATTTTATTTAAAAAGAAGCGTTTAACAGCAAAAATCTTTGGAACTTGCATCTGAAGTTGTCGACCTGATGTGTGTTTTTGAAGCTCCGATAGAAGAATGTAAAGAAGATGAAAGCGATGAGTCCAATATTTTTTCGCCAGCTTCCCTTGAGATCCTTGACAATTTTCGTTTGAAAAACGAAATAAACCTCGACGAGTGAAGTTGTAAAAATATGTTAATACTAACACAAAAGTCTCTTTTTCTAATGTCAAGTCTTTTTTTTGTTATGAATTTTTTTGCGTTCCTCCTTTTTATTCCATATACCATTATGTGGTATGACATTCATATTTGCGACCTGCAGTTTGATTACAAGCTTTACATGGACACACAGACGGACGGACGGACGGACGGACGGACGGACATTGTTAAATCGAATCAGATAGTGATTCTGAGTCGATCGGTAGAATAAAAGATGGGTCTAGGTCAAATATTTTTGGTAGTTACAAACAGCAGTACAAGTTACAAACAGCAGTATCCAAACCACATAGTGGTATGGGGTATATATACATAAAAATTGATCACTGTTACTTTAAATATTTTTTTTCGCAACGTTACAAATTTAGTGACACAAATTCATTATAGTTTATTATTATATAACTTCAAAAACCTTTTGCAAAATCAGTCTATTATAAGCCTGTTATGTTCGTAACAAAACAATCTTTTTTTGTCATAGACTTTGTATTTTACAGATACATCTTTCCATCTATTAACGTTAATTCTGTTGTCCTTTATACATACAAAATGTTCTGATAGCTACTTTTCTTTTTAATTCTCATCAACACATTATCATCAGCATTTGGTTTTGTGATTCGACATTAAGTAAATTCTAGCAATATTACTTAAATTCCCTAATAAAACGTATATATCCGCATGGCAAGATTCAATTTTTCCAAATAATTGTGACAATAAACTGGATGAACGAGTGAATTTTTAAAAAGTGACAAAACGTAAATACTTCATCAGCTACAATAAATTAAGTATAAAATAGTTTTGACATAAATGGATCTAATCATTAGATTCTAATGTGATTAAAGTTAAATTTTATTAAATTGTTTATCTATTTATTTTTATCTATAATATTAATAGGCTAGGCGATTTCTTGTGACTGATGTTTTGTTCTACCGTTTTAACCCAATTTTGATAAAACATATATTATTTGAAAGGTATTTCATTTTAGCCGTTTTGCAGATTTTCAGATTTCTAAATTTTTTCCTTTATTTTGAGTAAATTGCATTTAAAATTGCTACTAGCACATACATAAAGTTATACGATTTTATGTGTGTGTTTAGCAAATTTGTTAATGTGTTTGTAATATGCTTTATTTTTAAGGTTTTGCAAATACTAACACACTAATAGGAAAAAATTCAAATTCATATGCTAAAACTTGAAAAACCGTTGTCTTGAGTTACAAAACGTTTTTTTGATAGATATTCCACTCGCATCCCACTAAGCGACCAAAAAACTCTTAAAGGAAAAATCTAAGCTTTCTTTTGAGCAAAAAAAAAAATCCTTTTTTGAAAAAAGTCCAAAAAATTTTTGATTTTGCAAAAAAAAAATCAAAAATTTTTTTTTTATTTTTTTAAATTTTTTTTTCCGAAAGACTGAAGAAATAGTTACTTAAACTATCTGGGACAAATTTTGCTAAGAACAAAAGTTACATGGATGAGAAAAAGCAACTGTTTGGTTTCTAACTCAGAGAGTTCTGGGCCGATCTTGTTGAAAAATTATGTGTAAATTACTATCCAATAGTACTGGCCTTGGTCTTCCCGATCGGAAGACATCGGTTTCAAAAGTTGGATCACTTGATTTATACCTAGTACTTTTGTTAAATAAGTTATGTAAACCACTTTATTTTATGAATTTCTTTTTAACAGCTATAATTTTGCCAATCTGGCTCACAACTATATGTTATGCCATTTATAGATCATTATTTACATTAAAACAAAATTTGTTATTATCTATAATATTAATAGGCAAGGTGATTTATTGTGACCGATATAAGTTTCACAGTTTTACCCCGATTTTACCAAAAAAATTATCATTTCAAAGTAATTTCTTTTTAGATGTTACTACCCAGATTTACAGATTTTCGTCGTCTGGAATATTTTCGAATATTCAAATGCTCCTTTAAAATATTTCCCCATTCAAATTTTACATTTTCCTGCATATCCACGTTAAAAGAGGAGCATCTTCAGCAAAATGAGGAACGAACTATCTATAATAATTGAAAGACGCAACAAGAAATTAAGTATCTTCGGATGCCATATGTTCATAAAGACGAAAGCCCACCAAATGTCCCTCAATTATGTTCAGTTGAATATTTCTGAACTTATTTTAAATCGAAAAGTATATGCTGGTGACTTTAGACAAAAAATATATAAAATGTTATCGAAAAAAATTAAAAGCAACGCCTCAGAATGTCAACAGCGATAATTTCAACAGTTATGGAAAAAGTTTGCCAAACTTGTCACAAAGCGGATCGGATGCGGCCCTTTATTACGTTAAATTAATGGAAAGTATTATTTCTTAAATAGTGAAATAAAAGTTACGTTAGTTTTAGGAAAAACTAAAACATATTTCGCACAAGTTAGTTCATAGCTTTTTAATTGATGTTTTTCAGTTCATTACACTGTTATTTAAGTTTTTTCTTTTCTTACTTAGTTTAATTAGTTATGTAAAAAGTAAGAAAAACAAACTACTTTCACACCTTTTTATGTTGTGTAGGTATTGAAATAAGTTTTTATTTCAAAGAAAGTGTGCAACTTTTAGCAAACAAAAAATTACATGTCATTTTTGAAATGCTGCAAATGTATACTTGGTAAACAAATTTCAAATATTAAGAAACTTTATTTATAAACATGATGTAGAAAAATATGAAAGTTATTGCCAGACTAGGCAGACTATACAAGGACCTACGCTATGTGTTTCGCGAAGGGCTCTTAAAATTTTCATTAAAATTGCTATGAAATTTAAACTTGGATAGTCCCATATATCTGTGGTTTTCTGGAATAATCGCGTATGTCCATTTTTGTCAGTTTTGAGTTAACGATGCCAAATATATTAATTTTTAACGCTCTTTACATGTGTTGAATTTCGAAAGAAAAAATGTTGACCATTTCTGAGTTTTTCTTTAAATAACGACGTGTTTATTAAATTAATTTGCAGCAATATTGACGTGTGTCAACCTACGTTTGATCGCTGACAAATTATTTTCTAAGAAAACGACACATAGCGATATACGTTGTTAATAATGAAAAAAAAAAAATGCAAAATAATTTTGGATTATTTTTCAGTTTATAACCACTTACGAAAATTTGTGTGTTTATTTCTGTTATTTTTGTCACTATTATTTTTGATACGTCGTTATATTTTCATCACAAGTCCCGTTAGCTTTTTGTTGACGAACAAAAAGTCCATTTTTCAAGCAACAACAACTTATGTCTACATGGAAGGTTGCATTGGTAGCTTTCTTTTTCAAAGAAAGCGACGTTTGTCGACATAATTTGTTTTATCTGCACACACTTCAAGTGTAATTTATATATTGTTTTTCGTCCTTCTCTAGGATATATTCCTCTGAAAATTTTTTTTATATGTCGTTATACCCAAACCACATAGTGGTATATGGTATAGTGAAATTAAAAGTACCTACAGCGTATTCCAAACAATCATTTATTAAAGTTATAGTAATAAAGTTCCATACAGAAATATATCAAAAAGCAAATGCGTTTAAAATAAAACGAATGGAAAAAGAATATATCCCTAAAGGTACCCACTACTTCACGACTTCTACAACAAGTATTTAAATTTCACAAAAAATCTAATTTTAGCAACACTATACTTATTTGAGTTTATTAAAGTGGTAATGCTACCTGGGATTTAACATAGTTAAAATTCAGAGAAATAAAAGTTATTTCTCTCATTTACTCAATGCAAAAACTTCATAGAAATTGATCACTATTACTTTGAATATTTTCCTCGCAACGTTACCAATTAATGACACAAATTTATTACAGTTTATTATTATATAACTTCAAAAACCTTTTGCAAAATCAAGTTCTATTACAAGCCTGTTATGCTCGTAACAAAAGAATCTTTTTTTTTTCATAGACTCTGTATTTTACAGAAACATCTTTCCATCTATTTAACGTTAATTCTATTGTCCTTTATAAATACAAAAATTTTGATAGCTACTTTTCTTTTTACTTCTCATCAACATTATCATCAGCATTTGGTTTTGTCATTCGAAAGTAAGTAAATTCAAGCAATATTACTTAAATTCCGTAATAAAACGTATATATCCGCATGGCGGATCTAATTTTCCCACTTAACGAAAGTTTTTTTTTGTAATTTTGCATTATAGTGTGCCGCTAAATACAATCTCCATGTCTTTAAGTGATAATGCGTTTTAAGTGGTGTTTCTGTAAAGCTATTTTCAAAATTCATATGAAGTTTTCTCGGAAATATTTGAGTTTTATTATAGAAAGTCAAAATATTTTGTATAATCATTGGAAAATTTTCCGTAAATTTATTTCAGGAACAATTTATTTTTTTAACGCTTTCAAAGAATTTGTAAGCATGAAAAAAATTGGTTACCGTTATGTGGTACTATACATTCACTTAAGAGATTTCAGCCCAACCAACAGCAATGTCCGAGTAAGGTAATCACCAGGAAGACTGAATTTGGCGAAAAGAGAATGCTCCAGTATACATATCCACTTTCAAGATGGCCAAAATGAATGGCAATAAAACGATAAGAAACCTTTTCTCTATATTAAGTAATAAAACGAGATTGTGTTATCTTTTTTGCCCGAATTTCTTTGTAGGTCGGACAGCTCTAAAACTACACTCGTATTGTATTTCAAAGTTGACTAAAGCTTTAAGCCAAGAAGATTTTATACCAAAATCTGTTTTAAGGATTACTTACTGATTAATTACAAATAAAGGTGTTAATTTTGGCCATGCTGAGTCTTTGATTCCCTCCACCTGGGCTTTATATTTACATTAATATTTGGACTTGTTGCACTATCTATAACAAGTGTAAACAAAATATTTGAAGAAGTAAACAATTTAATAGTAAATTATTGCAAGAAACAAACCGAATTTTTAGAGGTGTCTCCACATTTTAGGCCATATCTTCACCAAATAATTCCCGATTTACTCATTTTTAACAAAATCCTGCTCGACATAATGACAGGCAATATTATTATTATTAGGCAAATGGTTCTATTTGTGAATGAACGCGATTTCAACCAACAGACATACAGACGGACAGAAGGATATAGCTCTATTTATCCGAAATGTTATAAGGTTCAATAATACTTTATTAATTCCAAATTAATTTTCGATATGTCATAAATGGAATGACAAATTGATAATTATTATGTTATAGTGGACGCATAAGGAATGCATTGTTCATGAATGCGGGACATGCTGCGCCGAAGTAATTATTTGTTGGCAGGAATGAAAACAATTTTTTATGGGTGATGGCTTTTACAGGATAATTTTAAATTTCGTAATAAGCTTATGGTAGTAGTTGAAAATTATAAATAAGTAAAATTAAAAGATGTAGTATTTTATTCGACCTCTCGCTTGTTAATTAAAAAATTATTTCATCGAGCTCAAGGGTTTTTATTAAATATTCACACAAAATTCTTAAAACTATTGTTGTGTCTCCACCATCGTCAACTGAAAATAAATAAACTGAAAATAAATAAATAATTTTTGAGCTCGATGAAAAAGTTTTTTAATTAACAAGTAAAATTATTATATTAGTTAGCAATGGTCAAGTTGAGACACACTTTCATAAATAGACTGATCGCCCAATTTTCTTTTTGTAAGGTTTACTAACATGTTCAGCAGAAAAATAAGCAAGCAGAATGATACCTTTGTCTCTCAATAGTTCATAATATAACCAGCTCCAACTCCGGTAACTGTTAAGAATCGACTGAAACATTTGGACACGGAAAACATATTTCGAGATGGAAGTATCACCCAATGAAAAATCTAAAAAAATTTAAATCGCCCAAAAATATTTGTCTAAAAAAATGAAAAATAGCAAAAAAAAAAAAAAAAAAATGCAAAAATACTAAAAAAAATGCAAAATCTCTAAAAAAAAAAAAAAATAATTAAAATAATAAATTGTTGCCCAAAAATATGAAAAATGTAAAAATCGTCCAAAAATTAATCAAAATTGTACATGTGAAAAATTACTCAGAAGTAAATTAAAAATATGCAAAATTAAATATTTATTTTTATAGAAGTTTATTTTCCGTTATAGAAAAATAGCTCATAACATTATATAATAAATTGGTTTTGCTTACGTAATATATTCATATATGTGGTGGTTTTATTTAAAAAATATTCTGATGTGTGTTTTATTCAAATTGAAAAAAATTATAAGTCAAACAAAATAATATAAGATATTAAATTCAAATATAATATAAAGTTAAGTAAATATTAAGTCAAATATTTTTGGTAGTTACAAACAGCAGCACAAAGTCGTTATACCCAAACCACATAGTTGTATAGGCTATAAAAAATACCTTTTATTTACAAAGAACGATTAATTTAAAAAGTAAAAAAAGTAAATTTTATAAAAAAGTGTCTTTTACTAAAAAAATAACTTTTATGAAAATGTACAATAGACCGGTCATTATTTTCCAAAAAAGTGTCTGATTTTGAAGTGCCGGGCAGATTCTGTTTCCTTTTGGTCTAAGACCATTAAATTTAAAATTTGGGGCTGATCGGATAATATTTAGTGGCCGCGCCCATCAACCAAAAATTTAAATACATGAAATATATGGAAAAAATTTATATTTACTTAATTAACATAATATATAAAAGGCAATGGAAGAAAACAGCAATAATTAAGAGATTAAACTTATTTCTGAGTTGAGTGTAGACTTGTTATGAGTAGGAAATTTTGTCCTATATTCTTCAACAAACTGAAAGACCAATTGTTTTTGTTCTTCATTCTTCGTTAGAATGCGGTTATAATCTTTCATAAATTTCACACCGCGTTCTGCATTATCATTGACAACAAATAACTGCCGACTAAAATCCAATGCTGCTTGAAAGTCTTCGTTTTCTACCCATGTTGATGGATCGCATTGCAAAAAGGCCGCAGATAAGTTGAATGCCGAAAAGAAATATTTAGTTTTATAAGAGACAAAATCTCTCAATGAGGTGAGGTGGAGCACTTTTGGGTCCGCAATTCTTCGCCCTTCCAATAGCTTTATATTGGGTTCTATTGATTGTAGACAATTCACCATTTCACGCTTTTCTTCTAGTGAAACATTAGGGTCAAAGAATGCTAAGGCTGTAGTTTCCGGTGTTAAGTACCACAAATGTGCTTTAAATTTCGACAAAATTGTGTCAGATACTTCTTTATCAATTTCTGCGTAGGCGATGGCATTTTTTATAAATTGAAGATCCTGGCTTGGAGCTTGGATGGCGTTTGGGCATCCGTACCAGTTTCTTATGTAAATCTTCACAAGAAAAATACAAATTTCTCGCAAAGCTTTGAATTCTGGTACTGTTAAGCGAAACTGCTCTCTAAAAAGAAATATTTTCAAGCAATACAATCCTTTTCCCATGAACCTTGCATGTGATGTTGAAGTGCATGTGAAAAAATTCATACCATCTTCTCCAATAAATGTCAAGGTAAGTTGAAGAAATTCTTTATAATCTGCACGGATTTGCATTTGCTGCAGCTGATTATTGCAGAATATTTTTATAGCTTCAGATTCTTCGTTACTTATTTTAGAGCGGACAATTTACCAAGTGTTGATTCCATTAGTTTGCCATCCCAGTGAACCACCAACGATCGAGCATTGCTTATCTATAGAAAAAAACCAAATGGATGAAAAACAATGAAGAAAATGAATAAATTATCGAGATAATTAAATTAAAATAAAAAGTTACATTTTCTTGAAAACCAGTTCGAATGTTCTCTTCTTCCATTTGTCGATGTTTCTTTCGCATTTCATTAATAGATGTTCTATTGATAACTAGTTCACTAACATCCACTTTCAAAGCTTCTGCTGTAGCTATCAAAATATGTACGGCTTTTCCACTCGATACTTTAGCATCATCTAATGCAGCGGAAAGACGTGGCGTGATCCATTGGGTTCGGCCTCTTTTTTTACGTTCTTCTTTACCACTATTCTCTTGGTCATCGGTAGCAAAGTCCATTGTAGGATCTAATACCTCATCATCATCATCATCCATATCATCATTATCTTCCCCTGCTATCACTTATGCCGAATCAAAAAAGTATTATTAAATTATAAAAAACACAAAATCATGTATGTATCTACCAATACTTTGCTTTAACATTTCTGAGTGTCTCCTCTTTCGCGCTTCCTCTTTATCTTTTCGCTCAATTGAACGTTTTTCTTGAGAGTACATTTTAAGATCGACACCAGCCATGCAACCCGGACGTCCCTTCTCTCTTTATTTTAATAAAAACTGTCTGTCTTCTTCGACAGTAATCATTTGCAAAGCATTTGCATGGGCAATGTCGAAGAGATCATCCAATTTTCCAACAAATTCTCCTTGTTTACTGTGTGGTTTCCCTTTCGAAGAAGTTTTCCTAACACGGTTCCATTCATCATAAATTTTAATTAGTTTTTCACAACATTTGTGTTCTTCACGTATTGGTATTCTAGCTTGTTGCCAAAATACTGATGCCATATTTACAGATAAATTTGCACTCTCTTTGGATGAAAATTTTGCGATTCGCATATTATAAAAGAATACTTGCAAAACTTGACGATTTGAAGGTAATTTAGCTCCCAATATTTGGTGTAATATTCGGCCAATAAGAATAATATTGGAATCCACTGAACTTCGAGTAGTAATTGAAGAAGATGTTGTTGGCAAATCCGCCATTATGAAATTTCCAATTGGTGTCATGCTAACCAATTATGTATTAATATTTTTTTTATATTTCCACACGAAAAACATGTAAACTAACTTACTTCTTTGAAATTCACACGATACACAAATTTACAGAATATTAAATTCTTTTAATTCTTTTACCGTTTCTTTTTTATAATTATTTGCACTTTTTCCTTAAACAATATCTGACACACATCAAGACTGAGTGAAAATAAAGAATACATACTCAAAATACATATATTTTGTGTACTGAGCCACTCGAAACGGTACTTTTTTGTTTTGCTTTGCAACAGCAAGAGAAATATTTCAAAACAATATATGGGCATTTCTCCAGAAATGTAAACTTTTTGTCGCGTTCGACATACTCTTTAAATTGCTTATATTTGTTGACCATGTAGTTAGTTTGTTCTTTCTTCTTTTACTAAATACAGATCCACTTACGTTCTACACAGAAATATGACAAATATTTACATCTAACTGCATGGTTCTAAAATATATGCAATTAAAGAGTATGTCGAACGCGACAAAAAAGTCCGTCCTTCCGTAGAAATGCCCATATATAGCCTTTTCATAAGTGTTTAAAATAAATAATTAACCAATTTTGGAAATTGATGACTTATTAGAAAGATAATTTCATTGCTAGTCGTAATCAATTAGATTTTGTAGAAAATATTCTCTTTTGTGCACTTAATTTGAAGAATATTGGGTAAATATAAATTTTTTCCATATATTTCGTGTATTTAAATTTTTGGTTGATGGGCGCGGCCACTAAATATTATCCGATCAGCCCCAAATTTTAAATTTAATGGTTTTAGATCAAAAGGAAACAGAATCTGCCCGGCACTTCAAAATTTATTTTTAACGACCGGTCTAATGTACAATTTACTAAAAGAGCATCTTATACCAAAAAAATACCTTTCACTAAATAAATACCTTTTTTTAAAAAGTAAGTTTGTTTTAAAGAACCGTGTTTGAAATAGAACACTTAAAAAAACATTTTAATAAAAAAGTATATTTTATAAATAATGTAATAATAATAATAATAATAATCTAATTCTATAAAAGCTCTTTCTTTCCTTAGGGCAAATGGAGTTTACGTCACTCCGTGACTGTGCATGACTATGCGTGACTGTGCATGACTACCCCAAAATAAATCTATAGTAACAACAAGGCTATGGGCGAAATTACAGATCAAATGGATGAGGGGGAATGGGGTTGGCAGGCAGAAAGACAGACTGTAATGTACCAATAACGATATGGAGATTCAGTCTAATTATTTCGCTATTCAAAACAGGCTTTTAAATAATTCGATTCAAATTGTTGTAACCTTAAACATCATGGTAATATAATGCAAAACCAACTTGGATATATCCGGACTTGTGTCTTGGCTTAAATCATATACTTGATTTATTTAGATATTTTTTCTTACACAAACAAAGTAAACAGAATATACAAATGTCATAACTTTATCCATTGAATTTATAATTGTGTTAAAAGGTTTTGACAAACCGGTATTAGTTTCTTAATAACTTTGAAACTAACGTTTTTAGAAAATGAAATGACAGCTGTGTTTATTAAGGCGAAAGAAGAAATGTTGCATTTCGTACTAAAGCAAAATATCTGTATTTAGATTTTACCCCGACACCTTAAACAAGACTATCAACCGTTTCTATCAACCTGCATGTGACTGCGAAGGAAATTTGATTTCCTTTTTATTTCAACCAGCGCCTAAAGCAGGTGTCAGAAATATTTCGTGATTAATCGTACAAAATCTAAAATAATCCGTCAGTAAAATTTACTTAACGTTACCTGCGTAAATTTAGATTAGGATTCACTTCTCTTACTCTGCCACTTCAGATGAATGTAAATATGTTTATTTTATTAAAAAAATATTTCGGGAAGAGTATATACATTAGGGTGGCCCTTAATAAAAAAAAAAATGTTCAAACTGTCGGCCTCACCCCCTAGAAATATGCGAAAAGAAAAAAACTGAGAAATACAAAGTTTTGGGCCAATCAAAATACGTTTAGTCGTGGCGCAAAGCGATTGAAAATTTCAAGTGTGTTTATATTGGGAAAAAATGATTTTTTATCAGATTTTACGAAAATTTCGTTCTATAGTTTAATTTTTGAGACAAGCTGGTATATAATTCGGGATCAGTATTAAATTATACTTTCAAAAGGCTACAAAACTTCAAAATCCAATAAAACCTCGCCAAGAAATAGCAAATGCCCCAGACCACTTTTGTGCCAAAAAAAAAAAAAAAAACTAGGTCATGAAATTTGTGATATTTTTTTCAACTTTGAGAAATTGATTAAAGCCATCATTCTTTTTTGGTCTCTATACTTATAAATACTCAGATATGAAGTATTGTTTTATTACCACGTTGTAAAACTATTGCGCATTAAAACCGAAAATTGGAAATTTTTTTGATAAAATTTTTAAAACTCTTTTTTCAAGTTTGAAAAAATTTTCTTTAACAAAATTTAAAAATATGAACCTATCACTTTAAGGTTTTATTAAGTATATGTTGCAGATTAACTGTGTGAAGTTTTAAATAAATCCCTTTGGCAGAATTTTTTTGACAAGGATTTTATTTTTGCTGATTTCGAGAAAAATTGGTTTTTTGTGAAATATTCTGTAAATGTACTCTTTCTAAATACTCTGTATCAAAAATTCATCACTTTTCTAGTTTTTAATATTATATTCTATCTTAATAGCCTAGGGTTTCGGAAGAAAATAATATGACTCCATTAACCCTTTTGGAATTGGGGTCACATATGACCCAAAGCTAATAAAAGACAATTTATTCAAAAAATTCAAATATTTTGTAAGTGCTGTCCAATTTTTAGACGCTACGCTTAAAATAGAATAACCAAATGTGTAGAAGTTTCGTCCCAAAAATTTTGGAAAAAATCCGAGAACGCTAACCCATTATTTGCCTAGGCCAACTTTGGATTTTAAGATATTTTTAAATAAAAATTACCGAAAACGAGTTTTTCTCGATGAAACCACTATTTAGAATTCAAGAAAAATTATTCGGTTAATTTTTTCTTATTTAACCTTTCAGTGCTCCTGAGATCAAAATTATCCATTGTGATATATCTCTGGTGCAATTGTCTGTTTATTGCTCGCGAATACAAATTAAAACAACTTTTAACCAATTTTGTTAAAAATATTTAATAAAACCTACAAATACGAAAGTTTCAAAATTATTATAAAATGTTTATTTGTTTGAATTTCATTTATTAAATTGTGGTAAATGGTACTTTTGTTTGCAGATTTTAAATTATTATATAATTAATTTTTTTTTATGCAGCCTGAATACTTACTTACATACTACTAAAGCAAAAATGGAAGAAGCTTGTCGGAAAAATAAACTATAGAACGAAATTTTCGTAAAATCTGAAAAAAAAAAATCATATTTTCCCCATATAAACACACTTGAAATTTTCAATCGCTTTGCGCTACGACTAAACGTTTTTTGATTGGCCCAAAACTTTGTATTTTTACAGTTTTTTTGCTATTCGCATATTTCTAGGGGGTGAGACCCTCCTATATAACGAAGGGCCACCCTAGTATACATATAGCCATTTTTTCAATAGATATAGTTACATAGTGATAATCTTGGAAGAATTGTCGGCGAGTAAGACGCCCCCTTATACGTCGCGATTGTTTGGTATAATTCCACCCAACAAGATCCCACCTTCAGCAGGTGGAGAAGGTAACATCCTCCAAGCAGTCCTGGGCTGCACATCATGCACAAAAATTTACAAAAACGACATCTAGGATGCCCGGCAATATCATTAAATTGAAGTGCATAAAAACTACTCTCAAGTGTGAATTCTTGAAGAAAGGTTGTTGTTGGTATATTTGGTAAAACTAACTTTATAATGAAAAATTTTGATAAATTAGTATAATTGTTCAAGTTAAACATCTGTAAAATTTCCATTCGTTAATCCAGCCAATATTTTAACGTTATGGTCATAAAATTATAAATATCATTTTTTTGTCGCAGTAATTAAAATTTAGCCCAAATCACCATGAGTTAACCAATAATTACTCCTTCTTTTAAAAATTCCATAACGCCTAGAACTTAATAAAATTTAACACTTAACATCATGCCTAAAAAGTAAGAAAATTGTAGTCGGTCTAGATCGACTATACGATATACCATGCGTTTAGTGACCCTATCTCTCAGGCCCAACTAACTGGATATAGAAAATAAGCATAAACCAAATTTGAGTGGGATTTTTATTAATTTTTTTTGCTGCAGATATGAAAAAGTTCATATTGGATGCTATATCTATATGGGGACTAGGCCCAAAAATGGACCGATCCTGACCATGTTTGGTAAAGTCTCTTGTATTTTGCAAAAATATATACAAACAAAATTTGAAAAGAATCCGTGCAATATTTTTGTTTTTTGATAAGAGTTTGACTAAGAGTTGTCCCATAGGGATCATTTTTGGACTACTGATTAATGGATGTAATAAACACATACAAACCCAATTTGGCTAAGATTTATATGATAATTTGGAGCTTATCGCAATTTATGTTGATTTCATAGGGGTCATTTGTATGGGGGCTAGGTCTGAACATGGACCGATTCTCACCACTTTCAATAGCGTTCATCCTATGGCCGATAAAACCTTATATACCAAATTTCATTAAAATATATTTATATTTGCGACCTGCAGTTTGATTACAAAATTTACATGGACACACAGACAGACGGATGGATGGACGGACGGACGGACGGACATCGTTAAATCGAATCAGATAGTGATTCTGAGTTCAAATTATTGTATTTGGATTTGGTCTGAATGAAACGATATTCGATGAGATGGAAGAGCTTGATTTGTTTTTTTTGGTGTAGTATAATTTGCCGTCACTGTGAACTTTTTTTTTTAAGTCATACGTGAAATCAGTGGTTTCAAACGACATCGAGTACTAGGAATCAAAAAACATTACTAGTTGCTTCAGTTACCGCCATGGTTTCGTACAAATTTTTATATTTAGCTTTTTGCTATTCGACTACTATAGAAATATTGTGTCAAAATTTAAAGTAAAGATGACAGCATTAAAATTGTTGCGATATTTTGGCCAAAAATCCCCTAAAAACTGAGTCCTAGGGATTTGTGTTTTTCCCAAAACTATTAGCAAAGGAAATTCCGAACAATTCCGCTGCAGATAGTTCACCGTATAAACTAACACCGAACCACATATAGATCATCAAATAATAATTAATCCCATTAAAATAAATTTCATAAATTGCAAAGCAGACTATGTAATGGAGTCAGAAAATTATATTTAAAGAAATATATTGCGATGGCTTTCGACTTTTTTTGCGAAAAATAACCTGCCAGAAAAAACCACACATTTAATCTTGAACTTTTAATGTCCGATGTTGCCTGTAGGCAACATTGTATATTTTAGCTTATAAGTCCCGTAATTTTTATTTTTTCTCTTACGGGTTTTTTCTCAGCTTGACATATTGTGCAAGCCTAATTGCAAATATTGATGGAGATCATTTGAGAGCTAATCTTGTTTCATTGCACATGCAAAATTGTGGGTTTGCAAAAAGCGCTATAAAGATATTTAAAAGCTTAAATTTAAATGCTTAAATATATTGTTTAAAGGTAAACAAATTAGAAAAAAAAAATTAAAATCTACTTTAAGATGGTGGTCAGTCATTTTTCAAACACAATGTTGCCTTTAGGCAACATTTCATAACGGCTAAACCAGGATACATAGGACTTTGAATTTGATTTCAATTCGTATTTAGGTCTAAACTAACAACTACATAAACTCGAAAAATATTTAACCACGTCCCAATTAATTCGGGCATAATAGGTGTTTCCTTTAGGAAACATCACTCCTTCAAGAGACATATGTGTACTCTGTAGTAACAATTTTGCAACTTTTCTGTTTCAAAAGCTAACACAACTTTCTATGATGTTTTTTAGGTTGTTAAGCCATGTCGAATCCAACACCTTCTACCCATAATACTGCTCGCACCGCCTTTATGCAACATACCTCTGTTTTCAGTAATAACTCAAAATAGCATTTTAGAATCATATCTTGAAATTCTTGCAGCAGCATGCATGCAGAGAACGGATTCGTTGTTGCAACGATTAAAGTACAACTGCCATTCAGAAATTTTACTACGATATCTTATTGTCCAAACAAGTTTGGACACAAAAAAAATAATAAAACAAAAAAAAAGGATTCATAACTTTTATTATTTTTAATATTACTCATAATATTAGCTTAAGAAAATCGCTTAAAAATTTGAAATCACCTATAATTGAATTACTAGTTACCAACATTTAAATTTAGTACTCGTTGCAAGAAATATCGAAACTTACATTCAGCCGTTTCAAATTTGTTAAACCGAGGCATTAAAAAATTGAACAGCAAATTCATAAGTTAATTACCATTTTGATTTTCAACGAAATACATTCATCGCTTGAATTATTAAATAAAGTGTGAAAGAATTTAAAATATTAAACATCAGCCTTTTTTCTTTAGAAAGGCAATTCCAACAAGGTGAGCATCCCAAATTCCCCACACATTTAAAGTTAAATAAAAGAAACTAATTTTCCCTTTTTTTTTTCTTTTATTTCCCATAACCCCAATTATAATTACTCATAATCGAGTAATTATAAAAAAAAATCTCTTTTAGATTAGCCCCCCATCTAATTGTTACATCTCCAATCCAAAGAGATTTTTAATATTGTTAACCCAGAACAATACATGGTCCTATCGATCCTCCAAAATAAGCAGTCCTAAAGAAGAGAAAAAGACAACAACTAACACAGTGTCCAGCCGGCATAACATCTCTTGAAAAGGAAAAAAAAAAAGTAAAGTCACACTCAACAAAGCTAAAACATGAGGTAAACATAACACAAGAAAACATAACTCATCAATGCACAAAAGTCAACAAATTAGTAATGTATCAAAAGCCCACAAAGTGAGTACGGAAAAAAATTTTTTAAAATTCATGCTAGTAAGCGTTCGGTAGTTTGTTTCGTAGTCCACATGAAAACGAAAAAAGTTCTTACTAAAAATTTAAATAAGAAATTTAAATTTGGAAAATATTAAAAGTGTTATTTATTTATATCTATCACAAAAAATTTGGTTGAAACAGAAAACAAATAAAATTTACAAACAAATAAAATTAAAATTCAACAAATAAAAACGGTAAAAATAAAAAATACCGTAAAAGATTTTGCGAAAAATATATAAATATGTAAGTACATAAGTACATAAGCACCGGTGTCTTCAATTTTCCCCTTACTTGCTCCGAGTTTGTGTATACCAATTTTTTATATTAAAAAAAAAAAAAAATAAAACAAAATTAAGAGAGGATTCAGTTACTCTTTAACTCATCTGCTAACTGCATCAACATTAAATTTTCAACCCCCAAAAAAAATTCGATGTAGTGATCTTGTGTTGAATTCTCTTAATAAAATCACGTAAGTCTTTCTTCTTGTCTTATACCTACATACATACATACATACATATGTGAAAACAGTGCTTGACTAAAGAGAAAATATTTACCAGTTAAAAAAAATATTTATCAGTTAAACAGTGCAAATTTTTTCATAAAGGAAGTGTTAGAATAATTTGGAACAACACAAAAAAAAAAAAAAAAGGAAAAAAAAAGAGGACAATTCTTTTACAAAATATATATACAATTTGCACTTTGAAATATCTCTTAAAAATTTTTATACTCATTTATACATTCCACTAAAAAAGGAAAAATTAAAAAACAGCTTAAAACAATACATAAAAAAAGAGCACATATTTATTATAGAAAATTTTTCATACAATTTGCACTTGAAATCTCTCTTTAAATATTGAATACACATTGATACACTAAAAAATATTAAAAGATAACATATATCAAAATACAAAAAAAAAAAGAGTACACATTACATTTAAATAAAACAACAGAGCTTTTACACACATAGGAACATAAGCACAACAGCGAAACACAATTTCATGCACTTAAATTTAATTTAAAGATAAGCTGATAAATTAAGAGAAAACCCTCTCAATACTTATTAAAGCTTTTTTTTATATACACATAACATCATTTTCAGTGTGACCATAGAAGCGTTTATAAATATATGGAGAAATTGCACAATTTGGAATAAATTTAAGGAAATTAAATTGAAAAGGAAAATATTAATTAATTTTCATTACCCTAATAATTGTTTATGGATATTTAAATATACCTACAAAAAAATTTGGAAATATTAATAAATTTCTATAAGAAATTAACCCATTTTTTCAAAAAAAAAAAAAAAAAACTCTACCTCAAAAAAAAATTTTTTGTTGTACATCTTTCCATAAAAGAATTTTTTTTTTCAAATATTTTCGTGAGAAAATATATAAACAAAAGGTGAATGAATTCACGAAATAAAAACAATTAATATTAATTAAAATTATAGTGTGTTATATGTTTCAAAAAAAATTTTTTTTTTTTAAATCCCGAAGGAACAAAATAAACCGGTATCATTATATTGTGAAGATTATGGAAACTATTGTTTTGCAAAAGGTGAATTATAAGAGAGAAAATTAAGAATTGAAATTTACTCTGTTAATTCTTTCTCTGTTGATATCACACATTTAACACCTTGGGTAACAAACGATTAACCAGTTTGTAAATTTTTTGCCCAAAAAGAACACAATTTCATAATTGATTGGAAAAACAAAATATTTTTTGGATTTAATGCTAGATATATTGAAAGTTAATTTGAATTGAATTGCGGTCAAATAGAAAATCTAAAATTATTTTTTTTTTTTTTAATAAAAATTTTTGAACACATGTACATATGTCTCAATAAACTTTTATTGTAAAATTTCAAACATTGGAAAATCATCAGTTTGCAAATTAATATTCAAACTTGTTGAATAAATTTAAAATTTTAAATTCATTTTGCTCTATTTGCATTAACCCTTTGAGAAACAAAGGTGCTGTAACGTTAATAGAATTTCTCAAAGAATCAAACATACTTACACTCAATCATAATTATTTGCCATTTCTGCAAATTTTACTAGTACGCATCGAATACAAGATTATTACTTTTCGATTGATTTTCTAGGGTTTCTTAATTACAACTGTTGCAAATGCGATCATATATTCTCATTGTATAACTTAAACTAGAGAAAAATATCTAGTGCTATATCCAAATAGCCCCCTAACCCTATAAGGAGAATATAGAATGATGAATTGTCATTTGTAAAATTTATTAATTAACTTTGAAATATCATTTATACTAGATAACAGGTATCTAGTGCTATTTTCCTATAGCCCCTAGACTCATGATATTGCTAACTTGAACTAGAAAACAATCCAGTGCTATTTTTAATATAGCCCCAAATTCCTGAAACGCGTACGTCCACATCTAACCCAATCACTATTAACCAAAACTTAAGCTAGATTTTCATAACTATTGCTGGGTTTCTATTGGTTAAAATTTCAACTAGATAAACAGATCTAGTGCTCTCACCATATAAACTCAAACTTTTAGAAATCATTTGAAATTTACTCAAAAATTATCTAACACTAGTTAGTCCCTAACACTGTAAATAATAAGTAAAGAGCCTCAATTACCAATATTTACATCTGTGTTTAGTAAAAAACTCAACAACTTTAATTATACCCTAGTCTATTAACCTCTCATTTCAAATATGACCTCTATAAACGAAGCCTCTGCCACAGCCTTTAACCCACTCTATAAAGAACAGTTTTTGTTTGACTGTGGTCTTTTAATTGAGAGCTGTGACACATTCAATAACAACACTTTGGAAGAACAAAATGAGTCCGTTCTCGAGGTAAAATTGGGAGAGTTAGGCTCAGAATGGATAAACTTAAAATATTCTTATCGCAGAGTAATGTTAGCACAAGATGAATCAATCGAAACTGAATTCAAGACAAAGGCCAAAGAGGAATATAATGCTTGTTCAGAAGCATATTACCAATGCCATTCTCGACTTAATGAATTGTTAGAAGTAACCCGACTGGATACATCTAGAATCCCAGTAGTCCAGTCAACTCTTCGCAATCCTGGCCCAAGTCCAAGCTTTGTCCCTAACGACTCCAGTAACTGCATAAAGCTCCCTCCATGCGATACTGAGATGTTTGCAGGCAGTTATGAGCAATGGCCATCATTTCGCGATATGTTCACGGCAGTGTACATTAACCACTCAAAACTTTCCCCGGTCACAAAATTGTACCATCTTCGTAATAAAACGAAAGGTGAAGCGGGAGATATAGTTAAAAGATACACTCTTTCCCACGAAAATTTCGAGTTGGCATGGAATGCGCTGAAAGCTCGCTACGAGAACAAACGTGTTCTTGTAGATAATCAGATTAAAATTCTGTTTAACATATCAGCTGCAACTACTGAAGATAGCGAAGCCATTAGAAGAATACAATCGTCAGTTAATGATTCTCTGGCAACTCTTAGAACTCTGGGCATCGAAGTGGAAAGTTGGGATCCGATACTCATTCGATTGATCTCAACCAAACTTCCAGATATAACTCTAGCCCTTTGGGAACAGTCACTCACATCCCCTCGTGAACTCCCAAAATGGTCCCAAATGTCTCAGTTCCTTGCAGATAGATTTGAAGCTGTAGAAAGACTTACAAGTATTAGAACCTCAAAAGATAGCTTCGGTCTTTCGAATTCACATTCAAATGTACAAACGTATATATCGCAAGATAACTTCAACTCAATATGTAAATTATGTAGTGAAGATCACACTCTCCGAAATTGCCCCAAATTTCGAGCATTTAACGTGCAACAAAGAGTAGATTACGTTTTTCAAAACAAATTCTGCAACAATTGCTTAGCAAAATCTCATCTCAAAGCTAATTGCAAAAGCAAACATACGTGCATATATTGTAAAAAATCCCATCACACGTTACTACATATGACAAAGCGAAATCAGAATAATGAAAACTCACAAAGAAGTATCTCAAACGACAAAACTAAATTCCGAAATAGTTCTTCAGATATAATTCAAAACTCTAAAGCCGATACTCAGGCTGAACAACCTTCCACATCACGCCAAATTCAAGCTAACTGCTCAACTAGCAATCAAAATATACTCTTACGAACTGCCCTAATGCAAATTGAATATAGAGGAGAGCGTTTTACTATAAGAGCCCTTATAGACCCCGGTTCTCAACGAACATTTTTAGCTGAGAAAGTTAGAAATCGACTTCAGCTCCCCTATCAAAAATCTCATTTTGAAATCATTGGCATTGGTGGACAAAAGCAAAGTGCTGATAAAGAGTGCGAATTCACATTGTACGCAACAAGAACAAACACTAGAATCCCCATTAAAGCTATAATCTTGCCCAAAGTTACAAAGCGTCTCCCAGCTGACAGCTTTGAAATTCCATACTCTAAGGAACTTAAGGAATTAGATCTAGCTGACCCAACTTTTAACAAATCTTCCCAAATAGATTTGATTCTTGGCAATGATTATGAGCAATTTATTAATATTGATGGCATACGCAAAAATATTTGTGGTCAAACGTCGGCCTACAACACAATTTTCGGATGGGTACTAAGTGGTCCTATAATAACTCAACCCATTCAAACATTCACTACCTCAGTCTGTGAGCTAGAGAACGATAATCTGCACACTCTCTTGAAAAAGTTCTGGGAAGAAGAAGAAATACCTTCGATAAAATTAAACTCGAATGAAGATGATGTATGTGAAAAATTCTATTCTCAAAACACTACTCGTCAGGAAAATGGCAGATATGTTGTAAAACTTCCGTTTAAAAGCGAATATCCTGAAGAAATCTTCCTGGGTGCATCCCGGTTCGTAGCTTTAGCCCAATTTTCTAGAAAAAACATTGGCAAAAAATCCAGATCTTCAGTCCCAATACAATTCAGTTCTCAACGAATATTTGACTCTAGGCCATATGGAAGAAACTTCGTCACAGGAAATAATATTTCAAGGCAAATATAGCTCGTTTTATCTACCCCACCATGCGGTAGTACGTCCAGAACACAAAACCACAAAAGTTAGAGTTGTATTTAACGCTTCGAGAAAGTCCAAATCCCAATTCTCTCTCAACGATGTTCTCCATACGGGACCGACTCTTCAGGCTGAATTGATAACTATAATTCTTAATTGGAGAAAGTATAAATACGTCTTCAGTGGCGACATAGAAAAAATGTATCGCCAAATTCTTGTTCACCCAGAAGACAGGCCATTTCAAAGAATCCTTTTTCAAAATAAACCCGACGGCCCAATTAACGATTATCAGCTAAAAACAGTTACATTCGGATTAAACTGTGCGCCTTACCTCGCCATTCGTACCCTTCTTCAACTTGCGTCAGATACCGAATCCGAATCTCCCAAAGCTGCTCAAATACTCCGAGAACAAACCTATGTTGATGACATTCTCTCCGGAGGTTATTCAAAGGAAGAAACGTTATCCGCTCAATCCCAAATCATAAACACGTTAAACTCTGCTGGATTTTCACTAAAAGATAACAGCAAATGATCCCAAGCTTCTGTCTCATTTGCCAAAAAAGGATTTATACGATTCAGATTTTTTGCGGTTTAAAGAAGCAAGCTCAATAAAAACACTTGGTATAAAGTGGAATGCAATCTCAGATGCATTTTCTTACAGCTTTACTCCACTCGATAAATCCACTAAAATAACAAAACGCCAAATCTTGTCTGCAGTTGCAAAACTTTTTGACCCCGCTGGATGGCTAGCACCCATAGTCATTAAAGCCAAAATTCTAATGCAGCAGTTATGGTTAGAAGGTCTCGAATGGGACGAAGATATTTCAAAAGAATCTCTCAAAAAATGGAACGATCTCGTATTGGACTTAGTCGAAATAGAAACAGTCTCTATCCCCCGATGGCTTCAGTACATGCCCTCGGACACAGTCCAAATCCATGGCTTTTGTGATGCTTCTAAAGCAGCATACTGTGCCACAGTATACATTCGAACTCAAACAGAGTCTCACAATACATTTGCTAATCTATTACTGGCAAAATCTAAAGTAGCACCTATCCAAACTGTATGTCTTCCACGGTTGGAACTCAATGGCGCTGTATTGTTGGCAAATCTCATTAAGTATGTAGAAAAGTCTCTAAATTACAAAGATACCGAAATATATTTATGGACAGATTCTTCTATTGTCCTTGGTTGGCTCTCTAAACCGCCTTCAACATGGGAGACATACGTCGCAAATAGAATTGCACAAATTCATCGCCTTATCCCTAAGGCAAAGTGGCGACATGTCCCCACTCAATACAATCCAGCTGATCTTGGAACACGCGGATGCAAATCCCATGAACTCGCCAACAACTCGCAATGGTGGCACGGCCCCCCATGGCTACATAAACCTCCATCAGAATGGCCAAAAAGGAACCCTCTAAAAACTATTAAAACTCATAAAGAAATTCATACGTTGCATGCTGAAGTCCACCAAGAAGATATTTTAGATAGATTCTCTTCATACAGCAAAGCTTTACGTGTTTTAAGTTATGTTTTCCGATTCTTTAATAGGTGTATTCACAGAATCAGAGTAAGCACTTATAGCACCACTCAAAACGAATTAACACAAGAGGAAACAAAACACGTTAAAACAAGACTCGTCATTCTAGCTCAGAAAACATTTTACTCAGATGAATATAAATCTTTGTCAAACACCCAAAGTATTTCTAACAAAAGTTCGTTAAAACCCTTAAATCCCTTCCTCGACTCTAACAAAATTATAAGAGCTAATGGAAGATTGTCTCAATCGTCACTTCCATATAACGAACGTTACCCAATAATACTCCCTGGAAACTTTAGATTTTGCCAAATTTACCTTTCCCATTTGCACATATTTCTCGGTCATGCTGAATGCAGCCAAATGTGTCGAATGGTGCAGACCGAATTTCACATATTCAGACTCAAACCTCGAGTGAAGAAGATAATACGTAGCTGCAAAACGTGCATTATCTTCAATCAACAACCATGTCTACAAATAATGGCTCCACTACCACCAGAAAGATGTAATCTGTCTCTTCCCTTTCAAATAACAGGTATAGATTTCGCTGGTCCCTTCGAAATAAAAACGTCACCCTTGCGAAATTCGATATACGTGAAAGGTTATGTCAGTGTTTTCGTTTGCTTTAGCACGAAAGCCATTCACCTAGAGCCATGTTCTGATTTATCCTCGGCAGCTTTTCAAGCCGCATTTACTCGATTCGTTGGGAGGCGGGGGCTCCCCCAATGGGTAATCACGGATAACGGCAGGAACTTCTTAGGTTGCAGTAGAATACTTGAAATCGAATTTAGCACCTTCGTAAAAAACGCCGCCCAAGATATTGCCCAGAAATATATAGCAAATCGCTTTGAATGGAAATTTATACCTCCCTATGCACCTCATATGGGCGGCTTGTGGGAAGCCGCCGTTAAAAGTTTTAAGTTCCATTTCAAACGAATCGCAGGTTCTCAGAAATTTACATTCGAAGAATTTTCCACCATTTTAGCTAGAATTGAAGGCATACTGAATTCTCGACCAATATCCGCCTTATCAGAGGATCCAGCAGATTTGACTGCATTAACTCCTGGCCACTTCCTAAGAGGTGCTCCTATTCTATCTTTTCCAGAGCAAAATACCCAAAACATGTCTCTCATTAATAGATGGGAGAAATTGAAAGTAATCCATCATCAATTTGCTATTCGGTGGAAAGAACACTACCTCAAGGCCTTACAGAAGCGATACAAATGGAAAAATTCAACTCCAAATCTAAAAGTAGGAGATCTCGTAGTAGTGATGGATGATTTACAGCCACCGTACGAGTGGCGATTAGGAAGAATAGTGAAAACATATCACGGTTCAGATGATAATGTACGTACTGTCGATGTACGCATATCTACGGGAATAATAACTCGTCCCATTGTCAAACTATGTTTTCTTCCCTTCGTGGACAGTGAACCCTCTGATGAAGCTTAATACTTTTTTGTTAATACCCTTTATTATATACTAATTAAAATTATCTCAATACTATAGCAGAATCATCTAACATACACATTATTCGCTAATTACACTACACAATTGCATTTAAATCCTTATGTTTCCCATATCATATTTGAATTTTTCTAATTTGTCTTTATTTCCTTAGATCCAGGCCCAATCGACGTCTTGCTCAAACTCGTCCAAACCAAGATCAACGCACAATTCGGTCTAGACGCCAAGAGCCCGATCTCTATAAGTGCGTACTGTGCCGAAACTTCCATGCGCTACGTTTCTGTAAACGGTTCCTGAAGATGACAGTCAAACGGAGAGAAGAAGTAGTGGACAAATACAGAATGTGTGTCAATTGCTTAGCAAAAAGCCACGATTTGAGAGGCTGCACGTCGCTAGACACTTGCCGAAAATGTGATAGGTTTCACCACACGCTGCTACACCCCAACCCACAACGTTCTAGAAGATCAAATAATACTCGAGCTAACCGGCAACCACAACGACATCAACCATCACGTCAACAACCTGTAGTTCAGCAACCCAACAACCAACATATAACATCACCTAACACTCAAGTTCTGGTAGAGGCGATACGTTCATTGGCGAACGTTTTGTGCGCAAAAGATGTTGCCTGAAGGCAAGGCCGGCGCCATGTCCAAACAAGTTTGGACACAAAAAAAATAATAAAACAAAAAAAAAGGATTCATAACTTTTATTATTTTTAATATTACTCATAATATTAGCTTAAGAAAATCGCTTAAAAATTTGAAATCACCTATAATTGAATTACTAGTTACCAACATTTAAATTTAGTACTCGTTGCAAGAAATATCGAAACTTACATTCAGCCGTTTCAAATTTGTTAAACCGAGGCATTAAAAAATTGAACAGCAAATTCATAAGTTAATTACCATTTTGATTTTCAACGAAATACATTCATCGCTTGAATTATTAAATAAAGTGTGAAAGAATTTAAAATATTAAACATCAGCCTTTTTTCTTTAGAAAGGCAATTCCAACAAGGTGAGCATCCCAAATTCCCCACACATTTAAAGTTAAATAAAAGAAACTAATTTTCCCTTTTTTTTTTCTTTTATTTCCCATAACCCCAATTATAATTACTCATAATCGAGTAATTATAAAAAAAAATCTCTTTTAGATTGGCCCCCCATCTAATTGTTACATCTCCAATCCAAAGAGATTTTTAATATTGTTAACCCAGAACAATACACTTATCGGTACAAGCTTTCTCCCTCTATTGGATCTTACAAAGGTTAAGCGGTTGAAAAGGTATGATGGTTCCTTCTGATGGTTCCTTCCTTCTGATATATAACTTTGTGTAATAAGACTAGCACATTTAATTTTAAAATATTATCAAACGACATTCCATATAGTCTTGTTGAAAACGAGGTAATAGGATCAAGTCTCTTTAATCCATAAACATACCTGATGATACTATTGAAGGCAACATTTAGTTTTCTCTTAATAGTTGAGTCACATAAAGCAAAAATTTCATTTGCAGTGGACTGCAAAGATATACTTGGACGTCATTGACGTACATGTGTACCTTACAATATTTTACATGATCTCACATGTGACTGGCGTACATTGAAAATAGAAGAGGGCCTAGAATTGAGACTTGCGGAACACCTTAAGGTACATGTAGTGGTCTCGAGAATAGACTATTAAGGAAAACTGACTGAACACGGTTTACCAGGTAGGATTCAATAAGTTTCTTTGTACACTCGGAGAAATTAAAAAGCCGACATAGTTTTGTTGAAAGTCGAAGGCTTTAGAATGATCAAGAAGGACTAAAAAGAAAATATTTCCACTATCAATTGCATGACGAATATCATCTGCAACATTTATTAAAGTAGTTGTGCAGCACAGTTTTTGCCTAAAGCTTGAGTGCTTTTGCGATAATAGCCCAAATCGTTTTAGGTATTCGTTTACCTGTTTATGCATTATCTTCTCAAGAGCCTTAGAAAAGAATGGTAGTATTAATATAGGCCTAAACTCAGAGTTTGTCTTGGGCACAGGAATAACATCTGCATGCTTCCATTGTGTTGGAAAAACGCTGGTGGTAAGGATCGTGTTATATATGTAAGTAATGTATGGTAAGAGGATAGGAAGGATAATTTTGTTAAACTTAGGGCGTATGTTGTCATATCCAATTGCATTTGATTTTATGGCTAAAAGACAGGTAAGTGCCTCATCATTGCTAAGTGCCTCATTATTGCTAACACATTGATATTCAAATGGACCGTTATTATCAGAAATCACTAGGTTATTGATTGTATTGTGCGCAGCAGGTTGAAAGTGAATTAAATTCATCAGGACTGAGTTCGCAAGTTTTCCTATTTCTAGTTCGGCTAATGCCAATTTCCCGAATAGTTTTCCATTTCCGTTTGGTGTTAATTACATTTTCAAAACGGTGGCCACAATATTCAGACTTTGATCTACGAATTTCACGAGTAACTTTTCTTCCCTGATTTCGATATTCTTCTTTAAGCTGAGTTAACTTAAATTTTTCCAACGTGAAAACGCATTATCTCTTTGACCAATCAGTTCTTTGATATGTGCTGTAAACCATGATCTTGCATAGGTCCTAATCTTCTTCGTTATCTACAGTAAGATCAAATAAGTATGAGGTATTATATTCCCAGAAGGACAACTGATGGTCAACAGAAGTCATATGATAAATTGTAGTTGACATTACTAAAGTCACAGTATGTAACTGATAGTGTTTAATTATTTAAAATAAAGTCGTATGTCTTGAAAACTAAGTCGTGTTTCGAGAAACATGAGGCCGATGGAAAGTTAATTATATAAGATTACTTTATATGAAGCAGTATCTTATGTGGTAAAGCAAAATATGTAGGAATCGGTTTAAGTTCTAAAAGTTATTTGGGCAATTTAGAATTACGACTTGACCGAAACCATTACTAAAAGAATAAATAGTATCCGTATTATATTGATATTGATAAAAATTGCAACAAAACTTGCAAAAACTGATCATTCACATTTCAAATAACAGGCCAAACTCATTATGGTGATTACAACAAAAATAAATAATCACATATATTATTATAACTCATTGTTCTCAATTCACTTAGGACAGCTTCATATCTTTCAGGGTATAGCAACAGGTTCACATATAAAACAACTAATATCTTCCAGTTCGTCGTGTGGCTTGCTAACCGGATTTAAAAATCTTGAGTGAATCTTGGATCTGGTGATTGATACCACGAGACATTCCATCATCCGTTATGAAAAAAATTATATTATTGGCGCGTAAAACTTGCAGTAAATCATATCTATAAACGGGTGGGTGTAGTGCACACCAGACTCCAGGTTACGTGCATCCTCACAGACATTTGTTCCGCCAACACGGGAGTGGAAATAAACATTTTTACTCTCGCCGAATACTATAGAAAGCACAAAATTTGGGTTTTAAAGTCAGCTACCCGAAATATATGCCTGACAATCGCGAATGGATTAACTTGTTGTAGAATGTTAATCGAGATTTTATACCGATACTCGATTGATTTCTGAACTTCTATTCCTTGTTTTTTTTTTTAGCCAGAACCAAAAATGCCCACAAAAGCTTCATGCCAATTGGACTCAATTACATCTTCAGGCCTATGCCAATGAATACATGAAGTACACTATTCGAGCCTCCACTGTTTTTTAAATAATTTGGAAATATTTTACAGGTCGTGCTTTTAATTTATATATAATATTGAATTTTAACGCAATATTAAGAAATTTTCTTTTTTCCTATTTTTAAAAAGTGACATAATAAATAGTCCAAAACTATTACTGCGATACGTAACAATAAAGCAGAAACAACTGTGACATTTTTATTTATTTTTTCAATTATTTATTATATTATTTAAAAAAAAAATAATTTTTGTGTTTTATGTTGTACAGTTTTATTGTGTAAAACTTCTTGTTTTGGGAAAAAAACTAATGTGACAATTGATAAAAGAATATTTATTAAATATAATTCATATCGAAGAGTTACAATAAAAATTATTATTACCTTAATAAATTTTTCTTCAACCAATATATTTTCTGTGCGTCTACATCTCGATTTGGACTTACCTTCCACTGGTCAACAATTGATTTTCTTCCTTCGAATTTATTCATTATTGCCCAATACAATTAAAGTTTAAACTTACCGCAATTTTAAGAGGTTACTGAATATTACGCTTTCAAATTTTTAGTTTGATTTCTAGCAGTTTGGCACATAGCCTCCTATGAGTTTTATGAATTCAAAATGAAAAACGTTTTAATTGATAACTCGAAAAACTAAAGATGAAATTTGTTCTTACGACACCGTTGTGTACATTAACAAAAAAAAACTTTACCAAATAGTTAAATGGTTTAAGTGATATTGAGTTTCTTGCATCTCCTGAGCACTCTGAATTTCAGAAGCGGAGTCCTTTTCGAAATTCACGTTACAATTATATTTTATATATTCTTAAACAAACGTGATATTTTGTGAATAGAATTTTGCAATAATCAATAATATAATTTTAATTTACGTGTTTGTGCCAAGAAATTACTTAAAATTCAAACTGAAATTCTTAGAACGCTTGCCTATATACAGATATATTATTTAATACTTTTTATACCTAAACATTTTTCATTAATTTTTTTAGAGTAAATATATATGCGTATTTGTATAAGTTTCTTATATCTAGACATTTAAACTAATTGTTGTGTTAAATGGCTTTCGAACGGCAGTCAGGTCCTTTGTAATAGCATCAATAAAATTGAGAAAAGCAACAGATAATAATCATTAACTTCGCATGTTCGTAAGGCAGACGCTATGGCTGAAATGGAAATATGGATAAAATTAAATATAATTTGTATCGACGAATATGTAATTATATTTCGTTATGTTTATATTAATGGACAGCACACATACAAACTACATTAAATGTTAACAGTTGTTAAACGTAAAATATAATATTATTGTATAACTTAATGACTTTTGTCCATTAAAATAAAATATGTGTTAAGAGTTAACTGCCCTATTAACAAATGAGCTTTCATAAGTTCAGAGTTATGTGTTTATTTTGGTTTTTGCAGCAATAATATTGTAGTCTCTGAACCCAAATAACTAGAATTCGATTACTGGAGTATCCAAAGTATAAGAGACTATGCTTTAGATTGCGAAAAATGTTATTTTTGTTTTTTTTTTCTCTTCATTAATTTGCAATCTATCATATGATAATAAGCAAATTTAATACAATCCAGTATAATAAAATATAAGCACATCATTATATAATATGACTACTATCTTATATAATAAAAGAATTTATGAATAAACTTTGCATTCAAGTTTTTTTCAATATTGTTCTTCCCCCAAACCTCTATAACTAGAGTTCTAATTAACGTAGGCTGTTGATATAGGTCTAAGAATACTCAGTGGATCAAGCTCCTTCTTTTGAGCTATTAACTGCTTAAATTCGTTGGGTTTGAGGAAAGTTATGCGTGGAGAATCAACTTTACTTTTACTGTACGTTAACTTCTCTTGGCATATTTTGGCATTACTGTACGTTAACTTCTCTTGGTAAATTTTGGTATTATATTATAAAAATTAATATAATATAATATAATTTTTAATTTTTAATTTTTAATTTTTTTAATTTTTAATTTTTAATTTTTAATTTTTAATTTAAATTTTTAGTTTGGCCGAAGAGATAGGGTCTCTAAGCGCATGGTATAGGGTATCGTATAGTCGGTCTAATAATTTTCTAACTTGTTTTTTACTTTTTTTTGAGTAAATTGCATTTAAAGTTGCTACTACCACATATATAATATTATACATATGCTATGTGTGTGTTTATTAAATTTTTTAATGTGTTTGTTAATGAGTTTGTCATCTTCATTCACAAAAATAGTAAACCAAAAAATATTGGTTTGTGAATTGGCTAAGTTGAAAGTTGCCTAGAAATTGCACTCGAATTACGAGCGCTGGGATCTGCTAGTTATTATTATATGGTTTCGGGAAACAACGAGGTGTACGCTATGGAAAATCAGAAGTTATATACGTAGCCCATGTACTCTGTACTTTTTTGTTGGGCGCCAATTAATGTATTTTATGTTATTTTAAAGTACCTTGTTTCAATAATGTTTCTGTATTAAATATTTTGAACACTTCACTATTTTATTACATCTCTATTCAAAAACCAAAACTATGCTAAATCAAAAATGTTTTATTCTCTTAACATGCTATTTAAAATAACGTCGAAACTATTGACAGAGCACAAACCAAACTACAATATCCATCGGAAATAAAATAAATTCCCGGAATTTTGCCTGCATTCAGACTGCAAATAGCAATTCATATTTATTTAGGTTAGCAACGAATTTGTTGTTAACTTATATATACCATCCACTATTAACTATTTCATATCTTCAGGCAAAAATATTAATAAGAATGCCACTCAGTTATGGTTTATGCATATTTTCTATATCCTATGACCCTGGCTCTAAACTCATGCTATAGGGTATCGTATAGTCGATACCATTGTATGACGTAAATTTGACAAACAATGTCATTTGAAAACATGAAATCAAAACTAACTAATTTGATAGTATATGGGAATACCGGTATACGGTTAGGAACAAATTCATTTACCATAACGAATCCGTTCACTATATTTGGAATACATTTTTTCAGCCTTTATTACCGAAAAATAAAATTTTATTTTCTAGTAATATAATAATAGAATTATTTATATACAAAATAACATTAAGATAGTTACAGAAATTTATACAATTAAACAACATATTTTCAAATTTATTCCCTAAATGGGACATCTAACACATGTATTCTCTTCAATGTCTTTGTTTCATTGGTTTCATCTAATAAACAAAGGGCTAATGTATTAGAGTGATAACTCAATCTATTTAAATATTTGTCCGAAAACCTTTTGAATTCATCCTTCACTTTCGGTATGTTGAGATCATTATCAATTGTATTATTTTTCACAAACCATGGTGAGTTCAGAATCGTCCGCAGTGACTTAGATTGAAATCTCTGTAATATTTCCAAATTGGAATTACTCGCAGTTCCCCAGAGGTGGATACCATATGTCAAAATTGGTTTGATGATCACTTTGTAAAGTCGTATTTTATTTTCTACACTTAGCTGCGATTTCGGACGAAAAAGCCAATACAACTTTTTAAATTTATTGTTGAGTAGTTGGCGTTTATTTTCAATATGATTTTTCCAAGTCAGTCGCCGGTCCATATATATTCCAAGATACCTGATACAGTTTTTATGTCGTATAATTTCATTGTTGATGCTGACAGGGTGACAGTCGCATTTTCTCATTGTAAATTTAATGTGGTTAGATTTATTTGAGTAGACTTTTATGTTTCACTTGGTAAGCCAGTTTTGAGTGATGTTGAGTTGATTTTGCACTAAAAAAGATGAATCGGCTTGCGTATCAACTAGTTGCCAGTATAACTGTATCGTCTGCATATGTTGCTACTAAGATATCATCGGATATTGGTAGGTCATATGTGTATATATTGTACAGAACGGGTCCCAGACCACAACCCTGCGGTACGCCTGAGTTTATCTCTAAAAATTGTGAATAATCATTGTAGTGTTTGACATAAAAGAATCTATCAGATAGGTACGATTTTAAAAGTAAATAATATGGTGTTGGTAAAAATCCCTTTAGCTTGTACAATAGCCCTGCATGCCATACGCGATCGAAAGCCTGCTGAACATCCAAAAATACTGCGGAGCAGTATTTTTTGTTTTCCAAGGCTTCCGTAACATATCGTACAATTCTATGACATTGCTCAGGAGCGAACGCCGAACTGATAATCTGGTATTATGTTAAGCGCTTAAGATGCTTAAGGGCGTCATTCTACGAATGAATGTTCTTTCGAATATCTTTAGAAAATGTCGCCAGCAAGCTTATAGGTCTGTAAGAAGTGATGGAGTTTTCTGGTTTCTTGGGTTTTAGAATCGCGAAAATCATTGCACACTTCCATTGTGATGGGAAGTGACTAAGTCTAATTATAACATTCAAAATATATGTTAAAAATAATAACCCTTTTTTTGGAATTTTTTTGAGCATTTCAGCACTGATCTTATCGTAACCTGTTGATTTTTTGAGTTTAAGTTATTAATTTCGCTTCTTATTTCAGTTGGTTTTATGGGACTTATTGGAAGATCCATTTGAAAGGGTGAGTCAAGGAATTTTAGCACATTTGCTTCATCTAAAGAACCAGAATTAAAATTGAATGGTTTAAATACCTTTTCTAAATATAGAGCAAAACCCGATGCCTTCTCCTGGCCAGACTTGAGCCATCTATTTCTTTCATCCTTGATAAGCAGATCTCTTTTTTGTGGTCGATTTATATTCTTTGTGGCATTCCACAGATAATTTTCGTTACGAGCTGTTGGATCTAAGTTTTGTAGGTAATTTTTTATAGAGTTGTTCTTAAATTGTTGTAGGAGTTGAGTTAATTCTTTCGTAGCTTTGTTGAGATTTCTCTTATCATGTGGGTGATGACTTGTTTACATAGTTTACGCAGTTCCCTTTTAATTTCGATTGAAATTATGAATTTATTATTATTTGATAAACTGTCGTTTGAAGGTGTTGAAAGTACGGAGGCCTATATCAATAGATTCGCAAAAAATTCAACATATTCGTGGATTTCAGCTCCTGTTTTCAGAGGAATATTTAAATTGATATTTTTTCAGTCCAGTATTCGAATGATTCTGTAGCGGTTTTTTTTTGAAAATAGGAGACCTGTAGTAAAACAGAGAGTAGTACTATATGATAAGAAAATTGGTGAATCTACAGAGCTGAGGTCAAAACTTTCAAGAACATCCAACTGGTACCTTGGAATACCGTTGTATACAACAACATCTAATAGATCTGGGAGCATATTAGGATCTGCTGGCCAATAAGCAGGTTTTCCTGTTGAAATAACAGAGCAGTTACAATTTTGTATGTACTTATATAGTTCTTTTCCCTTTGGGTTAGATGTTCGGGAGCCCCACCAAAGTTGTTTGGAATTGAAATCCAACCAGAAATCTGGATCCTAATTTGTCAAAGAAGCGTTTAAAATCGTTTTGATCAAGTACGAACCGTGGACGAAAGCAGGCAGCTCCAAACGATGGTGGACTATGTTCGAACATTACAGAGATAACGGTTGACTGCACTGTTTCTTCTTGGATTTTATCTAAAATTTTGTATGATATATTTGACTTCAAAATAATGGCAGCACCGCCATGTGCTGAGTCATCGGGATGGTTGGTATTGATTAAGGTGTAACTTTTTATATTAAAATACGATTTGCTTGTGACGTGTGTCTCTGAAATTAAAAGTATATCGATTTTGTTGTTATGAAGAAAAATTTCTATTTCCTGCCTATTTGTATCACTTATTAATCAAAAGTGTTACCATTTTCAATAAGTTGCTTGTTTGTTCAATTTGGGTTTGGATCAATTTCTCTAATCTCACAAAAGAGGTGTCATTTGTATTTGATTTTGCAGCGTCAACATAGGATTTAAAATTGTTTTGAAATTGACTTGCTTGGTGAAATATATTTTGATCAACATTTTGTCGACTATGATATGTTGACAATCAATCGCGGTAAATTGCTGGATGATCCTGATTATAATTTGAGCAACGTGCAGGACTTTCTCTATTTTTTTGGAATTCTGCGGTGGCGTGTACGTCACCATATTTAACACATCGAAAAGTTTTTGTACAGTAAGCGTTTGTGCGACCATATTGCTGGTATCTGTAGCATTGCACCAGTTCTTTCACTTTTCTCGGTGTTTCTATTGTTACTGCAGCATAGTTTAAATGTCTCACATTTTAAATATCTTTATTGTCTTCAACAGGTTCCAGATCAACGAAAAACAAAGGTAATGGATGTTTTGAGATTCTGCTACGCACATTCATTACATTTCTAACTTTGTGAGCATCTAATTCTAAAGCCTCTTTAATATCATCTACAGATGTTGAATGATTCGATTTAACGATGTCCGTCCGTCCGTCCGTCTGTGTGTCCATGTAAAATTTGTAATCAAACTGCAGGTCGCAACTATTAATATATTTAGGTGAAATTCGGTATATAAGCTTTTATCGGCCATAGGATGATCGCTATTGAAAGTGGTGAGAATCGGTCCATGTTCTGACCTAGCCCCCATACAAATGACCCCTATTAAATCGACTTAAATTGTCATAAGATCCAAATTATCATATAAATCTTAGTCAAATTGGGTTTTTATGCGTTTATTACATCTATTAATCAGTAGTCCAAAAACGATCACTATGGGCCAACTCTAAGTCATAGGCCCCATATAGAGCTGCTTCCCGATCTTCACTTATATCTATCAAAAAACGAAAATATTGCACTGATTCTTCTCAAATTTTGTTTGTATATATTTTTGCAAAATACAAGAGACCTTACCAAACATGATCTGGATCGGTCGATTTTTGGGCCTACTCCCCATATAGAGTTATTTATTTATTTATTTATTTGGTTTCCTGCACAACAAGACTAATATGGTGTTCACACTACGATATTTTGAGGTGTTTTAGCTCATGTTTTGCAAAACAAAACACAGTCGTTCACACTTGATTTAGTGTGTTTAAGTTAAACATTTCAGCAAATTGAACAACTGTTTCCAAAATAAAAAACAATTGAAAAGATATAAAATTTTGAAAATTGATAAAAAATAATATCACTAAATTGGCGGCCAACTACTTAAATTATATTAATGATGAAATTATCAATATAGATGCTTTATTTTCATTTTTGTATTGTATTTTGTATTGTATTTTTGTGATTGTAATGCCACTTTAATAGTAATGTTAATAAAACAAGGATGCCAACTTGGCAAACATGAGTAATATTGCACTGAACATGCGCAAAGTTAAATACAACTCTGTCATATTTTCGGTTTTTGAGGTGTTTAAGATTTAAACATCTCAATTGAGATGTTTAGCCAACGAAAAAATGTATGGGAAAACATCTCAATTTGACTTGTTTATCACATAAACACTAAACACTTCGCTAAACACTTAAGTGTGAACGCCATATAAGAGTCTTATAATTAAAGTACAGGATCGGTATAATGTGATACAGTATTTAATGAAAATATAGCATGGTTTATAATTTGTACAAAAATAAGATAACAAAAATTATTTTACATACATATATTCAAAACAAAGCAAAGTTTAAACAATATTTAAATGGTATTGAAAAATTTGAAAACTTGTTTCCTAAAATGTCCTGCGTTGCTTAAATATTGTAATGTTGGCGGTAGCAAGTTCCAAAGACGTATGCATTGTATATGGAACTGCTATTCAAAGACCAAACTTTTATGCCTTGTTTGAATTATAGAATTATTTCTTCTTGAATTAGAAAAGGATATTCGATTAAAAAGATATGTAGGCTCACGTGTAAATATAATCTTATGCATCAGTATCAATGATCGTTTCTTCAAGAGATCGCAAAAACTCACACCGTAAAGTTTTCGTGCATACGGTGTTATGTGGGATGATCTTTTCAAATTGTAGACGTATCTTAATATGGAATAAAACGTAGTTGTTAATTTCCTAGAGCTAATAGAATCACAGCTAGCAAATAGTTCGCATCCGTACAACAAAGTTGGAATTAGATAGGTTTTTGCAAGTAGAATTCGTACATGGACTGGTGTATGATGTTGAGCTTTCCGCAGTGATCGAAGCATAGAATACGTTTTTCCCGAAGCGACATTTATATGATGAGACCAGGTGAGAGTTTTATTGAAAATAATTCCAAGATTTTTGGTTTTAGTGTAATTGCAATAAATTGACGGTTAAGCATAATAACTGGTATAGCAAGGGGAGGCACCGATCTTCGAGTAATAATGATGCATTTGGGCTTTGAAGGATTGAGACATAGCCCATTTGCCAGAGCCCATAAGTGAAATCGATCAAGATCCATATTTAGGTTCGCAACACAGTTATTTAGTTCATCGAAATGACTACAAACATAAAGTTGCACATCATCAGGATACATATGAACTTTACAATATGAAAGTCGCCTAGGCAAATCATTTATATATACAGTGAAAAGTGGTGGCCTTGAATCGAAATTTGCGGAACGCCCTTCTTTACTGGAAGCACATTTGTTATTTTATTACTGGCGTTAACGTATTAAAAAGTGTGTTTTTGTTGTTGTGACCAATTGTTAATATTTAAATTAGATTTAAAAAGAGGGGTTACCTTACGGGCTATTTTGGTCAATAATCTGTTTTTATGTGTAAATAAAAATCAATTAAATATCATCTTTCTGCTCGACGTTTCGTTTGCTTTATTCAAACTTCCTCAGGAGCGTAAATTTATTATAAAATCTGGCGACATATACAAATTAACATTATTAATAATTTCTAATTAAATATCTTAAATACTACATCACAGTTTAACTTACGATTTTTTGTTACATCGTCAGGGAATATAATTTGTAAAATTTATTTGTAAATAAAAAACTGGACATTACTACACAGAATTTTAAAAAATATAAATAAATTTAATAAATATTGACAACACAGTACACGCAAAATCACAGGTCTAACTTAATATAGTATCACAGAACTTTAACTAATTTCTAAAATATTGCAACGGAGTATTGGAGCTTTGTGTTATCCTTATCTTCTCTCGTGTTCATTGCATGATGAATTCTCTCTTGTATTCGTAGGCTTTCTAATGTATAGCGTTTGTTTACTCTTTTTTCCTTATCTAATATCTTAATGTTATCAAAATTCATATTATGGTTGCATTCTTTTACATGTTGTGCTAATGCAGTTGTTTCTTTTTCCTTCTTAATATCGGCTTTGTGCTCCAATACTCTCGTCTCTAACCTTCGTTTTGTTGTACCAACATAAACTTTGTTACATTGCTCCCTTTCATTGCCATCACATTTTATTTCGTAAACAACGTTGTCAATTTTAAGTATATCTTGTTTTGTTTTGTTCTGCGTAAACAGTTGCCTAAGGGTTTGGTTTGACTTGTGTGCTATTCTTGTGTTTTCGTCGTTGATCATATGTTTCATTGTTTTTGTCTCCGTTAATTTTGGGATAAATGGTACACTGCAAAAAACCAAATCTTCTTTACGGTCATCATTTTTGTGTTTTGTATTATTTAGTGTTTTGTTGATTAAGTTGTTTATTATAAATATTGGGTAATTGTTCATAGTTAATATGTTTCGTATTTTGTTTATATTATTTTTCTTAAATCTTTCGTCGCTTATATGTAGTACCTTTTCAATGAGATTTGTCGCCGTGTTGATCTTCATTTTTATCGGTTGGGTGGAGTTATAGTTGATCATCCTTCCTGAGGATGTCTCCTTTGTGTACCAATTAGTTATAAGTTTATTATCGTCTTTTATTATTTTTATATCAAGGTATTGTTGTCAATTTTCTAAATAAGACGATATAAGACGAGTTGCGGAAGGAGAGAAACCAAAAAAAAAGTTTTTAACTTCATGCAGAGTATTTCATGATTTCATGCTGATCACAGTATCAAATGCCTTTGAATAATCTAAGAGCACTAGAAATGCAATGTTACCACTATCAATATACCCACGAATATCTTCAGAGACATCAATGCGTGCAGTTATGCAGCTATGTTTAGGACGAAAGCCTGATTGTCTGCCTGAGAGTAGGCCCTTAATCTTGACATTTTTTATTTATTTTTTTTTTATATTAAAAAACTATCATCATTACAATTAAAATAATTTATACATATATTTAATATCTACAGTTTTTGAGATTTTACTGAAAGTATTGCAACAAATAATTTACTTTTTTTTTTTTTAATAAGTGAAAAAACATTTGGAAATATTTACATGTAGGTAAAAAGATAGGGAAAAAACCTTTAAGTTTTCTAAGAAATTCTTTCTTTAACCCCTTCTTGCATCTTCTATTCAGAAGTTACAGAAAAAGTTAATTTTACAAATTTCTTATTAAATCAAAACTTGAAGACCTGTTTCTGTCTTCGAATCTTGTTGCTATTTTACTAATGACAGTTTTAAACAGATCTTGTTTAGAATTTCTGTGTAGCAGTGCAGTTGAGTATCTTCTAGGCAGGTTGCATATAATCTTCAAGTTTTTATTTTGGATAATTTGTAGCTTTTTAAGATAAGTGTTGGCACATCTCGTTGACCAAACCTGGCAGCCATATGTCATTATTGGTCGTATACATATATTATATAATAACAGCTTATTTTTATACCCTATACCACTATGTGGTTTGGGTATAATGAATTTGTGCTGCTGTTTGTAACACCCAAAAATATTTGACCTAGACCCATCTTTAATTATACCGATCGAATCAGGATCACTTTCTGAGTTGATTTAACAATGTCCGTCCGTCCGTCCGTCCGTCCGTCCGTCCGTCTGTGTGTCCATGTAAAGCTTGTAATCAAACTGCAGGTCGCAAATATGAATATATTTTGATGAAATTTGGTATATAAGCTTTTGTCGGCCATGGGATGAACGCTATTGAAACTGGTGAGAATCGGTCCATGTTCAGACCTAGCCCCCATACAAATTACCGATATGAAATCGACATAAATTGCCATAAGATCCAAATTGTCATATAGATCTTACGCAAATAGGGTTTGTATGCGTTCATTACATCTACTAATGAGTAGTCCAAAAATGATGCCTGTGACCCCATATAGAGCTGCTTCCCGATCTTCAGTTAAATCTATTAAAAAACAAAAATATTGCACTGATTCTTCTCAAATTTTGTTTGTACATATTTTTGCAAAATACAAGAGACTTTACCAAACATGATCAGGATCGGTCCATTTTTGGTCCTAGTCCCTATATAGATATAGCATCCGATATGAACTTTTTCATATCTGCAGCCAAAAAAATTAATAAAAATCCCACTCAAATTTGGTTTTTGCTTATTTTCTATGTCCAGTTAGTTGGGCCTAAGAGATAGGGTTTCTAAACGCATGGTATAGGGTATCGTATAGTCGGTCTAGAGTTATATGCATAAACCCATTCATTTACAAACGTATACAATACTATTGGAATACCCTTATTATTATTATTACTTAGTGTTTATTAAGATCATTGTTTTGTTTTTGTTTAGTTTACATACATATATTTTTGTAGCAATACAAATATTATTTTGTTTTGTATTGTAACTAACCGTAAAGCAATAATCATGTTTAACCATGCACAATCATGTTCACTTTCTTGCATACACAATATGTATATAAGAGAAGTGAAATCATTCTGCATGCCCAGTTTTGTTATATGAAAAACCTGTTTTTGAAATAATATTTTGTTACTAAGTGAGAACATTAAATGTGATCAACCATGCACAATCATGTCTACTTTCTTACACACACAATGTATATGTAAGAGAAGTGGAATGATTCTACATGCCCAAATTTGTTCTACAGAAACCTGTTTTGATATAAAGTTTGGTTACTGGGTAAAAGCATTGATCTTTTATTTTCTACTTGTTGCCAAGGGTAAATCATGATTCTGCATGCCCAGTTTTATATTGCTGTTTTCTTGTAAGAGTAAATAGAAAGACATGCACAATCATGATCAGTAGCTTAACTCTTTTACATTACATTTTCATTATTTGACTAGTATAAGAAGACTTGTAAATTAAATGACGCTAGAGTCTGATTTCGGAAGCGAAGGCGAACGTTTTAAAAGTTTGTGACTTATTCTTATATCAAGGACATGATATCATAATAAAATATTAAATTTATAAAACGTATATAAAAAATATTAAATAAATAAAATAAGTTTTAAAATAAATAATCATTAAATAAAAGTTTAAAAAACATATTGTCGTGTAATTTATTTGAAAATAAAAACCTACGACAAAATTGGCGCAGTCGGTAGGATACCCGGGTATCCTTGTGAGTTTGATATTTAATAAGGATACTTGACATTTCAATGTCTAAAAGGGTATACCTTTTTGAACATTATTTATTTTGCTGAAAATTAAACTTTTAAAATAATAAAAACATTTTTTTTTTTTTTTTAAACCCAATTCAAAGAAAAAGAAAGTGAAAAAAAAAAAATTAATTTTGCGTTACAAGATTAAAATTAAACATAAAAATTTGAACAATTATAAAAAGACACTTAAATTATTATAAAAAAAATGTATAACAATATTAATAATAAAAATCAAAACTCTATTTACAATATTGAAAGTGCTTCTAATTAATAAAAAAATCCCTATATTGGTTTGCTTCCAACAAAAAAAAACTATATAGATTGAAATAACAGGAAAGAAAACACTCCCAAATAAAAAAAGACATTCCCGAAAATAATTTAAGAAAAAGGAAAATTTTTTATAAAAAAAGAACGGATATAAATTTTGAAAAACTTTAATAATAAAATGAAAATATAGCAAGTGAAAAGAAACTTTCGACACCTAAATAATAAAAACAAATTGTTTATGATCATCGAACAAAATATATCAGTGAAGACACAACAACATCATAGAAGGATGACTGTACACTATCGTTGAAGGCACAATATCATCATACAAGGAGAAAGCTGCACTAAACTATAAGTATTTATGTAATAATTTCTTTTATATAACAATATAACAATTATTACCCGTAAATTGGTTGAAAATATTTTTTTTTATATCTACATTTTTCCCCTACGTTAAGGTTTGTTTCTTTCTTTTAATATAACATCACATATATAACAATTAACTTGTGTTCTTTTTCAATTCGGTCATCGAAAATCATAATTTTATTTAGTGAAAGTAGTATAACCTGTTTAGTGAAAATGGCACAGGAAAGTATTCCTTATTTACCGTCTACTCTAAATCCTCTTAGCTTTTTGGAACGGTTGCCGGAATTTTCAGGTGAAAAAACAGACCTATATACCTTTATTTCACTTGTTGATAGAATAAATCCCCTTTTTATACAATACGACGAACTTTCCCAACAATTATTTATTGATTTGATCAAAAGTAGATTTAAGGGTAAGGCCAAGGAAGCTATCGAAATAAATTTTCAAGCGCAAACGTGGTCAGAAATTAAGACAGTTTTGATAAATTATTTTGGAGAAAGCCAAAGTGTAGAACAGCTTTACGACAAACTTCGATCTGTAGTTTTTAGAACAAATGTGATTGATTTTTACAATAATATTAAAGACAAACTCCGAAGTTTAAACAACAAGACAGTATCAGATTTAGGGATAAATATAAATAGTGAGCAAATCGCTAGGAACAATATGAGAACTTCTCTCAATATTTTTAAAGAAAAAATACCTGAGCCAATGAAGACCATACTGGCATGTAGGAATCCAGATACTCTCGAAGAAGCAATGAATATCCTTTTTACATCGGGATATGCTGAATACGGAAGTAACGATAAGAAGAGTAACTTTGAAAATGGAAATATGAGTCGACCCAGTACAAACAATAATAACCGCAATTATCAAAAACTTCGAGACAATAGAAACAGTAATCCACGGTTCAATTCAAACGGAAAGGGAACTAGTTATAACAGTAATTCGTTTTATGGAAGTAATCAATATAATCCCAATAGATTCCATAATAACAACGGATATCAACGGAATAATAATCATTTCAGTAATAGCCACAATAACCCAAATTATAATCGAAATAACGGTCAAAATTTTAACCATACTTCTTCAAATTCCCATCAAAATTTTTGTTCTAAACAACCAATCCCAGAGCCGATGGATATTAATATGTTTCAAAACTACAATATTCCAGTTAATTACGAAAGCATGTCAGTAGCACAGAATATGCCACAATCTAACTTGAACAATACTGTCACTCAAAATTCTCTATTAAATTCCCAAAAAAGTCCACAACGGACCAATCATGTGAACAACTCCAGCCACGTTCAAAATTCAAGTCATCAAACTAAAAATGCCATGGCACAAAATTTTCGTTTTCCGGCCTCTCCGGTGAACTACCATATATAGTATTAAAAAACAAACTTAAATTTATAGTGGATACTGGAGCCACTCACTCAATTGTAAATCCGGGGTTATGTAATCCTAAATGGAGAATTGATTCAACAACAATAACATTGAAAACCCTACAAGGTGAGATAATTTCTAACACAATCTACCAAATACCAATGTTTTCTGAATTAGGTGATATGAATGAGAAAATGACATTAATAGAATGTAAATTTCATGACGATTACGATGGAATTATAGGAAACGACATATTACGTACCTATAACGCTGTTATAGATTACGATAATAACCAAATAAAAATAAACAATAAAATTGTGCCTATATTATTTCCAAAATCTCAGAAAGTTAGTTTAATTACCAATATTGAGCGCGGCTTAGTCCATATCATAGAACATCGCAATTATAGTGGCGAAACAATTTTTAATGAAGGAATATACAATACACATAATTTTAAAATTGAATTAGAAACAGCTGCTAAATGCGCAAACGTAATATATCTTAACGAAAACAATTCGTGGCCGGTTACCTCCGATAATTACCACTTAGTTGACGACAATTTGCTTCAAGAAAATAACAGTGAGGGTTTTTTAATAAACAAAATTAGAATGGACCACTTAAATGGCGAAGAGAAAATGAATTTGAGATGTATTTTGAACCACTATAGTGATTTATTTTATAAAACAAATTCCAACTTAACTTTTACAAACGCAATCAAACATAGAATTATTACAAAAGATAATATACCAGTATTTTCAAGAACCTATAGATACCCTTATGTGCATAAGGATGAAGTGAGAAGGCAAATTCAAGAAATGTTAGATGGTAGGGTAATAAGACCTTCAAAATCCCCTTATTCTGCTCCTATATGGATTGTGCCGAAAAAGGATGATGCTAGCGGGTTAAGAAAATGGCGACTGGTTGTTGACTATAGGAAGCTCAACGAAAAGACAGTAGACGATCGTTTCCCTATTCCAAATATTGATGAAATTTTAGACAAACTTGGTAGGTGTATGTATTATACTACATTAGATCTGGCGAAAGGATTTCACCAAGTTGAAATTGACGAAAAGGACATTCACAAGACAGCATTTTCAGTAGAAGGTGGTCACTATGAGTTTCTTAGAATGCCTTTTGGACTCAAGACCGCTCCAGCCACATTCCAAAGGCTCATGAATGATATCCTAGGTGAATTAGTGAATAAAGTTTGTTTAGTATACTTAGACGACATAATCGTTTATTCGACTTCCCTCCAGGAACACATGAACTCACTGCGACTCGTTTTTAATAAATTAAGGGACGCAAATTTAAAAATTCAAATAGATAAATGCGAGTTTCTGAAAAAGGAGACTGAATTTTTAGGTCATTTGATAACACAGGACGGTATAAAACCCAATCCAAAAACAGTTGAATGTGTAACAAATTATCCATTACCAAAAACACAGAAACAAATAAAACAATTCTTAGGACTAAGTGGGTACTATCGTAAGTTTATGAAAGATTATTCGAAAATCGCCAGACCGATGACTAAATACCTCAAAAAGGATGCTAAAATAGATATAAATGATCCCGATTACTTAGAAAGCTTCAGAACGTTGAAACTGCTTCTCACCAATGACCCAATTCTTGTTTATCCCAATTTTAATAAAGAATTTGTTTTAAACACTGATGCAAGTAATTTCGCATTGGGAGCTGTACTGTCTCAGGACAACCATCCCATCTGCTATGCTAGCAGAACGCTCAATCAGCATGAAATTAATTATAGCACAGTGGAGAAAGAATTGTTAGCGGTGGTTTGGGCCGTAACATATTTTCGCCCATATCTTTTTGGAAAGAAGTTTATTATACAAACAGACCATCAGCCATTGCAATGGCTTTTTTCGATTAAGGAACCAAATTCGAAATTAATAAGATGGAGGTTGAAATTGGAAGAGTTTGACTACAAAATTTTTTATAAACGTGGAATAAAAAATGGGAATGCAGATGCATTGTCTCGTATTGAACCCCAGATAAATTTGATTCACCAACCACAACCAAATGTAATATAAAAAAGCAATTTTCCATTAAATGTATATAAAAACCAGATAATAATAGAAAAGTCAAATTCTGCTTCTTTAAAAATAGTAAATAAAGCCATTTTTAAAAACACTAGAAAAATAATAACTGCAAGTAGTTTCAGTGAAACTGACATGATAAGTATCATAAAAAATTATTTTCACCCAACAAGAGTTAATGCCATTTACATCGAAGATGATTCTATATATGAAATTTTTAGAGAAACCATTTTAAAATATTTTTCGGAAACTTGCTACTTAAAAATTGCAAAGTGTAACAATTTCCTTGACGATATTCTGAATGAAAATGATATTCATGAAATAATTAAAAACGAACATCAGAGAAATAACCATCGCGGAATTAATGAAAATTTTGAACAACTCAGAAGGAAAATATATCACCCGAAACTTAAATTAAGAATTCAACAATTTATTAACAATTGTCACATTTGCAATATAGAAAAGTATGACCGCAATCCCATAAAACAAAAGTTTAAAATAACCGAAACCCCTGACAGACCTGGTCAAATAGTACATATTGATGTCTTTTTTAGTTTAGAGAAAACGCTATTTTTAACAATAATCGATAAATTTTCTAAATTTGCACAAGCAATAAAAATTCAAAACAGATCATGGGTAGAATTTAAAAGAGCCCTTAGTCAATATTTAAGTATTGTAGGAAATATTAAGAAAATAATAACTGACAATGAGTTAGGTTTTAAGGCATTGCCATTGATCGAATTTTTGAGTCAAAACCAAATCAAAATACATTTTACGTCAAATAATAACCACAATTCAAATGCAGATGTAGAACGTCTTCATAACACAATGAATGAGCACATTCGTCTACTTAGGCATGATCCTGAAAGAGGCAGTGACACTGTTGAGGAGAAAATTTATAATGTAATCAAGTTTTACAACAATACAATACACTCTACAACAGGGTATAAACCAATTGATTTTCAAAACGGTCTAATAAAAGCTGAGGATTACGTTAAGATTAAGGAACTAATAATAAAATCGAAGGAAAAGTCAATATTTAACCTAAATCATAATCGCGAAGACTGCGAGATTCAAACTGGACAGGTCTATTTAAAAAGTTTAAGAGGCGGTAAAAACCATCCAAAATTTCGAAAAGCTAGTGTTAATAAATTTGACGATGACCACGTAATAACTCAAACAGGGCACAAATATTATAAACCTCATATTAAAAGAAAGAAACACCTCTCCAATCAAATGAATTAATTAAAAAAAAAAAAATCTATAATGAAACGAACAAAATCAATTTCAATAATTTAACGAAAAAATACTTAATTTTATGAGTGAAAATTATGAATTAAATGAAAAAAGGGTAATAAATAAATTAATCAATACTTTCTTATTGAAATTCATTTTAAAATTATTCTTAATTTGTAAGTATAATGATATATTCATATAAGAAACATTCATTAACAAAAAACATTTTTTTTATATTAAAAAAAAAAAAAAAGAAATATATAAATATTGTTAATATACACCAAGTTTTTCTAAAGTTATAAAGAAAGGATTTAAAATAACTATTTGTAAAATTAAAATTCTGCAAAAACAAACACATTAAAAGAAAAAAAATTTTATTGAATTGAATGGCGACATACTTTTTGTGTTTCCTTTCCAGAAACAAACTTAACTTAATTTGCTTTATTATTATACATATATGTATGCTAGATATATCATAAAAAAAGCACTAATATGTATTAAAAATAAATTTTTTTATAATATAATTATAAAATGGAATAATTCTATTTTCGAAATAAAAATTTGTAACTTTTAATAAAAATTTTATAAGTTGTACTACTATGTAATAAAATATTCAAATATGTAAACACAAAAATGTGTATAAAAAACCTTAAAAAAAATAATTATTGAATAGCAAAATGTATACAATTTATTTATACATTTAAGTAAATTTCCTCGGAGCGTCAATCTAACAATGGGGGAGTTATATGCGTAAACCCATTCATATACAAACGTATACAATACTATTGGAATACCCTTATTATTATTATTACTTAGTGTTTATTAAGATCATTGTTTTGTTTTTGTTTAGTTTACATACATATATTTTTGTAGCAATACAAATATTATTTTGTTTTGTATTGTAACTAACCGTAAAGCAATAATCATGTTTAACCATGCACAATCATGTTCACTTTCTTGCATACACAATATGTATATAAGAGAAGTGAAATCATTCTGCATGCCCAGTTTTGTTATATGAAAAACCTGTTTTTGAAATAATATTTTGTTACTAAGTGAGAACATTAAATGTGATCAACCATGCACAATCATGTCTACTTTCTTACACACACAATGTATATGTAAGAGAAGTGGAATGATTCTACATGCCCAAATTTGTTCTACAGAAACCTGTTTTGATATAAAGTTTGGTTACTGGGTAAAAGCATTGATCTTTTATTTTCTACTTGTTGCCAAGGGTAAATCATGATTCTGCATGCCCAGTTTTATATTGCTGCTTTCTTGTAAGAGTAAATAGAAAGACATGCACAATCATGATCAGTAGCTTAACTCTTTTACATTACATTTTCATTATTTGACTAGTATAAGAAGACTTGTAAATTAAATGACGCTAGAGTCTGATTTCGGAAGCGAAGGCGAACGTTTTAAAAGTTTGTGACTTATTCTTATATCAAGGACATGATATCATAATAAAATATTAAATTTATAAAACGTGTATAAAAAATATTAAATAAATAAAATAAGTTTTAAAATAAATAATCATTAAATAAAAGTTTAAAAAACATATTGTCGTGTAATTTATTTGAAAATAAAAACCTACGACAAAATTCTAGACCGACTATAATTTTCTTACTTGTATTTTTTTTAAGAAACAGCATTTACAATCAATCTTACGCTTATCTTCTTAAGTTTGGAGCAATTTCTAAGGTTTAAAAACCGTTTAACCCTTTCATGCATATGTTGTATATATACAACAAATTTTTTTTCGTAAAATTTAATTTTCTAACGATATATTTTTATACCCTATACCACTATGTGGTTTGGGTATAATGACTTTGTGCTGCTGTTTGTAACAACCAAAAATATTTGACCTACACCCATCTTTAATAATACCGATCGAATCAGAATCACTATCTGATTCGATTTAACGATGTCCGTCCGTCCGTCCGTCCGTCCGTCTGTGTGTCAATGTAAAGCTTGTAATCAAACTGCAGGTCGCAAATATGAATATATTTTGATGAAATTTGGTATATAAGCTTTTATCGGCCATGGGATGAACGCTATTGAAATTGGTGAGAATCGGTCCATGTTCAGACCTAGCCCCCATACAAATGACCCCTATGAAATCAACATATATTGCCATAAGATCCAAATTATCATACAAATCTTAGTCAAATTGGGTTGGTATGTATATATTACATCCACTAATCAGTAGTCCCAAAATGATCCCTATTGGACAACTCTTAGTCATAGGCCCCATATAGAGCTGCTTCCCGATATTCACTTAAATCTATCAAAAAACTAAAATATTGCACTGATTCTTCTCAAATTTTGTTTGTATATATTTTTGCAAAATACAAGAGACTTTACCAAACATGGTCTGGATCGGTCCATTTTTGGGCCTAGTCCCCATATAGATATAGCATCCGATATGAACTTTTTCATATCTGCAGCCGAAAAAATTAATAAAAATCCCACTCAAATTTGGTTTATGCTTATTTTCTAATTCCAGTTAGTTGGGCCTGAGAGATATGGTCTCTAAACTGATGGTATAGGGTATCGTATAGTCGGTCTAGACCGACTATAATTTTCTTACTTGTTGCAATTTAGTTTAGATTTTCGGTTAAGCAGAGGGAAAAGCGCTCTTCCGCACTTTAACGCCTTATCACCCGCTTGTGTGACACGATTTTTGAATGTTAGTTTTTTATCGAAAACAACTCCCAAATATTTGACTGAATCAAGTATTGGAATTTCAGTCCCTTGCATACAAAGTGTTATTTGCGGAATTCTTTTTGGTGACTTGTTAAAAGGGAAAATAATTGCTTGTGTTTTCCCATGATTTATCTTTATTTTCCATTTTTTGAAGTATTTTTCAGCATGGCTTAAAGCTTTTTTCATGTTCTTCACTATTGCATTTGAAAGTTTTCCACTCGTTATTAATGCGGTGTCATCTGCATAGAAGGCCGCTGTTTGGTTTCTTAGGGCTTTAAAGTCTGAAGTATATATAGAGTACAGCGTTGGTGATAAGATTGATCCTTGCGGAACTCCTGCAGTAATGTGCCTTTGTGTAGATTTTTCGTTATCCAAATTGCCTGCAAAGTATCTGTCTGATAAAAAACTTTTTATAATTTTTTGTAAATGTACAGGGTAACCAAATTTATTGAGCTTAAAAATAATTCCATTGTGCCATATGGAGTCAAAAGCTTTCTCAATATCAAGAAATGCTATTCCTGTGCTTTTACGTTGATTTTTGTTGCTATTTATTAAATTTACAATTCTCTTCACCTGATGTATCGTTGAATGTTCTCTTCTAAAACCAAACTGCCCATTACTCAAAATATTGTTTTGTTCTGTAAATTCATTCAGTCGCGTTAGTATGATTTTTTCAAAAATTTTGTCTAAACCATTGAACATATTATGGGACGATAGCTTTTGGGTGATTTTTTATCTTTTCCTGGTTTAAGTATTGGTATTACCTTGGCAATTTTGAATTGCTTCGGGAAATAACTGTTTTTTAAGCACCAATTGAAAATTTTTGTAACAAAATTGAAAAATACATTTGACATCCGTTTTAAAACTATGACTTTTATTCCATCTATACCAGGTGCTTTTGAATTTTTTTGCTTAAAAATTAAAAATTTTACTTCGTCCACGGTTGTCAACATATCAGTTACATTGGTAGGCACAGATTGTAAGTCTAACCATTGAATGTGTTTCGATACCATACGTTCAACTGTCGATTGTTGACTATAAGTTATTTGGTGTGAATTTTGAAAAACATCCGCTATAATATTTGCCTTTCTTTCATTATTGAATATATCAGCGCCATATATTGTCAAATTTTCTACAGTTGCTTTATACCCTCTTATTGCTCTGTTCAGCTGCCAGAACTTTTTGTTGCCAGGTGGCAATTTTTTAATAAAATTATTGCAGTTGTCATTTCTGTCATTTGATACGTGAAAGTTGATTAAAATATTCAGCTGTTTAACAACAGATGATAAGTAATGTCTCTCCGAAATGTTGGTTGCTCTTTGTAATTTACGTACAAACCTTTTTCTTTGGCCAATTAAGTATAAAGTTAATTGAGAAATTTTTTTCTGCCAAATTTGTTTCTCCTTAACTTGAATTCTTTTGGAAGCCTCTTCGATTATGAGAGTAATTTTATTTATAATTTGTTCAATGTTTGACTCGGTTATAATTGCAGATAGTAAATTATTTCTTCGAATCTCTTGGGCTACCCATTGATTGATTTCATTCCAATTTGCCATCTGATACAGTGGAATAAGTATTTTTCTTTCAATAATGGAACCATAAATTTGACATGTAACTGGAACGTGATCAGAGTTTAACATACCTGGATGAGTTTCTATTGCCGAAATATTTAAGTTCGAGTTTGTAAGAAGAAGGTCAATAACTGATGCTTGTGTGGGTGTTGAACGCTGCCCAAATCGAGTAGAGGTGTTGGACGAGTGTATGTAATAATTGGAATTCATTTGATGGTTATATAGTTTTCTACCAGCAGTGTTGTTTCCTTGGCAGTTCCAACTAGTATGGTGAGCGTTAAAATCGCCGAAAACAAAAAATTCAGACGTTGTTGTGGTGACTTTGTTTAAATCTTCAATGAAGCTGTTAGTGTATCGTGGGCAGTATGCAGCTGTAAATCTAATTGGCCGGTTATTAATATTTATTACAATGGAAACATTTTCAATAATTGTTGTTGACATTATTGATATATATTGGTGTGGAATTGTATTTTTAATCGCTATTAATACACCTCCTCCATGTGTTAATCGATCTTGACGGTAGATTTTATAATTAAGCAATATGAATTTGTGTTTTTGTTTTAAAAAAGTTTCATTAATAAAAACTACATCGACTTTTTTTCATTTAAAAAGTGTTCCCATTGATATATAGCTGTGGGATTAGTTATGCCTTGGGCATTCCAAAGCATAACATTGATTCTATATATTGTTGTTTCTTTATATGACATGTTTAAGCATATTTCCAGGTACTCGCAGCTTGCCATATTTGATTTTACATTTTTCTAAAGCATCGACTGCATCAAAGAAAATTTCTAATAGCTTTTCATTAGAGAGATCATCGTTATCATGATCTATTATTTGAGCTGCTTTAGCTTTTGCTGCGTAGGAAACTTTATTGAGAGCATTATGTGCTCTACTACTTGATGGAATTTCATCGGTGTGAGGAAAAATACGCACCTTATTAGTTGATGATATATCACGGTTATTTGGGGTATCGTCATCCCAGATGAAAGGATCAGGTTCCGAATGTTGTGGCATTTTACGAATGTGTTCTTTTTTGGAAACTCTTTGTCGTATTTCTAGGTACTCGCGGCGCGATGGGCAGTTTATATCATCTGCTCGATGATTAACATTTTTCAAGTTATTCTTAATACAATTAAAACATTTATATATCACAGGGCCGTTACTTGCAACTTTATTTAACTGGCAAGACGAATAGTCATGTGGACCTCCACAACCTAGACATACATTTTTTCTAAAACAATTTGATGAGCCATGACCATATAACGCACATTTTGAACACTGTGTCGGTCCTCTTGCACGACGCCGGGGATTTCTCCAGTGGACCACTATACCATAAAAGTATTTTAACTTAAATACTTCTCTTTTAGAAATCTGACTTCTGTTAAATTCTAGCATATACAAAGCATCGTCAGATGTGGATCGTGTGGTTTTCATTTCATTTATGTTTGTTGGTTCTATATTGTACGTATTTTTGAACTCCTCAAGAATCGTTTTTAGTTCGAATTGTGGTAGACCAAAAAGCGTAAGTTTAAATTTCTTGTTGTCTTTAACTGGATGCGTAAAGAATTTAATTTCTTCGTGTTTAAGTTTTTTTAAAGCTTCATTGAGGTCAATCAAAGTGTTTGGCATCACTTTTGTACCTACCGACATTCTCTTATACTTGGAGTTCGAGCCCAATATCTTTATGATATCAGTGAACTTATGACCACTATCAACACTAATTGGAGGAATATTGTTTGCATCTCCACTTACTTCACCTTCTTCTTCGCTGGTGTCGTCATCCATGTCGATAGCACTTGGAATCTGTTATTTTCTAGAGGTTTGGGAACTTTAAATCTAGGGTTGTTACCCCAGAATTTTTTGCGTTTTTGTGTGGGGACCATTCTCAATTATTGCAAATAATTGAAATTAAAAAATTAATTGTTTGTTTACAAAAATTTAACACGTGAGAAAAGTTGAATTTTTAATAACACGACCGTATGTTGAGAGTGTCAACAAACAACTGAAATCTTGACATATTTTCCAATTAAATGGTGCGTGGTAAAGAAGAAGAAAGCATATATTTCAAAAATTCATAACTGCACTGTATTCTTAATCGGACCGGTTTCTGGCATTTCAGCCTTCATCAGCGATTTATTGAACATTGTGATAATTGTTATGTTTTTTAATTGAATAGGTTGTTTCTATATGAAAATTTTTCTACTTAGGGCGGCCGTGAGGTTTTGAACCGTGAACCTTCACATACACTCGTATTTGCACTTTTTGGTCAGCGCTTTAACACACTCACCTAAAGTCAGGCCTACGAGCAGTGTGGTTAGTTTTCAGTTTTCATACCATACAGCTTTACTTTGTATTAATTTCAGAAGATACAACTCTGTCCAAACAAACAATCGTTATTTTTGAATTTTTGAATATTTTTTGCATTTATACTTCTAATTTCCACTATTCTCAGTTTCGTAATTTGTTGATGCAATAACCTTTCAAGCATTTTAGGCAAGTATGGTAGGATAGAAATGGGACGATATTCTTTATTTGATTTAGCGATAGGTAAAATTTTAGCATTTTTCCAACTTTGAGGAAATACACTTTTTGTGATAATAGTGTTAAAAATATGGGTAATTTGAGGTAGCAGTTGCGGGATAAATTCGTTTAAAAATCTGGGATGTATGTTATCAGAACCAGTAGCATTAGATTTCATAGTTTGGCATGTGAAGAGTACTTCCAGTTGGTTTACGCATTGAAAACAAAAAGTTTTTTCCGATAAAGTTGAACTAATATCAGTATTGCGGATATAATATCCATCGTTTATGGGGATGTCAGGGATATTTGTAAAACATTCATTAAGCGAATCAATATTTATTTCGGAACTGACAATTTCCTTAGATATGCCGACACCAATTTCTCGTATAAGTTTCCACGTTTTTTTGGAGTGTGCAGCAGAAATAAATAGGCTAGAGTAGTATGCAGATATACCAGTTTTTATCATTTTATTTACCTGTTTTCTAGCCTTGGAATATTCGTCATATAAATTATCTGTTTTAAACAGTTTTCAACTTTTAAAAGTTTTATCCCTTTCACAGATTTTATCCTTTATCTGTTGATTGTACCAATGTTTATTTTTCTTATTGTAATTTGTTGTTTTTAAATGTACAGATTTGTGGAACGCATGTGCCAAATTTTATTCTAAAAAACTGACCTGATTGTCAACCGAAGGCATGTTGTAAATGGAGTCCCAATCGATTTTAGATAATTCGAATAACATTGCGTTTCGATCCATTTGTTTAAAACCGCCACTTGCATTTTAAAGTCAAATGATAGAAAAATTAAGTCGTACTTTGAAAAACAAGGTGCTGAGAGCTGATCATAGAGTAAGATTTTCTTTTTGCTGCTGACAAAGAAGAGATCAAATAACAAGTTACTTGTAGCAGTAAAATGTGTTAGAGCTGTAATGTTAGTTGGAGAAAGGCTAATTGATTGCATTATGTCTAATAAAATAGTCTCATTGATAACGTTTGAACTAAAATCCCCACATATTATAATATCTTCATAATTGACAGTTATTTTTATTTGGTCTATAAACACATCCAACAAGTAACTGTTTTCCATGGGACGCAGCTTCAACAAATATATGTTCAACCTTTTCATTAGGTTTAGATTTGCTATGAAATTTACACATAATGCCTTTTCTAACACAAATAGCTACACCAGTACAACGAGTATTCCTATCACAGCGAAAAATTTTGAATCCGGTTAATCCAGTCATATCTCCGAAACACATATTATATCAACACCTGAGTTCTCAAAGATAAACCTAAGTTCATCAACCTTATTATTAAGACTCTGCGCATTAATATGGCATATATTTAAACCTGATCTCTGTTTGCATAAAATACGAATACGATTATAAGTTACGTCTTTGAAACTGAAAGATAAACTATCGCCGTTCAAAATCATTATGATGGATTGAAATCAACGCTAGGATAAAGAAGGAAGAAATTTACAGGACGTGTTAGAAAATCTAAAAAACATATCAAATTTGTTACGTATATAAAAAATAGTAAAAATAATAATACTAATAAAAGAATTAATAAATGAAGACAGAAATACCAATTAACTATTAAAACCATTACCAAATCATCAGTTGTTGGCAGGAAAACATCCATCAAGAAATAAATTGCTTAGTCCTTCAATAGTCTCAACTCTAACTGGTTCGTCATTACCATTGAATCTAATATAAACTAAGCCTCGAGTAGTGTATGCTGTTTTTATCAGCCCTTTCTTTTTATATTCAATTGCTGATCGAAGTATTTTATGATTAGTGGTGGTAAAGTTTTCATTGGCGTAGAAGGTGTGATCGCCATCAAAGCCGAAATGTGATAGATTCATAGCATAGTATTATAGCATCCGATATGAACTTTTTCATATCTGCAGCCAAAAAAATTAATAAAAATTCCACTCAAATTTGGTTTATGCTTATTTTCTATATCCAGTTAGTTGGGCCTGAGAGATAGGGTCTCTGAACGCATAGTTTAGGGTATCGTATAGTCGGTCTGGACCTCCTTCATTTATTAGTATTTCAAATCTATTGTTGCTAGTAGATGGTAGATTATTATTAGCTATCTCTTATATGGTTCACTTGGTGGAGATCTCGACATACTTCGTTTATTTGCCCGAAAAATTTGCCATTTCACTTCACTCTCACTCTCATCGGTCTTACTTGATTCGTTCATTCTGTTACTAAGCGGAATAACTATTTCAGTTGAATATATAGCTTGTTTGTCTTTTGTTGTGTTACGTGTTATTGTTTTTGTTATTTGTTTTTTTGTTTTTTTTTTTTATGAAAATATTTTAATGTTTTTGTTTTTAAATGCAATGTAAGGTACATGCATTTGATTTTGTTTATATTTTTTCCCGACCGTAGTTTGCTAATACTTCACTCACTACCAGTTACTATTTGTTTTGTTTAAATAAATTATTTTTGTTGTATTTAAGTAAATAATTTTACTACTAAATGCTACCACATGATCAATGATCAGCTATGAGTTCTTAAATTTCTTTACATTTCATGGCCCTCCAATTGTTTTAGGATACTAATTAATTATACTTGCCACATAAATGTTAATTGAGACCTGTTGGAAGTTTTTTGATGGTACTACTGCGATATAAAAACTTTACCAATATCCTATGGTCAATGACAAAATTTTACAAAAACAAGTATCTTGAAGAATTTCTGCAGTTATCATGCCTCAATGTACTCACTTTGAGAACCTGAGTATGCTCTTCATTTTTGAATACGAAAAGGTCATAGGCATACATGAGGTGGCGTAAATGATTCGAATGGAAATTACTTAAATAATCATTTATATTAGTCACATGCTTGTCATAAAAGTGGGACAAAGACAGGGCACGACGAATTTTTGACCAGTTTAGCTTATTTTAATAACTAGAATATATTTATTTCAAATCTGGTAAACTCTTTCACTAATCTGCTCTGGATTTCGAGATATATCGAAGAAATCTTTGAAAAAGGACTGTTTTTAACCTTAATTTTAGGTACACTGATCTTAAAACATTTATTAGTTTTCTTACGGCATTTTCAGCTTACGAGATTGTTAGTCATACTCCCAGTATAAAGTTGATTCCCGATTTTCACTTAAATCTACCAAAATAAGAATACAGTGCACTGACTTCTCTCAAATAAGGGGAAAAAAATATAAGTGACTGCCAAATATTTTTATTTTTTTATTTATTTAATTAATACATATTATTTTCTATATATATTAAATTTGTATTTACATTATACATATTATTTACGATATTTTTATACCCTATACCACTATGTGGTTTGGGTATAATGACTTTGTGCTGCTGTTTGTAACAACCAAAAATATTTGACTTACACCCATCTTTAATTATACCGATCGAATCAGAATCACTATCTGATTCGATTTAACGATGTCCGTCCGTCCGTCCGTCCGTCCGTCCGTCTGTGTGTCCATGTAAAGCTTGTAATCAAACTGCAGGTCGCAAATATGAATATATTTTGACGAAATTTGGTATTTAATCTTTTTTCGACCATGGGATGAACGCTATTGAAATTGGTGGAAATCGGTCCATGTTCAGACCTAGCCCCCATACAAATGAACCCTATGAAATCAACATATATTGCCATAAGATCCAAATTATCATACAAATCTTAGTCAAATTGGGTTTGTGTGTATATATTACATCCATTAATCAGTAGTCCAAAAATGATCCCTATTGGACAACTCTTAGTCATAGGCCCCATATAGAGCTGCTTCCCGATCTTGACTTAAATCTATCAAAAAACAGAAATATTGCACTGGTTCTTTTCAAATTGTGTTTGCAAAATACAAGAGACTTTACCAAACATGGTCAGGATCGGTCCAGGATGGGCCTAGTCCCCATATAGATATAGCATCCGATATGAACTTTTTTCATATCTGCAGCCGAAAAAATTAATAAAAATCCCACTCAAATTTGGTTTATGCTTATTTTCTATATCCAGTTAGTTGGGCCTGAGAGATAAGGTCTCTAAACGCATGGTATAGGGTATCGTATAGTCGGTCTAGACCGACTATAATTTTCTTACTTGTTAATATTTACGTGTGGCATAATGTATATATTGTTAGCCGTATTGGATGATAACTGGTATTATTACTACAATTCATTTTGTTCTTAGTTATAAAAATTTTAAAGTTATTGGAAATAAAAGACAAATTCATGTCTCTGCTATAATTTTCGAACTCACGTTCGCCCAAAAGGAATGATCTATTTTGATTATTGATACCACGGTCATCATCCATCTGTGATCTCATACTTGATCTTGATGTGGAAAAATCTGCCTTTGTGGGTGAAATAGTGTCATCCAGCCTATTCCTCTTAGCCGCAAAAATGTCTTTGTCAGGTATCTTCTAAACACACAAACATAAAATACAGTTTGTAAATTGCACTAGAGATAGAGACATCAGATGAGAAGAATACTTTTGTAATTTCGGATGCTAAGGAGAGTAAAAGCGGCATTTTTGCATTTTCTTGACACATTAATCTATATAAATGAATTTTGGTATACGGAATACGTGGGAATCAGCTAAGAATTAATTTATTGCTTATTCTAACGTCTAGGGGAGGAAATACGACCAAATAAGGGAAAACATTAGGGCGGGACGATTTGCAGGGAGGCAAAAAAATCGCTCAAGTGACAAGGAAAATCACATTCTAGGGATCAAAATAAGAAACTTTACCCAAGGAACCATACCTCTAAAACGAATTCAGATGTCCCGACTTTTGACCTGTCTCTCTGCCATGGGACAACCCCATTCCCCCTCATGCAATTGATTTGAAACTTGGCCCATAGTTTTGTTGTGACTACCCCAAAATTTATCTGTAGTCAATTTTGGGGTAGTCACGCAGAGTCGCGCATAGTCACGGAGTGATCTAAAATTTATTTACCCTCATCCGATCGATCTTTTTGAATTGCATAACACAGTCAACGCGTATGATTATTATTTATTAGCAGAGTAGAAGTTACGTATACGTATGAGTGCTAATTTTAATATTAAATTAAACATAGTCAATTCTAAACAAAAAATTGTGATTTTATGAAATGTTTGAATGGGCAATACCCCAGGGAGGTTTAAGGAGTGTACCACTGGCATGGGTAAGTCGGCTCTCCAAAGTTTGTGGGGGTCGATCATACCTTTGGACTCGATTGGGGCACTCTAACTGGGTCAAAGTGAGACAGACAGACAGTCGAAAGTAGGGACATCAGAATTCATGTTAGAGGTATGGTTCCTCGGGCAAAGTTTTTTAATTTTGATCCCTAGAATACGATTTTCCTTGTCACTTGGGCGACCCGCCCTAGAAAAAATTGTAAATTTGGTATCTTCTAAACAAATATATATAAAATATAGTTTGTAGATTCCACTAGAGATGGAAACGGCGGTAAGAAATAAAGCCCCAGGAAATACTAATGCAGCAACAACGATATTTGGGGTGTTATTTCCTTTTTCGGGGCTTTATTTAATTCTTTTTATTAGGGTTTTATTTCACAATGAAATAAAGCCCCATTTTCAAAAAATTAAATAATATCCCAACATTATTTTTGGGGTTTTATTTCATTTTCTCTAAAATCAACATTCTTCAAGAATTCATGTTAAATACCGTTACAATTACTGTACGTATTGCAAAAACATTTACTAAAATTGCTACAAAGCGATCAGTTTGTGATTCTAAGTCTTGAAGTGAACGTAAATTTGATTAATCAGCGAGCAAAACTTCTGGGATGCTGGTCAGCAGTGTGTCCCGATTTTTTTTTTATTTAGCTTCACCCCCGCAAATGATGGAGATTTAGGACCCTTTTACGATAAAAGTAGCAAAAAAATTTTTCAACAAAAAACCAGATGGCTACCGGACCGTAAGGATTGCAATCCTAGAGCATTTTGAAAATAAAAAAAATATTTTTGATATATATATGATATATATATATGATATATATTTAGCGTAATTCAGAGTACATTCCGGAAAAAATATTAATAAAAATTCCGTACAACAATTTTGGTGCAGCGTTGCATCTTAAAGATTGAAAGTGAGTATATATTTTTTTCTTTCTTTCTTTCAAGCTAAATAAGTCTCAAAAGCTGTGCAAACTAGAGGCTATTAGCTAAAACTATTTCAAAAAATGTGATAGACCTTTTCTGGTCCAGCGCATAGCTTTTGAGACTAATTTAGCTTGAAAGAAAGAAAGAAAAAAAATATATACTCACTTTCCATATTTAAGACGCAACGCTGCACTAAGATTCCTCTACGGAAATTTTATTAATATTTTCCCGGAATGTACTCTGTATTGCGCAACTTTTGCAGTTAATTTTTTGAAAATCAAAAATATATATTTTTTTTTTTTTTCAAAATGCACTAGGATTGCAATATTAAGAAACCGGTAGCCATCTGGTTTTTTGTCCAAAAATTTTTTTGCTATTTTTCCTGTAAAAGGCTCCTAAATCCCCATCTTTTGGGGTGGGAAGCATTTTCAAATTGGAAAAAATAACGAAATCGGGACGTATTTAGATACTTAGATAATTTTGTTATATAAAAATAGTGCTTTGAAAATAAAAAATACATTCACTACTCCAGCAATTAAAAGTTACCGAGTTTAGAGTTTTATGGTGAAAAAATTTTTTTGAGTGTAAATCGGTTGAAAGTAAAAATTCGCGCGAATTATTTTCAGAAGAAATATGAAATAATTTTTTATTTTATTACTTAACTCGAAGTTACTTTCAATAAAGGATATATAAACTAATTTGTTATTTTATTATTTAACTTACAGATTCGGCAGTAGATTTTAAAATGGGGTCTTATTTCATTTCAGCAAATGGGGTGTTGTTTCATTATGAAATAACACCCCCAAAAATGGGGCGTTATTTCATTTTTTCGCGATTTTATTTCAGTTCGTTATGGCTTTATTTCATTTCTAATATTGGGGCATGGTTTCATTATTTCACTTTCATTTTGGGGCCTCATTTCCTGGGGCTTTCTTTCATACCGCCGATGGAAACATCAGATAAGAAGAAAACTTTTGGAAATTAAGACGAGTAAAAACGGCCCGTAAGTGTAAAAGGGTAACTTTTTGTATCTTCTTTACAATTTAGTTTAGGAAAATTATTTAAATTGGATATGTAGATTTCATCAGAGACACTAACAGCGGCCAAGAAGAAATTTTTTATAATTCGCAGCCTCGAACTGTTGCCCGACGAATAGTTAAGGCTAATCTTGTTTGTTACCGTACTTTGAGGAATCCACTGATATCAGAGAAAAACTGGCAACTGGTGTTGGCGAATAAATGAAATATTTAATTCTACAGTGCTACTATACGAATGTTTAAATTAATAAAAGAGTTTTCAATTTCATTATCAAACTAGCTGTTTTTACCCGGTCTTGCTCGTGATCTAAAGGCCTTTGACTGAAAAATGGTTCACTATGCTTACCAGGTACTGAGCTGTGTTCCGCAAGCGTGTCACCTCCGCGCGTTTGACAGCTGCACCGCGTTCACGTCCGCGCACCGCTCGTGCTGCCGCGCAGTTGTCGTCAACTTATTTTAATCGCCAAAATCTATTTGTAAAATTATTACGATGTTTTAGCTGAGCTGCGTTCCGCTAGCGCGTCGCGTCCGCGCATATGGCAGCTACTCCCGTGCTTCGGCGCAGTTGTCGTCCACTTATTTTAATCGCCAAAATATAGTTTTCAGATCATTCCGTTATTTTAGCTACGCTGTTTTCCTTTAAAAACATTCAAATTTCAGAAAAATTGGGGAAGTTGTTTATTTCTTTTGGGGACTTTTATTTAAATTTGGCGAATTTGTTTGTACCAAACTTCAGAGAAATCCGTTGAAAAATTAAAAATTTGTGTAGCGAACAAATATACCAAACAACATAAAACGAATTTTATATAAAAAGTAGGCAGACGTGGTAGACGTGGCCGGTAAAAAACCATATTTTGGAGAAAGACTTTGAAAAATAAAAATCTCTAGAGCGAAAAAATATACAAAAAACAGAAAATGAGTTTATTTATTTATTTATTTTCCATTTCCTGTACAACAAGATTTAATCTTATATTTAAAGTACAGGAATTCAAAATCCAAAAATTACATTAAGGCAAACATATAGTAGAACAATTATTCAAAACAAAAAAACAAGTAAAGAAATTATAGTCGGTCTAGACCGACTATACGATACCCTATACCATGCGTTTAGAGACCCTATCTCTTAGGCCCAACTAATTGGATATAGAAAATAAGCATAAACCAATTTTGAGTGGCATTTTTATTAATTTTTTTGGCTGCAGATATGAAAAAGTTCATATCGGATGCTATGTAACGGGTGATTTTTTTGAGGTTAGGATTTTCATGCATTAGTATTTGACAGATCACGTGGGATTTCAGACATGGTGTCAAAGAGAAAGATGCTCAGTATGCTTTGACATTTCATCATGAATAGACTTACTAACGAGCAACGCTTGCAAATCATTGAATTTTATTACCAAAATCAGTGTTCGGTTCGAAATGTGTTTCGCGCTTTACGTCCGATTTATGGTCTACATAATCGACCAAGTGAGCAAACAATTAATTCGATTGTGACCAAGTTTCGCACTCAGTTTACTTTATTGGACATTAAACCAACCACACGAATGCGTACAGTGCGTACAGAAGAGAATATTGCGTCTGTTTCTGAGAGTGTTACTGAAGACCGTGAAATGTCGATTCGTCGCCGTTCGCAGCAATTGGGTTTGTGTTATTCGACCACATGGAAGATTTTACGCAAAGATCTTGGTGTAAAACCGTATAAAATACAGCTCGTGCAAGAACTGAAGCCGAACGATCTGCCACAACGTCTAATTTTCAGTGAATGGGCCCTAGAAAAGTTGGCAGAAAATCCGCTTTTTTATCGACAAATTTTGTTCAGCGATGAGGCTCATTTCTGGTTGAATGGCTTCGTAAATAAGCAAAATTGCCGTATTTGGAGTGAAGAGCAACCAGAAGCCGTTCAAGAACTGCCCATGCATCCCGAAAAATGCACTGTTTGGTGTGGTTTGTACGCTGGTGGAATCATTGGACCGTATTTTTTCAAAGATGCTGTTGGACGCAACGTTACGGTGAATGGCGATCGCTATCGTTCGATGCTAACAAACTTTTTGTTGCCAAAAATGGAAGAACTGAACTTGGTTGACATGTGGTTTCAACAAGATGGCGCTACATGCCACACAGCTCGCGATTCTATGGCCATTTTGAGGGAAAACTTCGGAGAACAATTCATCTCAAGAAATGGACCGGTAAGTTGGCCACCAAGATCATGCGATTTGACGCCTTTAGACTATTTTTTGTGGGGCTACGTCAAGTCTAAGGTCTACAGAAATAAGCCAGCAACTATTCCAGCTTTGGAAGACAACATTTCCGAAGAAATTCGGGCTATTCCGGCCGAAATGCTCGAAAAAGTTGCCCAAAATTGGACTTTCCGAATGGACCACCTAAGACGCAGCCGCGGTCAACATTTAAATGAAATTATCTTCAAAAAGTAAATGTCATGGACCAATCTAACGTTTCAAATAAAGAACCGATGAGATTTTGCAAATTTTATGCGTTTTTTTTTTAAAAAAAGTTATCAAGCTCTTAAAAAATCACCCGTTATATATAGGGACTAGGTCCAAAAATAGACCGATCCTGACTATGGTTGGTAAAGTCTTGTATTTTGCGAAAATATATACAAACAAAATTTGAGATGAATCAGTGCAATATTTTTGTATTTTGATAGCTTTAAGTGAAGATCGGGAAGCAGCTCTATATGGGGCCTATGACTAAGAGTTGTCCCATAGGGATCGTTTTTGGACTATTTATTAATGGGTGTAATAAACACATACAAACACAATTTGACTAAGATCTATACGACAATTTGGATCTTATGTCAATTTATGTCGATTTTATAGGGGTCATTTGTATAGGGGCTAGGTCTGAAGATCGACCGATTCTCACCAATTTCAACAGCGTTCATCCCATGGCCGGTGAAAGCTTATATACAAAATTTTGTCAAAATATATTCATATTTGCGACCTGCAGTTTGATTACGAGGTTTAGATGGACACACAGACGGACGGACGGACGGACGTACACTGTTAAATCAACTCAAAAAGTGATTCTGATTCGATCGGTATAATTAAAGATGGGTCTAGGTCAAATATTTTTGGTTGTTACAAACAGCAGCACAAAGTCATTATACCCAAACCACATAGTGGTATAGGGTATAAATACACATGTAGTAAATTACATTTAAGCTTGTTCAAAAAATTTAAATAAAAACTGCTTAAAACTATTTGTGTTGCTGTTAAGTTGTTGGGTATGTGGAAGAATATTCCAAAGACGTGAAGCATACAAGTTAAACTGCCATTCAGATGCAAGACAACGGTGAAATGGAATAATAATGTTTTTTCCTCTTTCCGATCTTGCAAACCGAATTTTTTCGAAAAGGTATAGTGGGGTTTGTGTATAGATAATTTTGTGTAGATAACGAAGTACACGGATCTTAAGAAGGCTATCGAACGAGACGCCATAAAGATTTGTTGAAATGTGGGAGACTTGAGAGTGCTTTCGTAATCCATACACATATCTAAAAACATTGTTGAAGATAACGTTAAGTCTTCTTTTGCTGGTAGAATCGCAGCTTGCAAACAGTTTACATACATAAATTAAACTTGATATTAGATATGTGTTAGCGAGTAGAATTCTTATTCGTAAAGGGGTGAAATATTTTGATGACCAAACCGTCCTTAACTTATTCTAAGTTTGTCCGACTAGTACGTTTACATGATTTGTCCATGTTAAATTGCTATTAAAAATCAAGCCAAGGTTCTTGGCAGAATTTACAATTGCTATTTTTTCCCCACTTATTTAAATATCATCACTTATGGCAGGATCAGTTGTTCTTTTATGAATTATCAAGCACTTTGACTTATTTGGATTAAGACAACGTCCATTTGCTGTTGCCCAGAGAAAAATCTTTTGTAAATCATCGTTTAGCCTAGCTATATTAGCGGCAACAGATTGCATTGGACTACTTACATATAATTGAATATCATCTGCATACATGTGAATTTTACAATGTGAAAGCTGTTTTGGTAGATCATTTGAAAAAAGTAAGGGTCCAAGTATTGACCCTTGAGGCACTCCTCTGATGAGTCTTAAATGATTAGACCAAGTATTATTTACGTTAACGGATTGCCATCGATTTGTTAAGTAAGAAGAAAGAAGCCTCGTTGAGGCATCAGAAAACTTAAAAAAGTGCATAAATTTCATACAAAGCGTGCTATGGTCAACCGTATCAAAGACCTTCGAATGGTCAAGAAGCACCAAAAAATTTAAATTACCATTATCTAGTTCACTCCGTATGTTTTCGGAGACATCCAATAAAGCACATACGCAACTATGATGTGAACGAAATCCTGACTGTGCATCGGTTAGGAAATTGTTTTCTTTGATAAACAAGCACATTTGCAGGAGCAAAAGTTTTTCTAGCACTTTTGATAGATAACATAAAATAGCTATGGGCCTGAACTCCGTATTCGTTTTCGGTAATGGAACTATTCTTGCATGTTTCCATTTAGATGGAAAAGTACTGGACATAATGATTGTGTTAAATAAGTACGTCACATAAGGTAGGACTAATGGCAGCAATATTTTTATAAACTTTGGATGCATATTATCACAGCTCACTGCGTAAGATTTCATAGACGAAAAACTTGAAAAGACATCAGATTGGCTAACGCAAGGAAATTCAAAATTATTAACATTGTTTGAGGCATTACTTTGTATTCAAGCATGGAAAGCTGTAAAAGTTTTTATTGATTGGTATCACAATTATATCAGTAAATAATTTATTTAGTGCATCAGCATCGACTTGAAAGTTATTTGACATATCTACATTAACAATTCAATTTTTACGAATTTGCTTCCATGTCTGTCTATAGTCAACTGCGGCACTAAAACGACTAGAAAATATTCAATTTTTGCACTTCTTATGTTGGCATTAACAATCCTTCTAGCGGCTATATATTCTGATTTCAATTCAGGTGTTCTAAAGCGCTTCCATCTTGAGTAAGCCAAGTCCCTGCTGTGGATAAGTTGTTTAAAGACATTAGAAGAAGTTGGCGTTAACGTAGGCGTGGCCGGTGAGCTCCGCTGAAGTACAACGACTGATATCATCAAATTTCGGAAAAATCCGTTAAATAATAAAAATTTGTATAGCGGTCAAGCAAACAAACAAAATGGGTACACATGATCCCTGTACTCTAGGGAAGGTCACCGTTTGCTTGTTACTGGCCGCGTCCACTTTTTCTATATAATCAATTTTCTGTTTTTTGTGGTATATTTGTTCGCTATAAAAATTTTTATTTTTCAACGCATTTCTACGAAATTTGGTACGCATGACCTCTTTGCTCCAAGAAAGGTTACTGTCTATTTCCTACTAGTCGCGCCTTCTTTTACGCCCACTTTTTTAACATAATTCTCTTTCTGTTTTTTGGTATATTTGTTCGCTATACAAATTTTTAATTTTCAACGGATTTCTCGGAAATTTGGTACGTACAATCTCTGTTCTGTAGGGAAGGTCACCATATATCTCTCACCGGCCACACCTACTTTGCGCCCACTTTTTACATAAAGTTCATTTTCTGTTTTTTGGTATATTTGTTCGCTATATAAACTTTTTGTTAAGTTTGTTACACACGGAAATAACTTCACGACGAACAAATCCCACAAATTTAAAAAAACGTCCCCAAAAGAAATGAACAAATCCCCCAGTTTTTCTAAAAATTAAATAAAAATTAACTTGCTCCCCAAATTCATTTTTAAATTTTTATATATTTTTATTATTTATTGAATTTTGTTAACTATTTATTCAAGTGAAAATTTGCATATTGCTCTCAATATCTGCCCTGCAATAAACGCATTTGAAATCTGTATTCTTTTCAATAGCATCATTTCGGTGCTCGGAAGAGCGCGCGACGCGACCGCGGTACACATCTTAGCTAAAATATCGACATGATCTGAAAAATATATTTAGCGATTAAAAAAGTTGGCGCTGCGCGGAAGCAAAGGTTTAGCTGCCAAACGCGCGGACGCGGACGCGACAAGCTAGTGGAACACAGCTCAGTGAAAAGTCTTATGATACATTTGATCTACATACATATATGCAATATTTACCTATTGATTCAAAAAAAACTTAAAGCGGTTTCGCAGCTTATTTTTTAAGCACTTTTGCTATAGCGCCTTACAAAATAACTTCTGATTTAAAAAATTAAAAAATTTTAAATTGAAATTAAAAAAACCGTGCAAATTTTTGAACCATTTCTCCAATCAAAGGTCTTTGGATCCCGTGCAAGACTGGGTAAAAACAGCTGGTAATTAATATAATAATTACGATAACAATGCGGAAGGTATACTACTAGTATAAATATATTTTAATATAGATATTTTTTACGCGTGTTTCTTACACATAGAAGTAAGTAGTCCAAATATTAACCCTGTTCCCATACAAAAGTAGCTCCCGATATTATACTTTCGTATATGGTTTTGGGTGAAATGAGCAACTTTAATACATATGGTAATGTCTGACGTGATCCGTCACTTAGCTTATTCTTATTTCCTATATCCAATTATGATCTCACCAAAGTTGGATCTGGTAACATTTCTAGTAACACATGTTATAGTTTATAGTATGGTCGGTCGAAACCGATTAAAAGTTTCTTACTTGTTTTATAACAAACAAAATTCTTAATAGCCGTATTCATATTTTTTTCTTTTTCTTTAATTTAATTTTAAACCAAATTTCTTTTGTTTTTTCTACATTTGAAATATTTTACCCGAATATTTATACAAACAAATTTGATGAATGTTTGCTTAATTTACATTTTAAATGAAATTCTTTTTTCTTTCATTTTGGCGTCAAACTAAATGCAAGCGTACATGTACATATTTATTCTGGCAAAATATTATCATGTTTACACAATTTGTATGAAAGTTACCACAATAGAAGGCTTACGCACACTGTCATTTGAAATAAATTTAACAAGGGGTATGGGAAAACAAATATAAAAAATAATTAGAATAACTTTCATATAACATTTGACCCGCAGGATTTTATTTAAGATTTTTTACATTTGCATATTGATGATTTAGTTATTTCTAATTAATACCACTTATACCGAAATGTTGTCATATTACAACACCAAACCACACATAAATTTATTTATAACTGCGAAACTGCTGCTTATGTAGCGAAACGTTATACAAGCAGATTAAAGTTATTGTAATTCTTAATTGTTCTTAATTTGTTTCAGCAATCGGACTAGTAGTTCCCGACTTATGTCAAACAAAAGAGCCCAAAACGGGACAAATTCCCCTATATGACACTTCTAAGTTCAAATCGATATATCTCGATTCCTAGACCTGACCCAGCGAAATGCCGGGTTACGTAAATTTTTTTTCGACCGATATAACTTCCCCGGTGGTTTCATCCCATCCCGATCACTGACCCCTACCACAGTGTTAGTATAGGAAATACCAGCACAGTTTTCAGTATAAAAGTAAAAAAAAATCATTTTTTTGACTAAAATTCTTATTTGATAATTTTGAAATAACGAACCAAAATCGAACAAGCGAGTAGCATAGTCTGAAACTCTGCAAAGAAGACTATCATATGTTTATTAATATCGTATCTCCACATAGAAAAAACAGACTCAATACACTGAATTTATTGCCAAGTGAAATATGATGATATTAATAACCAAATTCGGTATAATTATGAATAGAGTTCTGTCGCCTCAACAGATTTATGATCGTAGTTGAAAATTATTAGATTCCATTAAATATCTGCTGACCAAATCAACAATTCGGTTGACGCATATTTTTCTCTGTGTTCACGCAGAGTACGGCTTGGTTGTGGTAGCAAAATTTGCTGCAAACTTGATCTTTCGTAGTACTATAGACAACGAGAAGATCAAGCCACTTAAGTTTTTAAATAAATTTGATTTTAATGTGATACAATGATATTCATATACATTATCCGATGGAAATTATTTTTAATACACAAAGACTTCAATTAGAGCGTAATTATTTGTTTAAACCGCAGCAACTTTTTTGTTTGTTAATAAAAAGAAATGTAGCCATAATGAAACCATGCACAATGATATGCGACATGTTATGAAAGGACTAAAAATGACGATGCAGTGTACAAAAAAATGAGCGGTATGCAGGGACGTGGCAAAAAAAAATTTTTTTTTCGAAATAGTCTTTAACTAATCTGTAGTCCTAGGATAGGAGACCGAACCACCCTAGTATACCCTCTGCTCTGTTTGGTGCGATTACTGACCATTTTTTTATTACTATTTCGTACACTTTTTTGGAAAACGTAGGAAAAAAATCTTTGTTTTTAACTTTTTTCGGCAGAACAGGGTCAATATATCAACCAATGTATATGAATTTAACTTTTTACCAAACAAACTATCTGCTGCTTTTGGTTACTGCTGAGGATAGGTGACTCTTCCCGGAACAGCTGTATAATCTGTCATGCAGAATATAGATCAATCTTTGAAACAAATGTGCCAATGTGTTTGCTTCATTCAAAGTAAAAACATTTGATCTTGAGCCTGGATAATTTCAAACTCAATCATTAAAATGATAAAGATCGAAAATAAGATTTTTTATTTTTATAAAAAAAAAAATAAAAGTATTTAAGTTTTGTAACTCTCTAAATACCCAGTCTTTCATCTAGCTTATTTGTTGCCTTTATTGGCTACTTTTTGCCAATCTTTTCTTGGCGTCACTAGTTTCAGCTGTTGATTTTGCTACTGGTTTTTTTTTTGGCTTTGGAAAGAAATCGTATTGAGTGGAGACAGAAAACTTGGATCTTCCATCGACAAGCGGTACAAAGGCATGGTATTGAGCGGTGCCATCGATTGCTATCGCAGCATCGAATCTGCTCTTCAGTGTTTTCAATGTTTTCTCAAGATCCTTTTTGGTAGTAAAAAGCTATTTTTATTTCTTTAAAATAATTATTTGCCCAATGGAATAAAGCAGTCGCATATAAGATGCGATCTTTATAAAATTTTAGATATTTTAGTATTATCTTTTGGTACTCATAAACTGCAACGGTATCATGTTTTAAATGGTGGGATATGATTGTCATACTTTTGTGTTCCGCTTTTTAATCCTTCATGTAGTAAATAACTACTTTGAATATAGTTGCTTTGTCGTTATTGAAGTGGAAAGCATCCTGTATAACATATTTATAGCTTTCTGCGAAATCATATGAAATAACGAATTCACCAGACTTTAGATGTATCTTCAAATCCTTGAAGAATGACCATTGCTCTTTGACTAAAAAGTCATGGTTTCTCAAGTTTAGCAATCCTGTACACATTTCTTCCACAAAATCATCCACATTTAAAATTATTGTTTTCAATGTGCATCTGTTAGTCTGAATCCAAGATTCAAATTTGACCTCCTCCATATATTCGTGGTCAAAAGAGTTGACCAAATTCTCTTTGATGAGTGTGGGTATTTAAAAATTTACAAATCTTAAATACTTCATCAGCTACAATAAATTAATTAAAAAAATGGTAATGTTATAAATGGATCTAATGTGATTATTATTAAATTTTATTTTATTAAATTATTTTTTTTTTTTTTTATACCCTATACCACTATGTGGTTTGGGTATAATGACTTTGTGCTGCTGTTTGTAACAACCAAAAATATTTGACCTACACCCATCTTTAAGTATACCGATCGAATCAGAATCACTATCTGATTCGATTTAACGATGTCCGTCCGTCCGTCCGTCCGTCTGTGTGTCCATGTAAAGCTTGTAATCAAACTGCAGGTCGCAAATATGAATATATTTTGACGAAATCTTATGTATGAGCTTTTATCGGCCATAGGATGAACGCTGTTGAAATTGGTGGGAATCGGTCGATGTTCAGACCTAGCCCCCATACAAATGACCCCTATGAAATCAACATATATTGCCATAAGATCCAAATTATCATACAAATCTTAGTCAAATTGGGTTTGTATGTATTTATTACATCCATTAATCAGTAGTCCAAAAATGATCCCTATTGGACAACTCTTAGTCATAGGCCCCATATAGAGCTGCTTCCCATCTTCACTTAAATCTATCAAAAAACAAAAATATTGCCTGATTCTTCTCAAATTTTGTTTGTACATATTTTTGCAAAATACAAGAGACCTTACCAAACATGGTCAGGATCGGTCCATTTTTGGGCCAAGTCCCCATATACATATCATCCGATATGAAATTTTTCATATCTGCAGCCAAAAAAATTAAGAAAAATCCCACTAAAATTTGGTTCCTGCTTATTTTCTATGTCCAGTTAGTTGGGCCTGAGAGATAGGGTCTCTAAACCCATGGTATAGGGTATCGTATAGTCGGTCTATACCGACTATAATTTTCTTACTTGTTTTATTATTATTATTATTATTATTATTATTATTATTATTATTATATATTAGTTTAGTTATTATTACAAATAAATAAATAAATTATTTTTTAACATTTCTATAGGAACCAAGTAAGAAAATTATAGTCGGTCTATACCGACTATACGATACCCTATACAATGGTTTAGATACCCTATCGCTTCATTCTAACTAATTGGATATAGAAAATAAGCATAAACCAAATTTGAGGGGTTTTGTTTTTAATTTATTTTGCGGCAGATTGGAAGCAGCTCTGTATGGGGCCTATGACTAAAAATCGTACTATAGGAATTATTTTTGGACTACTGATTAACGGATATAATAAACACTACACGCCCAATTTGACTGAGATCTATATGATAATTTGGATCTTATGGTAATTTATGTCGATTTCATAGGGGTCATTTGTATGGGGACTAGGTCTGAACTTGGACCGAATTTCACCAATTTCAGTAGCGTCCATGCTATGGCCGATAAAAACTTATATACCAAATTTCACCAAAAAATATTCAGATTTGCGACCTGTAGTTTGATTACAAGGTTTACATGAACACACGGACGGACGGACGGACGGACATCGCTAAACCGATTCAGAAAGTGATTGTGAGTCGATGGGTATAATAGAAGATGGGTCTATGTCAAATATTTTTGGTAATTACAAACAGCAGCACAAAGTAATTATAGCCAAACCACATAGTGGTATAGGGTATAAAAAGTCATTTTTTTCCTGTGGTTAATATATTGTGAGTATTGCAGTATCGAAGGTATGAAATTTTACTTATGTAGGTATGCTAACTGCCATCAGAAAGGTTAATTTGTCTAATTTGTCAGTGTACGTTTTATTTTTACGATTTTAGAAACACAAAATTTTAATTAGTGCATATGCTAAAAATTTAAAAGCCATTGTCTTGAGTTACAAAATTTTTTTTTCAGTCTAAGCGAGCAAAAAAAGGGCCTTTTTCGAAAAAAGAAATTCAACAAAATTTTTTTGATTTTTAGGTGGAGGAGAAAAAACCCCTGTTTGGTCAAAATGTCAAATTTTGACCCCCTACTCAGAGAGTTCTGGGCCGATTTTGTTGAAAAATTGTGTCTAAACTACTATTCAATAGGACTAAACTTTGTGCAAATTTCATCCCGATCGGAAGACATCGGTTTAAAAAGTTAGTTCACTTGACATGAAACGCCCCACATATAGTTCGAATTTTTTATATATTTGCTTATTAAGTCCATTAATTATACCCTCCACTCCAGTGTGCAGAGGGTATATATAAGTTTGTCATTCCGTTTGTAATAATTAGAAAAAAAATTTTGGACCCCCATAAAATATATATATTTGTGATCCTTATAACAACCGGAGTTGACATAGCGATGTCCATCTGTCCATCTGTCCGTCTGTGGAAATCACGGTGACGGCATCAATCGGGCAGCTAGGGTGCTCGCTGATATAAAAAATGATTCACTGACATCCTGAGAAGTCCGCTGATTAAAATCGTCCAAATCGGTTGATTAGTGCCCGAGATTTGAATGAAGAACTAAAAAAAGTCTTGAAAAAATATAATTTTCTATGCTGTTCTTTTCACGATCACGCCCTCAATAATATAGCTAGGGTCATCATTTTTAGTGAGCGTGATTCATCGAACTCGTTAAAAGATTCCTATTTCAAAAATCATTAAAATCGGTGGAACAGGTCAGTGGAACAGGTCTGAAAAATAAAAAAAAAAAGAAAAATATGATATTTCTATATTGTTCTTGTTGTTATTCTAAATGTTGTATTGTTGTCGTAGCTGGACTTGTTGCTTTTGTGGTCGTTGTGGTAATAATATAATTAAAACTAACCCTTTGTAAATTTTTTTTATCAACCCTGGTAGACAAATTTAAAAGTTTCCATTGTTTTAGCATCACTAAAAAAATTTATTATATCATTTCTCTCATTGCCACGAATCTGGCTGCCAAGTTTCAGATCGACTGGATTATGGGAAAGGGATTAAAATCGACCCAAAATTTTTTCGACAAGCAGACACTACGAGTTTATATAAAGGGAGTAAAAATTCACCAGCATCTAAAGCAAATAATGCTAAAATACGTAGTTGTTAGTAAAAAAAAAATGTAAATTTAGCAAAAAAAATTTTATGTATTAATTTATTTAAAGAGAAAAACACAAAAATAACGTTTGATATTGCATTTTTTGTGTGTAATATTTACATCTACATACATACATATATATGTGTATCCATAATAACTGCATGTTAGAAATAAATCGGTATATTATTTTATTTACATAATAACTGCATGTTAGAAATAAATCGGTATATTATTTTATTTACATAAAATTCTGCAATATTTTGTTGTAGGGAAAATACATTTCTTTTGCATTAACAGATTGTCACTCCATTTTGCTCAGCGTGACTATGCCACAGTAGATGGCGGCACAATTTTTGTTCTAATTAGCTTTGCAATACATAGTTATTTCTATTTTAACATGAATGTCAATATTTTCAAATAGATATCATACAGAACAATGTTAAGAGTGTACACGGGCTGGTTTTTTATTTCATATGTTTTTTCATTATTCTTTTACAAGTTTGGCATATTAACTTTTTGTTGTCTTTATAAAATACAGTTACCGAGTTCATCAATGAGTTTTTTGCTTTCGAAACAGTTCTACATAGTTATATAGAATTATAATTCTGCCTTACCTATAAAATATCTGATTGCGATAACATCAAATTTTTACAAATTGTTTATAATTACTAAATCATTATTATTCACATAAATACAAAATTGCACTTTTTAAATTTCCCATTCAAATTTTAGAAAATATAAATTCTAAAAACTGGAATTAAAATTTCAAATTATAAATTAGAAAATATTAGTTGACTATCAGAAAATCATATCAAAATGTCGGAAATAATAATTTTAAATTTAGAAGACATCAATTGCATCTTTAATACATAAATTTAATTCGTTAAACATAAATTGAAATTCCAAAAAAAAACCAAACATATTTTTTAAAAAATGTTTACATTTAAAAAAAATATTGGCATTGGCATAATAGCTTTTCAATAATTTCTTTTAACGATAGTCGAATCGGTAAAAAAGGAAATAGCAAAATTATCAGTAAAATTTTTAAACGATATTCGCTGTTGTTAAAGTCAGCTGTTGTTGTTATCTAAACGACAACCATTTTTGTGTTGTTTATTCAATCGATAAAAACTTAAATTTTTAAAATAGTGAAAATATTTCGCTTTTATTAAAAAATTTTTTTATATAAATAAAAAAATTAAATATCATATTCAACTCATTACTTCATTTTCAAATAAATAAACAGAAATATTAGTAAAAAAATAAAGATATTAAACATAAACTTAAAATCATCCTGTCAAACACGAAGTAATTTGTTTTTTTTTCTATTCTTCTTTGTGTTTTTCGCTTATTTTGACAGAGATGCCACTCATTGACAATTTAAATAAATAGAAAAATAGATTGGTCGACTGTCGTTAAGATGTATGTACTTAGTGAATCACTTAATCCTTAGTGCAAACAACAATAGCTGTCGATATATTTTGCGATTGTCGGATCGTTGAAATTTACAGAATCAGACTACAGAAAACAATAATTTAAATTCAATGAATTTTAGAAAACCTCAAATGATACTTAAGAATTGCGAACATGAAAATTGATACATAAATAAACGCAGTTTGATGAGAATGTTATTTATATATAAATTTTCATAATTTTTTTGGATGAAAATTTGAAGTTTTTCAGAAAATAAAGATAACAAATTATTTTATTTAAAATGTTTGGGACATTTGGTTTTTTGCGTTTGGCATCCCTAATTAAATTATTTATTAAAATAAATTTATTCTCTATGTTTTCCAAATATGGCAATATTTTAATAAAAAAGTTGAGAGAGCTTTTTTTTGGTTATTATTTTGTTACTCCATCCGACCTATATGGCCACAATGAAGAAATATTTGGCCAGTGAAAATAAACTATACAGCCATCACCAATTAGCACGATTTAATGCATATAGCCACCCTACACAATCATTACCTTTGCAATGGAGGTTAGAGCCAGCTATTTAATTAGGAAAAACTAAACTAAACGAGAAGTTATGTCATATAACTGGAAACGCATGCATATAGGTATATAACCTAAATGCATGCCGATTAACAACCACGATGATCAAAAAGCAAACCCCGAAATAAATCCGAAATAATAGAAAAGACGAAAACCAACCCAAAGAATTTGCTGGATTAATTTGGTATTAAGTTTAACAAATTGCTTTCTTTTTCCAATATTTTGTTTACATTTATTATTAATACTCAAACCGAGGTGGAGGGTATCAAAGATTCGGCACAGCCGAATTTAACACTCTTACTTATTTTTGCCGAAAAATACACCCAGTAGAACCATTCTTGGTCACAAACTCATAAAAAAATTGCTTCCAGATAATCAAAAGGCTATTAAAACGCAAGCAAAGGTATCACAGTCAGTCTAGACCGATATTAGATATTAAATAATTGGGCACAGATAATAAGCATAAACCAAATCTGAGTTGAATTTTTACTATTTTTTTTTGCCTAAAAATCTGAAAAAGTTCATTTCGGATGCTACATTTATATGGAGAATAGGTCGATAAATGGACAGATCATGACCACATTTGCTAAAGGTACATATTTTGCATAAACGCATACGAACCAAATTTGAGAAATATCGGTGCAATATGTTTGATTTTGATGGTTTAAGTAGACTTATATGCGGAATATATTCATGAATTGTCCTAAAGGTTTATGTATTTGAGCGTGTGCTTTAGCCATGGACCGAATTTGAGGACGATACAATTTTCCAGCCAGATGCATAATTTAATTTCAAACTGCAATCACGTTTACTAAGATAAATTAAAATTATTTTTTGCTAACAAACTTTCGGTGAAACAGCCTTCTTATTTTCTACACACAGTCTATCCAAAAATGGGAGAAAAGTGAAGCAAAAACATAATTTTGAAATTCCTTTTACCAACACACTAGAGAATCTTACTAAGCAAGCGTTTTTCTATCAAAATAGAAATGCTAGTATACCCTGTCATGCTTCGCTGCGACTGACCGGAACTTAGTGACAATTATGTTTTCATAATCAATTTTTCCTGCCAATTTTCTATTGTCCAATCAAGCATATAATTTTATTCATTTTATATTTTTTTATTTCCGTGTTTTGCTGAAAACCGTGAAAAAATTATCAAAATTTTCGGCATTCCGACTCTGAAGCAAGCTCTATGTCGATAAAAAAAAAACATGGGTTTCACAAATTTAATCTGAAAGCACTTATAGATTGGCTTCGATTTTAGAATATTTTTTGGTAGTTTTTTATATTAACGACTTTTAATCTGGCGATTTTTGTTTCTGATAATTTTTGTTTTTCGAAATTTTTTTACCAATTTTGACTTTGACAATTTTTTAATTTGGCGATTCCATCCATATATCCGCGACTACTTAAATTGCTAAATAATGCACTTGTCAAAAATTTTAAGACTGTCGCTTTCACATACTTCTCGCCCATTTTTATCTCACGAATCGTACACAGTGTAAAGGCTTTGATTTTTATAGCCCTCCATACTTTGCATGGACAGTGTTATGCCATCTGCTGCGGTAATGCCTATTTTTTGTCTGACTGATCACATGAATAACTTAATGGCTCACACAATGTACCAAGGCTCTTACTATGATATTACTCCAATATTGTGACATTTAATAATTATTTTATATTAGAAGTGTTATCTGATCCCGCCATTTTTTTTTTGCCCGACTACTCACATTAGTTATTGGTAACATCGTACAAATTTGCAGAGCTCTCCTTAACATAGTATTCGATATATATAATATTGAATGTAAACTTTGTATGGGAGGTGCCATGCCCATTAACAATATCAACAAAATTATAGCCTGTGTACCCTTCGAAATACACAGTAGGACTCTGTAAAAATTTCAGGAAGATCCGTTTAATGGTGTTGCCTCCTAAAAGCTAGAAACATGCAAACACACATAGTTTATATTTTATATAAGTAATAAGTAGAGTAAGTAAATCATGAAAAATTAAATGCAGATCATAAACTCATGAATAATAAGTTTCTCACATTGACACCTGTTTGTCAATGTAAGAAAATAATTAAACTAAGCAAATCATGGGAAATGAAATGAACTCATGATTAATAATTCTCCCACATTGACACCTGTTTATCAATGTAGGGAATTAGCACTAAGTAGAATAAGAACAAAACGATGAGAAATAATTTGTAAAATGAAAATGTTAGAATTATGATTTGAGTATTTAAGTAGATAACATGTTTGAAAATAAAGAATTAGTTAAAGTTCATTGTTCATTATATATATTCGACTCTATAGTGTCATTTGTTGAGATCGCATTGAAGTAAGTGGTAGCATCACCTCTGGTGTAGTGGCTCGAGCTCTTGTTCTTGTCTCACACATCCCCGTAAAGTAGGTACGTTTAGTATTTTTGAAATTTTATTTAATAGTTTTTGTTTGAATGTTGTTACTGGTGATGAGTATATCGTATTAAACCTGAATGTAAAAGACATTTTTTTTTTTTGCTGATTATATATCGAAAGTTTCATAATTTTAATGTTACCTACACCACACTCCAGATTATTTCTTCCAATTTCATACTTATTCAATTAAAATACTAAAAAGAACCTTCATGCGGCAGATCAAAATTTTTTGTCAATTAAATGTAACATCTTTGTTTGAGCGAAAAACATATAAAGTTTCATTAATTGTTGTTTGTGGAGTAGAATTTCTGTTGGAGAAAATTTTAAAAATGTTGCTAAAAGCAAGACCGTGTTGAAAAAAAATATTTTCAAATGATACAAATAGTTCCAAGGAGGCAGGTAAAGTGATAAAGACGAAAAAAATATCAACTGATCATGACCACATCAAGTTGTTTAAAGGCTTGGTTCTAAAAATCTCATACTGAAAACTAGAGATCCTGCTGATACTATTATTATTTCAAAAGAATCATTCGGCACAATTTTAAACTATATATGAGCCCCACAACGACTGTTTTTAAAACCGTTTTTTTTTAGGTAAACGAGGGCCGCATTAATTCCTCTGAAGAAATTCTCTCTGACTACAAAAAGGAAAGGAAAATTATTATAGGTGACGATATTTGAATCAATGCCTGTGACTAAGAGACAATCGGCCAATCAAGTTAAATATAAAAAATCAATAAATAAATCAAGTAAACTAAATAAAGTCATAGGCTGAAGTTGGCTTTAAATTTGAGACAAAAAATGTAGCAGAGAAAACAAGACTAGATTTTGAAATGTATATGATCATCTAGAATTATTTCAAAGGATGCCTATTATTTATTTTACATATTTATAAAGAAATAACTTAAAAACACGCACTTTTAAGACAATAAAAAAGTATTTTCATTTATTTTTATTTAGCTAGTAAGACCTAAAATTTTTTTCCTTTTTGTAATTAAAACTTCAATTTCATTACAATTTTTCCCGACGTTTCTTCGATTTTTTGTCGATTTCTTCTGGGGATTTTGTCTATTTAATTATAAAAAACATCATATTATTACACAAATATTTTACCAAAAACATTAAAACTTACAATTTTCAATATCACATTTATATACAAGATATATTACATTTAACATATAACATTGAACATATAAAACACGAAAATAATAAAAAACACATCTTAATTTAAAATCACAGTCTATTTTATTGCAACCATGTAGCTAGCGTTGAGTAAGCTTTCTTTAGTAAATCGTTTTCTTTCTATTCTTTCTTTATCTATTATCCTCACTTGTTCGAGATCAGCTGTGTGGCCTGTTGAAAGTACATGTTGTGCAAGTGCTGTCGATTCTTTGCCTTTCGCGATATCCATTCTATGCTCTCCCATTCATGTAGTTAGTGCTGTCTTTGTCGTTCCTATGTAAATTTGATTACATTGTTGATCATTACTGCCTTTACATGATATTTCATACACAATATTATTTTGTTGTTGTTGGTCAATTGGAGTTTTGACGTTTGTGAATATTGTGTTTAATGTTTTGTTAGCTTTATACGCAAAGCTGATGTTATTTTGTTTTATTGCTGTTCTTATGTTTCTGTTGTCGGTTAATCTTGGGATATATTGTACACTGTAAAAACGTTTATCATTTATGTTTTCAGTATTGCTAACTTTGTTATTTTTGAATCGTTTATTAATTTCTTCTATTAGGTTACTTATAAGTTTCACTGGAAAACTATTTTCGGTGAGTATAGTGTAGATTTTCCGTGTGTTTTTAGTGTGAAATTCTTCATCACTTATCCGCAGAACTCTTTCAATAAAATTTTTTGCAGTATTGATAATTTGGCTTTTGGGTTGGGTTGCGTTGAAATTCATAATCCTGCCAGAGGCCGTTTCCTTGGAGTGCCAGTCCATTTTGATTTTATTATCATTTCTAAGTATTTTTGTGTCTAGATACGCAATTTGTTTGTTAACTTCCATTTCGAGGGTAAATTTGATTTTGGGGTGCTGATTGTTGAGGGTTCTATGAATTTTATCCAGGTCGTCTATACTAATAATAGCTAAAATATCATCTACATATTTTGCTATGTATTTTATATGGATATTCTCGGCTTTCAATTCTTTTATTGTGTCGTCAAGTAGATTATCTAGAACTATATCTGCTATAGTGGGAGACAGGGGATTGCCCATCGGCATACCGAAAATTTGGTTGTATATTTTGTTCTCGTATATAAAATAGTTATTGTCTGTTAAACAAAACCGTAAAATTTCGAGAAATTTTTGGTTTGGTATGTTGGTAAATTTGTGAATTATGCACCATTTTTTCATTATATTTTTCATGGCAGTATTGATTGGAATGTTCGTGAATAAAGAAACAACGTCGAATGAGACTAATATATCCCTGTCATTCAGTTCTATATTAGCTAGCTGTTCTTTAAGTTGTAGTGAATTTTTAATATTATACTCCATAGAAATTATGTGTTTTAGAGTTTGACCTATGTGTTTTGAGAGCTGATAACATGGTATTTGTACTGATGAGACAATAGGCCTTAAGGGGATTTGTGGTTTATGAATTTTTGGTAATCCATAAATCCTAGGTGCTACAGCAGCGGAGCAAATTAAATTACGTTTTTGATTTTTATCTATATAACCTTTTTTCTCTAATTCTGATATGAAATTATTGTTGATTTTTTGAAGTTTTTGTGTCGGATCGGTTCTCAGTGTCCGATAAGTGTTGCGGTCCTCTAATAGGTGTTCCATTTTTTCTTTGTACTCGTTTTTGTACATCGCTACGGTTTTATTTCCCTTATCTGCTGGTATGATGATTATATCACGATTTTGTCCAAGAAATTTCTTTGTTTTTTCAAAGATAGTCAAAATAAATTTTTCTTTTGGCATGTTTCTAAAGTTTCTTTTAAAGAACGTTATATTATTAGCAAATTTAGTTCTTGCTATGTCCTTTTCTCTATCTTCATCATCGTGCATCGTTTGTATACACTTCTCAATATCCGCAATTAAATTTATAGGTGAAAAATTCCGTTTGTCGACAGGTAACGCAAATTTTTTCCCTAAAGAAAGTATCCATTTACATTCCATGGGGATATCTACTGTGGTTTTATTTTCAAACCAGTGGTTGTTAAAAAAGAATCAATATGATTTGAAAAGTTTTTCTTTCAGTGTACTTAATTAGGTCAGTTGTGTTTTCTTTATCTCTTTTCTTATGTGTTGCGTTCGGTCTGTTTGTTTGCTTATGAAAGTTTTGTAATCGTCGTCTGTCAGTATGTTTACGATCCCACCGTTAATGTGGTAAACTTTCTTTTTTATTAACTTTATATTCGTGTTGGTTTGTGATATTTCCAGGTTTAAAATTTTTCTGTGGAAATTGTTCTCTATTTTTTCTAACTGACCCTTTATGGTATGGCATTCAAATAAATTTTTTACCTGTGTTGTGGTGTTTTTAGTATGATTCGGTATAATGCCATAGCTCCTGCATGACAATAAAAATAAAAGTCGCTCTTGTTGTTGTGCTAGTCTCTTTACTTCATTGCAGTATTCCTTCATTGTTCTACAAGTTTCACTGTCATACTTAAATTCAATGTGTTTAAAATAGCCCTTCATGGTTATATTGGCTGTTGTTTGTTTGGTTGGTGATGTTTATATAAAATTAAATAAAGTTGATTTCGGCAAGCTGTCCGATTTTAATTATTTAGATGGTTGTTTGGTCAATTTTATGTTGTTTCATTTATTTTTATTTAGCTAGTAAGACCTAAAATTTTTTTCCTTTTTGTAATTAAAACTTCAATTTCATTACAATTTTTCCCGACGTTTCTTCGATTTTTTGTCGATTTCTTCTGGGGATTTTGTCTATTTAATTATAAAAACATCATATTATTACACAAATATTTTACCAAAAACATTAAAACTTACAATTTTCAATATCACATTTATATACAAGATATATTACATTCAACATATAACATTGAACATATAAAACACGAAAATAATAAAAAACACATCTTAATTTAAAATCACAGTCTATTTTATTGCAACCATGTAGCTAGCGTTGATGTTGTTAGTATCTTCCTTTAAGTTCATGGTTCTGTTTATTTGCTTTTGGATGTGTAAGCTTTCTTTAGTAAATCGTTTTCTTTCTATTCTTTCTTTATCTATTATCCTCACTTGTTCGAGATCAGCTGTGTGGCCTGTTGAAAGTACATGTTGTGCAAGTGCTGTCGATTCTTTGCCATTCGCGATATCCATTCTATGCTCTCCCATTCTTGTAGTTAGTGCTCTCTTTGTCGTTCCTATGTAAATTTGATTACATTGTTGATCATTACTGCCTTTACATGATATTTCATACACAATATTATTTTGTTGTTGTTGGTCAATTGGAGTTTTGACGTTTGTGAATATTGTGTTTAATGTTTTGTTAGCTTTATACGCAAAGCTGATGTTATTTTGTTTTATTGCTGTTCTTATGTTTCTGTTGTCGGTTAATCTTGGGATATATTGTACACTGTAAAAACGTTTATCATTTATGTTTTCAGTATTGCTAACTTTGTTATTTTTGAATCGTTTATTAATTTCTTCTATTAGGTTACTTATAAGTTTCACTGGAAAACTATTTTCGGTGAGTATAGTGTAGATTTTCCGTGTGTTTTTTAGTGTGAGAGAAATTTCACCTTCTGCGGAAAGACCAACATCTCCAGCTAATTCCCCGAGCATTGTGCCGCGTCTTCACACACGTATTATTGCATCAATATCCCATTTTTCACAAAGAGTCTTCGATTGCCTCTTCACAGAGTTTGTCTTTAATTTCAGCAAGTGCAGTCGCTAATCATTCAAGATCATGGAATGTTTCTCTAAACTTCATTCTAGGATCTTGTAACCTAGGCTGCACAGGATCAATCCTCCTGAACTAAAGTTATTAAACTAAAAGTTAGTATATTTTGCAGAACAGAATTGTAGCTTCACTTCTGGTGTGACTTGTAGTAGTGTCCTTTTCTAATTTTTCTAATAGTTCTACTATATTCTCTAGCCCATCGACGATAGCGCTAACCACTTGTATTCTAACGCTCCATCGTGTTTCAGATTCACGTTTGAAAGTTTTCGTTAAAGCATTTTTTAACAATTCCCATCAAAACGTTTAACATGAGAAAAAGAAACATATGTTTTCAATTATTACAAACCATGTCCCAACGAGTGGATCTTGTTTAGCTACAGTAACTCCTACTAAATTCAATGAATGGTTATCACAATTAAAAATATTGCTTTAAGATTTTTTTCCTTTATTCTGATGAGCGCCAGATGTGTGACTTGCCATCACGTAACATTATGATCTGCAGTTTGTTAATGAAATTTCATCGGAATTTAATTTCTCTAAAATTGTATTTTCGATCGAGGCTGCATCTTTAGCATGTATTTCAATAAAACCCAAAAAAATAATCTTTGATGGAAGCATTTTTATTGATAAAATCAACGTCTACATACCTAACGACTTGGGATATTAGCTTTCGATGAGAAATATCAGGAGTTGAATCAAACAAAAGTCCACAATATTTATTTCTTTTGATATCGTTTATTACTTGATTTCGAATTGTAGATGCCAGAAGATGAATGATTTCATTTTGAATATGTGGTGAAAAATGTGAGACAATTTATGGAGTTTCTGTGGCATGTTTACAACAACTAAGAAATTATAGTCGGCCTAGACCGACATAGTTTAGAGACCCTATTTCTTCGGGCCAACTAGGTCAGAATATGGACAGATCCTGACCATATTTGGCAAGGACACATATATTTTGAAAAAACATATACGAGCCAAATTTGAGAAAAATCTGTGAAATATTTTAGTTTTTTGATAGATTTAAGTGACGATCGGAAAGCAGCTCTATATGGGGCCTATGACTAAGAATTGTCCTATAGGCATTATTTTTGGGCTAGTGATTAATGGACATAATAAACACATACAAACCCAATTTGACTGAGATCTATATGATAATTTGGATCTTGTGGCAATTTATGTCGATTTAATAAGGGTCTTTTTTATTAGGACTAGGTCTGAACATGGACCGCATTTCACTAGTTTCAATAGCGTCCGTCCTATGACCGGTAAAAACTTACATAATACAACACATGGTTTTGAGAATCAATTCTGACAATTGCACCTGAAAATAGCCCCAAAAATATGAACTTCTGCATCATTCGTTTTGTCAAGTTGGCTGACTTTATAACTGAATGACCAAACAATTTTTTTTTTGATCAAGGCGGATTTTTATCACTTTTTGCATTATATTACTCGGTTATTACCCGGTAACCATACGGAATATCTCTTTTGTGTCTGAAACAATGGGGGGAAAAACCCGAATAAACATACCCGAAAAAAGTGCATCCAGTGCCTTAAAAATCGCCAAAATGCCCATTACCCACCCCCCTATTTTCACTTTGTTGCTAAATAACTGGATTACAAATCTTTAAATATGTCGTTTTTTATTTATAAACTTTATTTTATATGAAACTAAAAATTCCGATTCATATGACAGCTAAACGGATTACATTGTGGCTACGATGGCACTACCACAAAAAATTCAGAATTTTTGACATCATTTCTGAAGCGTTAAAAACTCGCAGAGAAAAATGTCAGCGCTAACGCCAAGCTGATTTTCAGAAATTTTGTTCCGTTGACGAAACAAATACGTTCACTTACTGCCATGATATCCCAGGTTTAGTGAAAAAAAAATGGGCAACTTCCGACTTCCGTTTATTCATCGACGGTTCAGTTTCAAGTTAGAAGGCTGTGCTGTTGCACAAAACAAACAAAATGCGCCCATTTCATTGGGATTCAGCACAACTATGAAGGAAACGTATGAAAAATTGGGCGAAATTTTGGAGAATATCAAATACAATGTACACAAATGGAACATTTGTTATGATCTAAAGGTTGTCAACATAATTCGAGGCACTATGTTAAAGGGAGGTTTTCCAAAATACTTCTGCATCCTTTGTTATTGGGATTCGCAATACACAGGGAACCAACATAAATGTAAAGATTGGAAAGCAAGAACTCCCGAGCTTGAGAGATAATTAAAATTACATAATGAACGTCTGATAAAGGATGTAGATGATATTATGGCACATGAAATTAGGAATAGCTGGGTAATTGGTTGAGGTGGTAGTCCAAGATATTGTGGACGCCTATGACTGTTTGAAATCCATCTTTCCAAAACTCAGTGAAGCTAAAATTAGAATAGGTACGTATAGTTGTCTGTATTTAAATATTGTCATGTCTAAATTTGTTCACTTCGATATATTCGCATTACCAATAATTTTTTCGCAAATGCTTTTTTTTTTATATTTCAAACACGTACTCTGAATGAACCGAATTACGAAAATGATGAAAAGCGAATCTTTCACAAATATGCTTTCGAACCATTATAACCTTCTCTGTGCATGGGATGCATTGAAACAAGTCATCGAAGGAGTTTTAAGAAAAAACCGTGTACAGCGAGATGGCATACAAACACGAGTGGACAAGTCTAACTCGGATTACGATGTAGATTCAGAGCACGAATTTGAACAACCTATGAAAAAACAAGATCATCAGAACCACAAGCCTCAACTTCAACGAGGATGGATATTGACAATAATTGAAAATCTTCAAAATTTTTTTTCCATGCATAAATAACAAATAAAAATTTCATATTTTCTGTGTTAGAATAGCTGTTATATTAATCGGAACTTTCATGCAGAATAAAGTTTATAAAGAGAAATAAGCATATATGTGGATCTGTAATCCAGTTATTTAGCAAAAAAGGTGAAACTGGGGGAAAAAAATGGGGGGGAATTAGGAATTTTTGCGATTTTTACAGCACTGGATGCACTTTTTCGGGTTGGTTTGTTCCGCTTTTTTTTCCAATTCAAGATCTACAAGTTTGATCCGACACAAAAGAAATACTCCGTACGGTTACCGAGTTATAACCGTGTTAAAATATACAAAAAGTGATAAAAATTAATTTATAATGGCAGCCAAATTGACAAAACTAATGATGCAGAAGTTCTTATTTTTCGGACTACTTTCAGTTGCAATTCTCAGAACTAAGTCCCAAATCAATGAGCTGAAAAATGTACTGTGTAATATACCAAATTTGATCAAAATATATTCATATTTGCGACTTGTAGTTTGATTACAAAGTTTGCATATATAGACAGACGGATGAATGGACGGACGAGCGGACAGGCATCGCAAAATCGACTCAGAAAGTGATTCTAAGTCAAATATTTTTGGTAGTTGCAAACAGCAGCACAAAGCCATTATACCCAAATCACATGGTGGTAAAGGGTATAATGATTTGGTAGTAGCGGATGAAACTGAGCTACAAGTCTAAATAAAGATAATAGATTTCCTACCTTTGTGCCACCTTGAAGTGCTAGTTTTTCAATATGGCCACGTAGAGGAAGGTTTTGTATAATTAATCTTCGTACTGTTTCTTTCCAAGCCGTAAGTGATTTTCGGTGATTTGGACTTCTTTCATGGCTAATCAATTTACCTTTTTTTTTCCATTTATTAAAAGCAGCAGATGTTGTGGAAAATGATTGTATAGCAGAATTTGATGTACTAAACAGTAAGCAAAAAAACAGTATGCTGTTATATTTTTTGGTGAATATAATAACCAAGATCGGTTAACTTCGGTTCCTTCCTCTTCATTACCGTCCCGTCGAGAAAACCAAGATTTCGGCATTCGACGATTAGTTGATGTTGTTGCTGCACTCAAACTGGCTTCGTTTTGAAATATGCAAGATCCACGAATAATCATTTGTTTTCGAAGTTGGTGCGATATTACTGGAAGATTGTTGCATAATTTTAAATAAGCATCATTCTTGAACTTCAGAACGTTCGGAATTACAGCAAGTCTTTCTGTTTTATTTTCTGTGCTTTTTATGTCCATAGATGTGAACATGGTTTTATCATTTCTGATGTACTTGGGCCACCTTCTGCAGTGTTCTGTCTTTGTTGAGTTGTGTTATTTGTACATAAAAGTTTAGCAGCAGTAGGTGTAGAACCTAAATCTGTTTCTGACTCTGAATCTGATTTTATTTCTTTATCCTTTTTATCTTCTGGATTTACTTTTTGCGATTTTTTTCCTAAGTATGAGTCCTTTATTACTCTAGATTTCAGAGCTTCATTTCTTGCTGTAGTATTCTTTTCCGATTCTGGGAACCGCTTAGTTTTTTCCCGGCATTGACATGGTTTAAATAAAAATTAGTCGACTAGATGTAGTAAGTAATCTTATTTGTTTTATAACTTACGAAGAATGCCTTGAACTTGAAATATACAGTATAATTTATGCTATCATTAAACTTATACCATGTAACACTTAATATTTGATAACGTTTCATTTCCATTCTAAGCAGAGCACAATGACAAGGAGGCATAATTGAAAAATATATGCACAAAGTAACTTAAATATTATTTTTTCGGGTTCTTCCCAAATTTGTTGCGAACTTCCACAACCTGTTATTGTTATCGTTTTGGAATAACAAGCATAAGCTACATTGCGCTGAAGGAAATTAAAATAGATAGTGTTCTAAAAGAAAGAATGTTTGTACTTTGTACACTGCAAATAACGTATTATTTTATCAGAGAATTCAAGGAAGGAGATAAGTTATATAACCAAACAGCGTAGATGCGATAAGGAAGTGCTGACAGCATAGGTTCGAGTCAGCCCTGCCAATAGAAAAGATGTGCCTTTTTATTTACGTATTAACATTTATTATATCACACTGGCACTATACTTAAAATATATTTTCCAGAAATCAATTATTATAAAAATAAAAATTATCGAACAATTTCATATTTTGCGGACCATTTGGCGCACCTTTGTGAGTACCGCCCGGGGCATGATGCCCCCTTGCTCCACCTCGCAACGCCACTGGTTTTCATATTATGCTCTGCCAAAATTAATACGTTGACCCATGAGTTTTAATTAGCCAGAAATTTACGTAGCAGATCAGTAAGTCCGCGATAAGCGTAACTAAAGGGTGATTTTTTAGCTATTATCTTTTTGGCAACACTGGTTTAAACAGCTGACGCACGTTTCGTGTTTTGTTTCATTGTCAAACATCTTCAGTTTGGTCTATAATTTAACCATGAATCGTCTTACAAACGAACAACGCTTGCAAGTTATTGAATTTTATTATCAAAATGCGTGCTCTGTTAAGAAAGTTCATCGCGCGCTTCTTCCATTTTACGGTCAGTTTAATCGACCCACTGAAGCGGCTATTCGGGCAATTGTGACTAAATTTCGCACCAAATTTACATTGTTGGACATTAAACCACCAACACGCTTACGTAGAGTGCGAACTGAAGAAAATATCGCAGCTGTATCGGCCAGTGTTAATGATGACCATCAATTATCGATTCGTCGCCGTTCGAGGCAATTGGGCCTCTGTTACTCAACAACGTGAAAAATTTTGCTGAAGGATTTACAGCTGGTGCAAGAATTGAAGCCAAACGACCTACCGCAACGTAGAATTTTTGGTGAATGGGCTCTTGGCAAGTTGGCCGAAAATCCACTTTTTTACCGAAAAATTGTGTTCAGCGACGAAGCTCATTTTTGGCTCAATATCAGCCAAAAGCATTGGAAGAGCTACCAATGCATCCAGAAAAAGTCACAGTTTGGTGCGGTTTATGGGCTGGTGGCATCATTGGACCGTACTTCTTCAAAGATGATGCGAATCGTAACGTAACTGTGAATGGTGAGCGCTACCGAGAGATGATATCCAACTTTTTTTTGCCCAAAATGAAAGATCTTGACTTGCATGACATGTGGATTCAACTAGACGGTGCCACATGCCACACAGCACGCGCAACAATGGACTTATTGAGAGGCGAGTTCGGTGAACATTTTATTTCACGTTCGGGACCGGTCAATTGGCCGCCTAGATCGTGCGATTTAACGCCTTTGGACTATTTTTTGTAGGGCTATGTTAAAGCTCGTGTCTATACAAACAATCCCGCTTCAATTGACGAATTGGAAGACAACATTGAAGCATTTATTCGTGAGATACCGGCCGAAATGTTGGAAAGAGTATGACAAAATTGGACTAAGCGGATGGACCATTTGAGGCGCAGTCACGGTCAACATTTGCATGAAATAATCTTCAAGCATTAAATTATATGGACCGTAGTATCGATCCAAATAAAGATTTCATGCATTTTTCTGAATTTTATGTATTTTTTTGTTTTTGAAAACTTTTATATAGCTCTTAAAAAATCACCCTTTATTATAATAATTAGTAATATATTTCCAAATAATTTTCACAATAATAATAATAATTTTCAATAATAATACTGTGAAAGTGATATTTTCTAACATTCTTAAAGATATAGATAACTGGTGCCTAACATCTGGAGCAAAACTTTCAGTTGACAAATGCAGCTTACTACATATCGGTAATAAATTTAATTGTAGAACGTTCGATATCGAATCCAACAATGTACAAATTAAACAAACGGACTACCTACGCATTCTAGGAGTTATTTTCGACAAAAGATTTACTTTCAAACAGCAATGTCTTCAACTAAGAAAAAGTTTAACTTCTAGATTAAATATAATAAAATACCTAACATCAAAAAATTTTCAGATCCACATATTCACAATGCTAAATATAACCCGTGCAATTATTCTCTCCAAAATCGACTATGCTCTTCCAATATATGGCCACTGCGCTCCTTCCAATATCAAATTAGTTAAGGCACCATATCACGGTGCTGTCCGTCGTAGTATTGGAGCCTTCCCTACAAGCCCTACAACAAATATACTGGCAGAAGCGGGAATGTCGTCCATCGAAGACCGAATTTTATATTTAACATACAAACTAATACCAAAATTTTTTATTTGTCGTAATAGTAACCTATTCGTGGAAGTAAATAAAACAATTAACTACAAAAGAAAGCCAAAACGCGAATCTACTATATTCAAAAGCATAAACCTGGTACGCACCTTTAATCTACAAATTCAACCAAAGCTTATCAAAAGTTCCTCAGCACCACCTTGGTTATTCGACAAATCCTCGTTGATTCTATCAATGACTAGCCTACCAAAAACTACAACATCACCACTGGTTTATCAACAATCTTTCAAAGAAATTGCATACAACTTTATTCAACAAAACTGGAATCTAATATTCATTGACGGATCGAAAACAAATGAACTTACCACCTTTGCAACAGTCGATATTAATGGAAACATAATCAATACTGGTCACATAGGACCGCACTGTTCCAACTTTACCGCCGAAGCATTAGCGATTCACTTGGTTGTTGAATTTGCTATAAACAACGAATCTAACAACATAGTATGCACCGATAGCCTTTCAACCGTTCAAGCCATACAAAACGCTCGTCATGATTCACCGTTAATAAACCAAATAAGGAACAACTGCTTAAAACACCCTACTAAAATTAAAATAATGTGGGCACCTTCTCACGTTGGTATCACCAAACGTCGTCCACTGCTGTCTTTCCCTACTTGGGAATCACAAGATATGTAAACGCTTTATCGTATCATTTAAAATCCATTAAAACACAAAAATGGACAAACTACCAACACAGCTACAAAAATATGAACCCTCAAGGAAACAAGGTAATATACCCAACAAATTGTTCTAGAAGAGAAACGTCTACAATAGTTCGCCTACGAATTGGACACTATAAATTTTCTCAAAAACATCTACTAGAAAAAAATTCTGCACCACGATGCACCACCTGTAACACTCTTCTCAACAATCTACATATTCTAGATGAATGTCCCACATACAACGCCACCAGAATCAAAATCTTCGGATCCCATGCATCTTCAAATCTTCTGAAAAACATTAATGAGAACAACATTAAATTAATTATCAAATTTATTGTAGAAATTAGATTTTATGATAAAATTTAAGTATTTTTAATACATCGGAGTCGAAAGCCAATGCAGCTAGTACTGTTTTTACTTTAAGATTAGTTACAACAATTTTATTTTGTAATTAATGCAATATAATAATAATAATAATAATAATAATAATAATAATAATAATAATAATAATAATAATAATAATAATTTTCACAAATTGCACACCGCATATACACAGATACTTTGTTTAAATTATGTGTAAACTTTTATCAGACATTTTTTTATATTTGATTTTATTTTGTTTTATTTTAGTCCATTGAATAAATCCTTACAGTCATTAAAATCATAAATTATAATATAAACAAGTAAGTAAATTATAGTCGGTCTTGACCGGCTATACAATAACCTATAGCATGGTTTAGAGACCCTTACTCTTCGGTCCAACTAATTGGATGTAGAAAATAGGCATAAACCAAATTTGAGTGGCATTATTATTAATTTTTTTTGGCTGCAGATATGAAAAAGTTCATATCGGATGCTATGTTTATATGGCGGCTAGGTCGAAAAATAGACCGATACTGACCATATTTAGTAAAGTCACTTATATATTTAAAAAATATATACAAACCAAATTTCAGAAAAATCTATGCAACATTTTGATTTTTTTTATAGATTTATGTAAAGATCGGGAAGCGGCTTTATATGGGAGCTGTGACTAAGAATTGTCCTATACTAATTAGTTTTGGACTACTGATTAATGAATATAACAAACACATACAAACCCAATTTGACTGAGATCTATATGATAATTAGGATCTTATTGCAATTTATGTAGATTTCATGGGGGCCATTTATATGGGGACTAGGTCTAAACATGGACCGAATTTCACCAGTTGTAATAGCGTTCATTCCGTGGCCGATGGAAGCTTATACATACCAAATTTCATCAAAATAGTTTTTTAATTGCGACCTGCAGTTTGATTAAAAGTTTTACATGGACACACAGACGGACAGACGGACGGACAGACGGACGGACGGACATCGATAAATCGACTCAGAAATTGATTCTGAGTCGATCGGTATAATAAAAGATGGCTCCAGGTCAAATATTTTTGGTCGTTACAAACAGTAGCACAAAGTCATTATACTTAAACCACATAGTGGTATAGGGTATAAAAAGTTTAGCATATGAAATGAATAATTTGTAAATTTAACAGTTTAAATACAGAATTATGTTACGTTTTACAATATTAATGTTTAAAGAATTTATTTCTTTGTATTTCTTAACGGATCGGTGTTTACACAGTTGGTACGGAAAACTGGAATTGAAAGTGGGTGAAAGTGACGTGTAGTTCGCTGAGGAACATTCAAGAATTCTGACGATACGTCATTATTAATCAGATTTATCAAAAACAACACATTCAGCATGGTTCTATGGCTCTTAGATATTGGCAATTTAATTAGCTCTAATCTACTGGCATAAGATGCCAAATTTTTTGCCCGATTGCAGGAAAAACACCGCAAACAGTACATTACAAATTGTTTTGAAAGGATTCAATATGATCTATGTGGATATTGCAATAATGGATCCCAGATAATTGAGCCATATTCAAGTATAGGTTTTACGAGGGATGTATATAATTGTTTAGTGATATAGTCCAACTCTAGCTTTATTGACAGTCATATTGATGTGTGAAATGAAGCTCAGTTTTGCATTAAACAAAATCCCCACATCCGGAAAGTCATGAACTGCTATCAACGGCTGTCCACCCAAGGAGTAGTTTACATTTATATAGTTTCGTCTTGAAAGTCGCATGTATATACATTTTTCCATATTCACTTCCATTAAGTTTATATGGCACCACATATAGAAGTTATCAAGGTCCATCTGTAGATATAAGTGATCACTCTTTTCACTGTAAGTGAGGAAGATTTTAACATCATCAGCAGACGTTAATATATTGCAAAATTTAATAGTGTTTGGGAGATCGTTTATAAATAAGAAAAAAAGAATTGCACCCAGATGGCTACCTTGCAAAACTCCTGAAATGACATTTATATTTTTAGATGTTTTATTTCTCTATCTAACATTTTTCTGTCTATCACATTACCCACACTATCCATTTTAGACTATTGCCAAAAACTCCAACAAATTACATTTTTTTAGAAGAAGATTATGACTTACTTTTAGGACAGGAATTCGCCTCTGTGTAATAATGTACATTTTAAGAGGCAAAATGTCACACACAGTGGAGATTTCAATAAAGTATCACCCGAATCGACATTAGCCCAGATACAAACCAGTAGTTTTTATCAAAAACTATAACAGTTTAATACCTGCAAAGTCTTTGAAATTTTTATAACTAGCAATAACCCGATGCGCTTCTCTACACCCATCGTAACGAAATAAAAAACCTGGGAATACGTTTTGTAGAAAACCAATTTATTTGCTTATGATGATTTTTGAATTTGTCGATTTTTGTTTTTACGATTTAAGATTTTGGCGATTTTTGACTTTGCCGATTATGGTTTTTTTTGCAATTTTCGGATTTGGAGATTTGTGTTTTTGGCGATTTTTTGTTATTCGCGATTCTCGTTTTTGGCGTTTTGTGACTTTTGCGATTTTTGTTATACCATATACCACTATGTGGTTTGGGTATAATGACTTTGTGCTGCTGTTTGTAACAACCAAAAATATTTGACCTAGACCCATCTTTAATTATACCGATCGAATCTGAATCACTTTCAGAGTTGATTTAACAATGTCCGTCCGTCCGTCCGTCCGTCTGTGTGTCCATGTAAAGCTTGTAATCAAACTGCAGGTCGCAAATATGAATATATTTTGACGAAATTTGGTATATAAGCTTTTATCGGCTATGGGATGAACGCTATTGAAATTGGTGAGAATCGGTCCATGTTCAGACCTAGCCCATACCCATATGAAATCGACATAAATTGCCATAAGATCCAAATTGTCATATAGATCTTACTCAAATTGGGTTTGTATGCGTTCATTACATTCACTAATGAGTAGTCCAAAAATGATCCCTTTGACCCCATATAGAGCTGCTTCCCGATATTCACTTAAATCTATTAAAAAACAAAATTATTGCACTGATTCTTCTCAAATTTTGTTTGTACACATTTTTACAAAATACAAGAGACTTTACCAAACATGATCAGGATCGGTCCATTTTTGGACCTAGTCCCTTTATAGATATAGCATCCGATATGAACTTTTTCATATCTGCAGCCAAAAAAATTAATAAAAATCCCACTCAAATTTGGTTTTTGCTTATTTTCAATGTCCAGTTAGTTGGGCCTAAGAGATAGGGTTTCTAAACGCATGGTATAGGGTATCGTATAGTCGGTCTAGACCGACTATAATTTTCTTACTTGTTTTTTGTTTGTTGCTATTTTCCAAATTTTTGATACAAGCGATTTTTGTCTTCTGCGATTTTTTCATTTGTTATATTTCTGATTTAGCCCTTTTTGAATTTTCAGATTCTCGGATTTAGCGTGTTTTGTATTCTGTGTTTTTTGATTTTGGCGATTTTTGGTATTCGCGATTTTCGGTTTTGTCTATTTTTGGTTTTGGTGATTCCGCCCATATTTTTCACGACTGCTCACATTGGTAATTAATGCACCTGTCAAAAGTTTCAAGACTGTCATTTTCATAGTACTTCATATTTTTTGTATGGGAGTGCCACGCCCTCTGGTCCGATCCCGGTCATTTTTTATCGGTCTATTCACATTAGTAGCTAATGAACTGACGTAAAGTGCCAAGACTTTATCTATTAAAGTACTATAGATACACAATATTATATATCTACTTTGTATGGGGGGTACCACGCCCTTTGATCTGATTCCATCCATTTTTTTCCGAGTACTACCATTGAAAACTTATGAACTCACACAAAGTCCCAAGACTTTATCTATTACAGAACTCTAGATACATGACATTCAATATTTACTTTGTTTGGTGGGAGCCGCGGCCATTGGTCCGATCCCGCCCATTTTTCCACAAATCTTCAAATTGGATTTATATGTACACGTGCATAGTTCCAGAACTCTTGCTATTATTAAAAATTCGGTTTATATGGGAGGTGCCGCACCCACTAGGAAAATGCGAAAAAATATAGCCTATTTTTCCTTGTGGATATGCAGTTACATACTGTTTAAATTTCAAGAAAATCAGCCCGTTGGTGCAGTCTCCTATAAGCCAGAAACTGGCATACAAACGTACAATCAAACGAGTAATAAAAAATGTTGAATTGTGAATCGTACATAACTCAATTTTTATACATAAGATAATATAAATAAGTTCTGTAAAATCATTAAATTATTAAGCGAAAACAACTTAGATTTAGGAACAAACATTCAACAATTAACGCAATACTTACATAAGTATACATGTAATCTGAAATTTGAACAAAAGATTATGTAAAGGCGCTTGTCTAATCGATACGGAGAAAGCTTTTGATAAAGTAATGTGGGTCTTTGGGTTGACATTTAAATTAAATGAAAAAGTACCCTTTTGTTTAATAAGGTTTCCTTTTTTAAGCAGTGGCTATTTGCACAAAAGTGTCGCTGTTTAAAAAAAGTAGGCCGTAAAAAAAAATTACACTTTTTTGTAATTGTAAAATGGTTGTGCTTTTTAGTTTTAGATTGATCTGTAATTATTGTGTACCGTTGTGACTAAGTTTTAATTTACTTAAATTCAAAATCCAGCATTTCCCATATACATATGAAATATGGAATAATTTACAATGATAATTACTCATTTCTTGATCACAAGCAAAAAAAAAAAAACAACTATTTTATTATATGAATACAGTGTCGCTCAGATATCTTAGTATTTGCTTTTGTTTTAAAATTTTCTTTACAGCCATTTTCTCTAAAATAACAACACTTTATTTCCTACTCGATGTTACCATTAAAAAAAAAAACATTGCAACTTACAACTCATTGCATAAAATTGTTATGATGAGAACGTAAAAATTGTTATAACATTTTTTTATGCACCATTTATTCATTTCGCTTAAATAATCAATATAGAGTTTATAGAACCACTTCTGTCGCCGTGCACCATCAATTTCTCAACTGATTTCTGTTTGAGCTGTTTTTGGGTTAAAAAGTTTTTGGCTCGTTAGAGGAAAACAAAATGATTCAGATTTACATAAAACAACGCAATCAGTCTTATATACTTACATACATACATATATATAAAAACATTGGAATATATTAAATGTTTTCAGACTAAAAAAAATTTGCATATTTCTATTTTACTTCAAACAAATTTTTTTTAGATCCTCTGATATGCTTTAAATTTTCAGTTCGTGTAACATTATGTTGGTTGCGAATCCCTTTAACAACAATAACTTGTAAAAATAAAAATCTGACACACAAACTCGTTCTAAAATAAAATAATAAATAACATAAGGAAGTATATAAAGTTATAGCAAAAACTTTTCATTATTTTTATTAAAAGTTTATTTTCTAGGTTTTTGAATAAATGTAATTAAGTAAAAGGGTTCGTAATTTCGCTGAAAATGTTATGCCCATATTACTTTGATTAAAAAAGAAAATAAAGAGAGAGTAGTACACAGCATTTGGAATAAATGGCTTGTATACCTTCCACCTGGATTTTAGGTTTAAATTTATATGTAGCCTAGTTGCACTATTTATAACAAATGCAAACAAAGTATTTAAAAAAGGAAGCAATTTTATAAACTCAATACTGAATTGTTACAACAAACAGACAGAATTTGTAGCATTTTTTAGAGGTATCTTCATATTTGTGGACATATCTTGACACAATATCAACGTACTCGAAATAATGACAAACAGTATTATCAGGACTTAGCAAGGTAAATGGTTTATTTTGTGAATGATCGCGCTTTCAAAAGACAGATGAACAGGCGGACATCGCTATATCGACTTTAGTTTTTATAAGCATGAAGAATACATATCCTTTATGAGGTCGCAAAATATTTTTCAATGCGTTACGAACGGACTGAGGGTGTGGGTGGTATAAAAAAGTTTGTCAGTGGAATCAAAAATATTTATGTAGTTATGACATATCTATATATTAAACTACTGCACAATTCAACATTTTCTGCAAAAATGTCATTCTCAAAAATTTCATGCATTGGTATGTCATGTCAACTCAAACAAGGTGTTATGCCATGTCATGCCAACTCAAACATACTGTCTTAGCATGTTATTGTAACTTAGCTAAGCTGTTGTACGCTGTTGTGGTCAATACCATGTCTTTTAATGTTTTTTTCTGCAGCATGTTTTTCACAGCCTCGTAGGAAAATATTGATTATCCTTCATTATTTTTAAAGAAAGATCCTAAATCAAAACAAATAAATAATTGATTAAAAAATGTTCAAATTGAAAAAAACTTTTATTTCGAAATTAAACTTTATATTTATAATCCATATAAAACAAACAATACATTTTTAAATCCAACTAATGACAAACGGAAAAAAAAATATTATTCAGATTTTAGTTTTTTCCCATAAAAGCTTTACGGTTATTTTTCTGCTTTATTCATCATTTGAATTCATAAAGTCACATATATTTTGAAAAAATATATACAAACCAAATTTGAGAAAAAAAAAACTGTGCAACATTTTTGTATATTGATAGATATAAGTGAAAATCGGGAAGCAGCTTTATATGGGGGCTATGACAAAGAACTGCCATATGGGATTTATTTTTAGAAAACTGATAAATGAATGTAATACAGACACACAAACCTAATTTGACCGAGATCTCTATAATAATTTGGATCTTATGGCAATTTAAGTAGATTTCATTGGGGTCATTTGGAAGGGGACTACGTCTGAACATAGAACGAATTTCACCAGTTTCAATAGCGTTCATCCTATAGCGTTCATCACTAAAATATATTCATATTTGCGACCTGTAGTTTGATTATAAGATTTACGTGGACACACAGACGGACAGTAAAGAAATGTCGCATGTGTCGCATGTGTTGACATGTTAATTTTCCATGTTCATGTGTGCAAAATCAGTGTAAAAACTATGCATAGATTTGATTTGAATTTATTCGACAGTGTCTCTATATGTCATTGTCAAACATGTATGAGCGGCATAGCATGAATTAACACTTGCATGATGTGACACATGTCGCATGTTGTATAGTTCAACAATTGCAGGTCTTTACTATATGTCAAAGAATTTTAATCGCGGAATGCAGTATGACTAATATTTATTTTTTTTTAAATTATTACTTATACGCCTAAGAGTAAATATCTTTCAGCTAGGAAGTTGAAAATTGGAATTAAGTTTCCTTTACAGTAATTTTTTAAATATAATCTTTTAAAAAAACTTTTTAAAAAAATCTAACATTTTTTAATATTTACCTTTTCTTAAAAAAACACCATTTCTTAAAAAAGTAGCTTTTCTTAATAAAGTACTTTTTTAATACCTTTTTCAAAAAAAATTCCATCGCTTCAAAAAGGATATTTTCTTTAAAAAGTTCCGTTTTTATAAATGCACCTTTTTTAAAAAACGTACCATTTAAAAAATCGCAAAAAAAATTAAATTTTTTGAAACCATATTTTTTTAAATTGTATTTACTTAAAAATAACCCTTTCTTAAAGAGTGCTTTCTAAAGAACACATTTTATTAATAAGTACATTTTCTTATTTTTCCTTAAAAAATATTTTATCTTAAAAAATACATTGTATTAGGAAGGTACATTAGTACGTATTCTTAAAAGAGTACTTTTGTAAAAAAATTAAATTTTCTTAAAAGGTACGTTTTGCTGATAAATAAATTTTTATTTAAAAGTACTTTTTCTTAAAGAAGTAGGTTTCTTTATTGCGTAAGTTTTTTGAAAAAAAAATAAATTGTTTTTTAATAGCTTTTTCTTTTAATTTATTATACCCTCCACTCCAGTGTGCAGAGGGTATATATAAGTTTGTCATTCCGTTTGTAATAATTAGAAAAAAAAAATCTGGACCCCATAAAATATATATATTTGTGATCCTTATAAGAAGCGGAGTTGATATAGCGATGTCCGTCTGTCCGTCTGTGGAAATCACGATGACGGCTTTAATCGGGCAACTAGGTTGCTCGTTGGTATAAAAAATGATTCAGTAACATCCTGAAAAGTTTGTTATTTAAAATCGTCCAAATCGGTTTATCTGGTCCCGAGAATTGAACGATGGAGTAAAAAAAGTCTTGAAAAAATATGATTTGACTATGTTGTTCTTGTCACGGTAACGTTCTCAATGGGACAGCTAGGGCGCTTGTTGTTAGTGGGAATGATACACCAACATCACGAGAAGGTTTCTGTTTTTTAAATCGTGACAATAGGTTTCATAGGTGCCGAGAAATCACTGAAAAGTTAAAAAAAAATGTGATGTTTTCCTATATTGTTATTCTAAATTTTGTATTTTGTCACAGCTGTACTTGTTGTTTTTACGGTCGTTGTGGTAGTAATATAAAAATTCACCAATATCAACATTTTATGGTTTAATATTTAAGTTAGTTAATTAATAAAAGAAACTATATAAAATCAATATCAATATTCTGCGATTTTTATAAGATCACAAAATATTACAAATTGATACATACAGACTACTGTTGCAAATATCAAAATACTATAAATAACATTAATATATTCTGTATATGTATTTCGATAATAAGCCCATATTAAAAATAATAAAATATAAATTATTTTATTTATACAAAATATTGGAATTTTTAGGGTTGCAAAAAATAGTATGATTTTAAGGGTTCTACATTTAGTACATACTTGCATTCAAAAGTAGTACTGAAACCATAAAATTCTACCCTGTTAAAAATTGGTGTTTAAAAAAAATTTTTTTCTCAGATGATAATAATATAATGTCAATAATATTTAATTATAATACATTTTTAAAATTTAATATTTAATGTTTGGCGCAGGCAAACGCCATTCCCGGACTACCGAGAATTTAATGCATGATTTATTCCGCATTAGGAATAATCGCGGAGCTCAGCTCAATCAAAGTGCAATGATTAAGCCTCGCTTTGGGAAACAAGTGTTCATGCTTCCCTTTGCACAAACGCCATTCCCAACTACCAAAAATTGTAGGCACGAGCTATACACATCAGGAATACTCGCGGGCTCAACTCAATCAAAGTGCAATGATTAAGCTTCGCCCTGGGAAGCATATATTCATTCATTTCTTAGCACAAACCGAACTTCTTATAGCACATTAAAAATAAACTAATTGAGAATTACAATTCACCATTACGCTGTATTATAATACTATTTTCTTATTTTACTACTAGCTAGTAAACAAAGTGATCGTATCATTGTAAACTAAATAGAATTGAAATTGTGTGCAGATTTGTTTTACTTAAAAAACTGTTTCTACAGATAGTGAATAAAATCCCAGTAAACATTTTATGCAATAAGTGATCATGTGGAGTTTTTTTTTTTGACTCCTATGTGCTATTAAAACAGTCATAAATGCGCTCTTTTGCTGATCAAAAAATATTCTTTTGTTGGGAGGAAATATTACCTTACCCCCGACTCATCTTGAGAACCTTTTTTATCCAATTTTCTGATTAATTTCGACTTATTTTTGAGTCATATTTAATGTCATTTTTCTATAAATCACTTTTTAAGCGTAAGCAAAAATCATTTCTAATTCTTTTTCTAATACCGCATGTGATTAATCAGTTTTTAATAATCAAAAGTGCTCGAAGAAGACACAGTAGGATGATTTTTGTTAAAACAATCTTCGAAATGATTACTGGGATATCGTATATTTTTGTTTACACACACATATACATAATGGCACCAGTTAGCCGAACTCTCTCATGAAACACATGGACGACAGCAGCTACACGACTACAGCCTGTCAAAAACAAAATACACACGTTTATATGAAAACGATTATTTTGACACCAACACAGCTACACGACTACATGACCACTTTTGCTGCTGTAGTGAACTTAGGCTAGTTTCTGTTTTTGTTGGCTATAAAATAAAAATAGTGTTGACAATATAACAAAATATGTAAAAGATATTAGTGCTATGAAATATTTTATTTTGTTGAAAAAATTAATCGCAAAATGAAATGCTATAATAATTCTATTAATAAGTAAATTTATTTATTTATTTTTACGTTATAATAATGCACTATAAATAAGTAATATATTTAAGACGATTTTATATAGAATCATACATGTTTTTCTATTTTAATAAAGTTAAAAAAAAAATATAATTGGCACTACTGAAATAAAAATGATTTTGTATAAAAACAGCTGTTTTTGTTGTTGTTATATGTTGCTGTCGTTTCCAAAAAATTTAAGTAGTTGACCACACGACTACAATTATAGCCAGCATCATTTGTATCCGTGTGTTTGTGTAGCCTCTGACGTCTATGTGTTTCATGCATAAGTAACAATTTCATTTAGTCTTATGAAAGCTTTTGAACAAAGCAGATATACGTCGCATTGTTTTGTGAAATCTTACTGTTTTTTAATAGGTACCAGTGATGCCAGGAGATTTTTACAGAAATCTCTACGCTAATGAAAAAAAATCCGTTTTTCCCCTACACCCACTATTTTTTCTCTACATTTTTCCCTACACTACTTCTTTCAAAAAAAAAATTTTTTTTAATTTGTTAATTTTCAATTTCAATAATGCAAAAATAACATAAAAACGAAGAAAAATATCATAAAAAATAAGATAAGAATATCATTAGAATTACATAAAAACAATATAAAAAATCAACAGATATTATAAAAAAAAATATTTTTACTATGCTGTATAATTCATCTAGATGTGCATTTAAAATTTACACAATTAATTAAAATGGCTTGCAAATGGGATCTTATAACGTAAACAGAATTTTGATTGTTGGTTTTAAAAGATATTTTTTTAAGACATTGGTTATTAGCATGTATACTTAGATCTGATTTATCGCAATTTAATATTTTTTCACAAGCCTTGCATCTATATTTAAAGTCGTCATCTTTGACCTGTTCCATCCCATTAGCTTTTCGTCTCTCAACTAATTTGAGTAAAACCTTCGTTTTCTGTATTTCTTTGATGTGTTTTCAGCATCATCGAAAAACGAATCGGACATTTTCCTAAAATCAATTATGTTTACATTTATAATATTTTAATATTCTTTTTATTTACAAACTTACTTAAGGTGCTATTACACGAAGTGTTTTTTACATATGTACTGTCACTTTTTTATCCATACGAAATTCCTCATGTCTGTCAAAATTGTCTTTTACATACGATTCATAATTTTTGCTATCACACGTGCATGTGTATTTCCGTATGACATAACCTCTAAGTGTAAACAACAGCTGATTTAATTTGTGAATTTACAAAAATTTATTGTTAAAAAAAAGGTTATATATTTTTTAATTGTTAATACTAAACAATTTATTTTTCTTTCAATATTAATCTTTAAAATTTACTCTGTTTTTCTTTCGCCACAAGCAGTGTTGTATTTTCATGTCATGCAAAAATAGAATCTGTTCTAATTGAAAAATGTACATGTGACTTTCTTCATGTATTGTACATAAACAATGTTTCATATGTATCACACGATGTGTACAACTTTTGTTGTGGGAAAATTTGACAGTACATATGTAAAAAACACATCATGTAATAGCACCTTTAATATAATCGAAGAGATATACAAAGATGGCGTACTTATGTATGTATAAAAAAAAATGCACAAAACAAGTAAACTGCACAAAAGTGTTTTTTCCTTGTCCTTCTTAATAAAGAAGCCACGTATTTACTATCTCCATATTATAGAGTTATTACCAGATTTAAAAAAGATAGATATTTTTAATTTTAAAGTTTAAAATTGAAACGTATATAATATTAAGTTGTTAAAAAATTTTTTTCAAAAAATCCCTACAATTCGACAAAAGTAAGAAATCTTTTGCATTAAACACATAGACGCAAATCCATTTATCGATGCGTTACAAATGGAATGTCATAATAAGATCGAAAAAATAAAACTGATTAACGCTAGTGCTTTTAAAATATTAGACATGGTCAAGTATTCCGAAAAAGATCCGATATTTAAAAATATATTTTGTTTAATATCTTCTATTGACTTTAAAATTGTTAAACGTAAATGCTGAAAATTCAGAGTATTTGTTGTAATAAATTACTAAATTGATCAAATTGTTTACATTTTCAAATATTTTATCTAAATTTGTTACAAATAGTACAAGAAAACCTAGGTGGAGGGTATCAAAGATTCGGCATAGCCGAATTTTACACTCCTACTTGTTTTAACTTAAAGTACTTTTTCTTAAAATTTACGTTTTCTTAAAAATACACTTTCTTAAAACAAAGAGTATTTAAAAAAAAATAAATTTCCTTAAATAAGAATATTTTTTTAAAAAGTGCGGATTCTTAAAAATTTATGCTTCGTTAAAAATTTTATTTTTCTTTAGGAAAATTTACCTCTTTTTTTTTTTAAAAAAACTTTTCTTAAAATAGAATTATGTTTTCCTAAAAAAATGCATTTTATTAAAAAGTCCCTATTCCTGAGTATATATAAAAAAAAAACAATTTTAAAATATTTATACCCTAAACCACTATGTGGTTTGGGTATAATGACTTTGTGCTGCTGTTTGTAACAACCAAAAATATTTGACCTAGATACAACTTTTGTTATACCGAATGACCCAGAATCACTTTCTGAGTCGAGTTAGCGATGTACATTCGTCTGTCCGTCTCTCCGTCTCTGTGTCCAAGTAAATTTTTAATCAAACTACAGGTCGCAAATATGGATATATATTGATAAAATTTGGTATATATGTAAGCTTTTGTCGAACATACATTGAACGCTGTTGAAAGTGGTGAAATTCGGTCCATGTTCAGACCTAGTCCCCGTACAAATTACCCCTATGAAATCGACATAAATTGACATAAGATCCAAATTATCATATAGATCTCATTAAAATTGGGTTTGTATTTGGTTATTATATCCATTAATCAGCAGTCCAAAAATAATCCCTATAGGACAATTCTTAGTCATATTCCCAATATAGAGCTGCTTCCCGATCTCCACTTAAATCTGCAAAAAAAAAAAACAAAAATATTGCACAAATTTTGTTTGTATATATTTTTTCAAAATATAAGTTACCTTACCAAATATGGTCAGGATCGGTCCATTTTCCGACCTAGTCCCCATATGTGTATAACACCTGATATGAACTTTTTCATATCTGCAGCCAAAAAAATTAATAACAATGCCACTCAAATTTGGTTTATGCTTATTTTCTATATCCAATTAATTGGACCGAAGAGATAGGGTAGTATAGGGTGTCGAAAAGTCGACTTTGGTTTTCTTACTCAATTAGTTAGTAATATTTTAATTAAATGCCTGGTTCTCACAATGTCATTTAAATTGACAACAAACAGTTGCCTCAACTGACATTTCATACTCTTCTATTAAATACGTTTGCCTTATATCCTATAAACTAACAAAAATCTGGAAACGAACTGCTAACATACTGGCAATTTCATTTTAGATGTTAAATATTGCCATGGATTGCAAATGCCAAGGCATTATAACCCGTTTTCATACAACTTATAATAGTTGACAGGTATGTGAAAACCAGATCCAGGTATACATTTGATGCAAAAAAAAAAAACAAAAATCAGGTATAAATTAAACTCAGCCTATACAGACTTAAAATATCTCCGATAGAAGCTCATATACCAAATTTAATCTAAATATAAATTTGTATATTTGGGACTTTAGCTTACGTACCAGGCTTACGTGTACTGTCACAGGAACGGGCGAACTTCGCTACATCGCCTACAAAGAGATTTGTAATAGACAGGTATAAGAGGTGCGCCTGTGTAAGGTATTATTGATAGATAAAAATATCAACACAAATTAATTACATTTATTTTTTCAAAAAACATACTGAAACGAATATATATTAAAAAAGGGTACTTTTTTTAGAAAATGATACCTTTTAGAATCTGGTATAAACAGATTTCGAGGCCAATATAGATGGTCGTGGTAATGTTTGATTGTGAATTTTTAACTGATAAAAATACTAGTAAGATTTAAAACTAAAACGATGTTTTGTTCTACCATTTTATCCCAATTTTGACCAATCGTATATTATTTGAAAGGTATTTCTTTTTTGCCGTTTTGCAGATTTACCGATTTGTAAATTTTTTCCCTTATTTTAAATAAATTGCATTTGTGCGTTCATTAAATTTGTTAATGTGTTTGTAATAAGAATGAGTTTGTTTTTTGTGTTGATTTGGGAATTGGTTATAATTGATTGGCATACCTTTAGGGTCTTTATTTAATTAAAAAATGAATTTGGCTTCGAATTTCGAGGGCTGAAATCTGCTAGTAAACTCTATTATGTTAGTATAGATTATAAGTATAATTTTTTTTTATATCAATACCTGCTGATATACAATGCTTTTTGTTGTTTCATTCGGTACAACAATTATCTGATTTTTAAACGTTACTACCCAGGAGCAAGGTACATGTAGCTGCCCATGAGAAGAACTTGGTTTTTCCAAAGTAGATCTGGCAACACATAACTATAGGCCTTGAATTTGGAATCTCAATTGGCAATTTTTATTTTTAGTGGTCTTCGTTTTTGCCCATTTTCGATTTTGAAAATTTTTGTTTTTTGGGCGATTTTTATTTTTCGCGATTTTGGGTTTGGCGATTTTTGATTTTGGCGATATATTTTCCACGACAAATCACATTGATTACTAAAGAACTTGTCAAAAGACTGTCGCTTTCGTAGTACTTCATATTTTTTACATAGGAGGTGCCACGCCCATTAATCCCATCCCGCCCAATTTTTGTTGAACTACTCACATTAATCTCTGATGGACTCGTGCAAAATGCCGATTCTTTCCCTTTTATAGTACACCAGTTATATGATATTAGATATCTACTTTGCATGAGTGGTGCTACGCCCACTGCTCCGATCACGCCCATTTTTTGTTCGACTAATCACACAAAGAACTTATAGGCTCACGCAAAGCCACAAAGCTCTCTCTTTTACAGTTCTCCGGATATATGTCATTAAATAGTTACTTTGCGTAAGGAGTGCCACGCCCCTTGGTGTGAACCCGCCAATTTTTTGTTCGACTACTCATACTAAGATCTGATAGGCTCGTAAAAAGTGTCAATGCTTCCCTTTTTTATCACACCAGTTAATGATATCATATATTTACTTTGTATGGGCGGTGCTACGCCCACTCCTCCGATCACGCCCATTTTTTGTCTAGTTAATCACATGAATAACTTATGGGCTCACACAAAGTCTCTAGACTCTCACTATTACAGTACTCTAGACATATAGCATTTTATATTTACATTGTGTTTCATGTGCCACGCCTATTGGTTTTGTACTGCCCATTTTGTGTGCGACCACTCACATTAATAATGGGTGACATCAGAAAAGTTGTAAAAGCCCTCTCTATCATAGTTCTCGAGATATATAATATTGAACTATTACTTGTATGGGAGGTACCACGCCCACTTATCCGACGCCGCCCATTTCCGGCGTAGCTACTAATATTTATTAACAATAGGTGACCTCACACAAATTTGCAAAGCTCTCGCTGTCATAGTAATCAATGTATGTATACGATATTAAAAATTTACTTTGATAGGGAGGTGCCACGCCCACTAAAAATATTTAAAAAATGATAGCCTATAGCACTTCCCATATCCGCAGTAAGACTCTGTGAAAATTTCAGGAAGATCAGATGGGTAGTTACGGAGATTACCTCCTACAAACAAACAAACAAACACACATTACCTCTTTATTATATTAGTATAGATTTCATTTATATTGCTGTAAAATTTGCCAAGATAAAGCATTCCTAAGGTGGAATTGTATGGGCGGTGCCACGCCAACCACATGTTGGAAACGAACGTATATATCAATACATCACAATTCGTTAACATTGCTAATAAAAGTGCCGAGATAAAGATTATTTTATTTGTGGACGGTGCTACGCTCACACAGAAAAAATTTTGGAATATTGCATTGTTATCCAGTTCTGATGACAAATTACTAAATTACTTTGAAATCAATTCGAAATTCCTACGGAAGATACAAGCATACAAACAGACAAGAAAGCGACCTAATAAAAACGTTTTAAAAAAGTGGTTATTCTTTATTTTTTATTTTTATTAAAATATATGAATAGTTATTTAAATATTTATACGCTATACCACTATGTGGTTTGGGTATAACGACTTTGTGCTGCTGTTTGTAACTACCAAAAATATTTGAACTAGACCCATCTTTTATTATACCGATCAAATCAGAATCACTATCTGATTCGATTTAACGATGTCCGTCCGTCCGTCTGTGTGTCCATGTAAACCTTTTAATAAAACTGTAGGTCGCAAATATTAGTATATTTTGATGAAATTTGATGTATAAGCTCTTATCGGCCACAGGATGAACGCTATTGAAACTGGTGAAAATCGGTCCTAGCCCCCATACAAATGACCTCTATGAAAACGACATAAATTGCCATAAGATCCAAATTATCACATAGATCTTACTCAAATTGGGTTTGTATGCGTTTATTACATCCATTAATCAATAGCCCAAAAATTATCCCTATGGGACAACCCTTACTCAGAGGCCCCATGTAGAGCTGCTTCCCGATCTGCACTTAAATCTATCAAAAAACAAAAATATTGCACTGATTCTTTTCAAATTTTGTTTGTATATATTTTCGCAAAATACAAGAGACTTTACCAAACATGATCAGGATCGGTCAAATTTTAGGCCTAGTGCCCATATAGATATAGCATCCGATATGAACTTTTTCATATCTGCAGCCAAAAAAATTAATAAAAATCCCACTCAAATTTGGTTTATCTTATTTTCTATGTCCAGTTAATTTGGCCTAAGAGAAAGGGTCTCTAAACGCATGGTATAGGGTACTGTCTAGACCGACTATAATTTTCTTACTTGTTTTTGTATAAATAATCAGAAACTTAGTTAATATTTTTCTTCGATATTGGCGATTTTTGTTATTAGTTATTGTTATTTAGTATCGGATGTCAGCCCAATATATATCATTTAAAAGCTTGAAAAACTTGAATGCCTTTTATTCGATATTTTTGAAATTTGAAATCCATTAACCAATTATTTTTTTCTTATATATAGAATTATCTCGTAAGTAGACATATATCGTGTGTGTTTTTGCGCAAACTGAATAAAAGCTGGGTCCACTAGATTTATTTCGATGTATATCTTGACCTTTTAACCCTTTCAGGAGCGGATATATATTGTCATTTTTAAGCTAGTTCAATAGAAAATCAAATATCTCATTTTTTGGGAAATTAACCCATTAATAACTACATTTGAAATTGTTGCAATATTTATTATACTATAGGAATAGAAATAATAACATACTAGAGGAGCCCTGCTGCTGCGCAGCATTATATTATATTATATTAATTTTTATAATATAATACCAAAATTTGCCAAGAGAAGTTAACGTACAGTAATGGCAAAATATGCCAAGAGAAGTTAACGTACAGTAAAGTAAAGTTGATTTTCCACGCATAACTTTCCTCAAACCCAACGAATTTGCCAAGAGAAGTTAACGTACAGTCATGCCAAAATATGCCAAGATAAGTTAACGTACAGTAAAAGTAAAGTTGATTCTCCACGCATAACTTTCCTCAAACCCAACGAATTTAAGCAGTTGATAGCTCAGCTTGATCCACTGAGTGTCCTGAGACCCATGTCAACAGCCTATGTTAATTAGAACTCTAGTTATGGAGGTTTGAGAGGAGAAAAATATTGAAAAAAATCATGAATGCAAAGTTTATTCATAAATTCTTTTAATATATAAGATTAAAAACCTTAAAATCGAAGGTAAAAGCCCTAATATATCCAATCCATAAGTGGTTAAGGGGTCAAAATATACACTGAGACGATGCTAGTGGATCCACCTTT